>JAYEPQ010000001.1:10534224-10564224 GCA_036321105.1 Dracaena cambodiana | reverse complement strand
ACATTACTACAGAGCAATTGAAGTTAAGACTTTAACCATTCTCCCCTAAGGATAGAGTAAAGGCATTGTTACATTTCCTATGTTCTAATTCAATAGGAAGATGAGATGAGATTCAAAATAAATTCTTAAAGATATTCTTTCCCTCACATCAAACAAATTTTATAAGAAAGAAACTTTTCAGCTTTCTACAGAGAGACAATGAACCTTTATTTGAGCATTGGGATAGATTTAAAGATTTACTACTCTCATACCCATATTACGATTTCAAGATATGTAGGACTGTAAGTACCCTCTATCAAGGGCTAAATACTGCAACCATATAATTTGTAGAAACTATGTTCAATGGTGAATTTTTAAGCAAAGATACTGAGGAAGTATGGGATTATCTTAATTCACTTGCCGAGAATTCACAAACCTGAAAAACTGAGGATACATAATGTTCGTCGCAAAAGTTCCTTCGCTTCCTCCCATTGAATTAACTTAAATTACAATGAAAGTGAACAAGATATAAAAAAGAACAAACGAGAGGATTTTATACTTCAATCTCTCTCTTTTACAATAGTTGTGGGATCTGTGGCGATGGGATCTGTCAAGCAGTTCCTTTGGACGATCGGTACGTTGAAATCTTCTCTTTTAAAGATATCGGCCGAATATAGACGATCTTCTCTGGTTTTGATTAGTTCAAGGCTCTCTCGCGTAACTCGAACTCCTCAAGAACTCCAGAAAGAAGATGGTAGTTTTCTCTGATCTTCACGAACTCAAGGCTCTGTGCGTAACTTGAATTCTCCAAGATTTCAGAAGATGATCAGCAAAGGCTTCAAGGCTCTCTCGTGTACTTGAATTGCCGAAGGATCGATAGGAGGCTTCCGATGCCAAAAAGAAGAAGACCCGAAAAGCCCTTTTGATGATCAAAAGATTGATCTATTATTGATTTTCTTTGATTTTGTATATATTGATTCTCCTAAAGTCTCCTCAAAGAGGGTATTTACATACTTTAGTGGTTATGAGAGTTTCCGTAGGAATAGGAATAAAGAGTTCCATAGGAATAGGAATAAAGATTTTTGTATTTATCAAGGATTCTAATCCAATATTTAATATTGATTTAAATATCTTGATTTAGAATTCTGATTGGATTCAATTTGAGTATTGGATAAGATCAAATCTCAATCACAATCAATTTAGGATTATGGTTGGACTCAATTTAGATATTTGGATAAACCCAAATTATAATCTCAATCAATTTATGATTCTGGTTATCTGCTCACGCGGAGATAATCTCATCAAAATGCGGAGCTAAGAAACCAGAATGCGGAGCTATTAAACATCTCCGCATTTTACTCAAACGCGAGGCAAAAGTAGCCAAACGCGGAGCTACTGAGTTAGCTCCGCGGTCTGTTGTGGAAAATCCTTTTAACTTAGAAATTTTCACTGGCAACAGAACCCCCTCCAAAGTTTTCAAAATGGCTTAGAACTTAGCAAATTTTGAAATACTTTGGATACTTAAACTGAAACGCGGAGTTAGAATACCAAGTCTATCTCGCGTTACGCTCGCCTACGCAGAGCTAATCAGCTTCACTTTATTTTCAGTGAAATGAGTAATTGTTTCATTAATTACTCTCAAATTTCTACGCCGAATATCAAGCGGCGGAAATCCTGTTTAAATAGAGCTCTCGGCTCATCTTCTTCTTCATTGGGAGAGTTTGAAAACTCCAAAACTCTGGCAGTCGAGTGACTCATGTCGATGAATGATCTTCAATTGATCTCCCCTTAACTCTCCATAGATTTTCATCATTAGGATGTCATTTCAGAGGAGTTTGGCTAGACGCACGTTGGCCGGCGTTAATGGCAGCAGCCGTGGAAGTAGACGTGACGGCGAACCAGTCTATGCAGCGTCTTCCGAAGGTAAAAAGCTTAACTCTTGGTCTTCTAAGAACCATTCTGAGATGTTTTGGCTCGGTTTGATTCGGCCAATTGTTTGCTTTACCGGCGAGATCGCCGTTCTCTGGCCGTAAGGCTTGAAGGAGAAGGAGAAGTCAGAGAGGAACTCTGATCTGTCTCTACGCGAAGTTATCGCGTCATCCCTGCACTTGAAATGCGGGGCTTATCTGACTAGCAGTCGTGATGAATCTGCGAGGCTATCTTTGATTAGCAGTCGCGATGAATTGCGAGGCTATCTTTGATTAGCAGTCGCTTCATGTCCCGAGGCTATGAAAGAGAAGGAAATAGTAGAGAGAAACTCTATCCTTCCTTTATGCGAAGTTATCGCGTCATCCTCTGCGTTTAAAGCGCGAGGCTATTTCTTCAACTGTACGCGGAGTTTAGCTCCGCGTTTTCATACTTAGAAGATTTTCCAAATTTTTGTAGAACTCCTGATTCTTCTTTTGCAGTGAACTGAGTCTAATCTGATGACTTGGGATGTAGCTTCTCCCTGATATATCTTCAAAAGCAGGTTATGCACCGATCTTCATCAACGAAAGTAACTCTAAGGAAGCCAGAAGCATATACTTTACAACATAATTGCAGTTTTTCAAGCTCTGGCTCCTCTTGAAGGAGTTACAAGAACTTTGCGGGAGCCCATTAAGTTTTCTTGAGGAACATTTCTATTAGATGATCATGTAAGGATTTGCAATGCTTCAAATTCAACTTGTGCTTCATTTCAGATGACATATCCTAGTTGACATTTGCAGAGAAGATCTCTTGTATGTGAACCATGGAATTGAACTTCAACACCCCGCGGAGGAATCTCGCCGTTAGGTTATTGATGAGTCGATAAATTTGTAGAAGCTTTTTGGGAGAGCTATAACTCGCTCTTCTTCTGTAATCTTTTGCTTCATGAATGAAGATAATTCTCTTTACTTGTTGGCTTCAAGAATTTTGCTTGCTCAACAAATAAATAACTCATTGTTCTAGTAAAACAATCTAAGGCCCATTTGCGGAACTTAGACTGTTAATACAGAGGTAATCGGCTAAGGATCATCCGATTTCGACAGAGGTGCCTAATTGCACATGTCTAGTAAGAAAAGACTGGAGGCGGTTCAAACTTGAGAACCGGACACACCAGGTTTTAGGTCAGAGGCGCTCAATGCGCATGCCTAAGAAAAAGACTGATGGTGGTTCAAACTTGAGAACCAGACACACCAGGTTTAGGTCAGAGGCGCACAATGCGCATGCCTAATAAAAGACTGGAGGTGGTTCAAACTTGAGAACCAGACGCACCAGGTTTAGGTCAGAGGCACACAATGCGCATGCCTAAGAAAAAGAAGTTCAAGTGCTCATCTGCGTAACTTGAACGGAGATAGGAATAATCCAAATCATACTGTCAGAGGTAAAAACTTAACATGACAGGTCTATAGGATTTTTAGCAAACCCCCAGCTATCAACGGATTTGATTAGCCCTTTACCAATTGCCGTTTGCGTTGGGCTAGCCATGCTATTCCCCTCAGCATGGTGAGTTATCGAGGAATTGATTTCCTCTCCCCTTTGCCTTTAATCAGCATTGGGTAATTAACTTCATACTTTTACCCCTAGTATGATAGGGTTGGGGAGGAATTTGATCTCCTCTTCCCTCTGCTTTAACAGCATTGGGCAATATATTTATAGCACCCAATTAGCCATTCCAATGGCTATTGAGGATAGCAGAAGCATGATGTTTATCATCATCAATATTTTCGGCACCCCCAGCCAAATCCGGCTGCTAGCCAATGAAGATGACTTTGTCACGGCTGTGGTTCGGAGCGTATCCAAGGGGCTAGCTTGCAGGTGCGGGCTGCCCGTGCTTGGTTTCGATATTGGCTTCCCTACTGGTACAGGGATCACTCTGGCAGGGATTGCTCTGGCAGGGAACTTATTGGTCCCAATTAAAGTTACCATATTTGCAGAAACTTTCTTCTGTTCCTCTTTAAGTGTGAGAACTCCGGTTTCTATCAATGCCTGAATTCGGTTCTTAAGAGGATAGCAATCCTTAGTTGGGTGCCCGATGCTCCGATGGTACAGGCAATATTTAGGGTCGTTGGTTTTACCAACGTCTTCCGGTTTTCCATTTTCCGGAAGTTTTAGCAAGCCCTTTCTGAGGAGGAGATGGAATAGAGTACCTGTCTGCTCCGTCTTGAATGTATAAGTTTTATCTTGTCGGGGCTTATTTTGGCCTGCACCTCTCGGATTTTGAGATCTTGGCTTTGGATCTGCAACTGTCGCCATCACAGCCTTTCCTTTATTTTCAGGATTCTGTGGATATGGCTTGTTATTCGTAGAGTTTCTCATGCTACGAGATTCCTCAATCCGGCGAATTATATCTTCCGCCTGCTCTCCCTGCCTCAGCAGATCTTTCCAAGTTCTGGACTCTACAGCTCCCATTCTTATCAGCACACCGATCCTGAAATTATGCTTGCAGGTTTCCACCAGGGTTTCCTGGGTCATACCGTGTCGACAATACACGGACTTTTCCCTGAAGCGTTCAATAAAACTTTTAACCGTTTCTTGTTCCCCTTGTTTCGTTGCAAGGAGGGAATGAACCGATATTTCGGTGTCATCCTCAAAGAAACGTGCCAAGAACTGTTTCTTGACGTCAAACCAGGCATTAATAGATCCTGGGGGCAACTGCATGAACCATGTAAAAGCAGGCCCTCGCAGGGTGCTCGCAAATACTTTGGTCATTATGGGATCATTTCCCATTAGATGACCTGCCTGCGATAAGAAGTAATAGATATGCTGACTTGGGGACCCCTTCCCGTCATAGGGCTCCAACTTGAGCGGCTTATATTTTGGAGGATAGGGCACCATGTCCCATTCTGGTGGATATGGTCTAGAAACCCTTGACTCCTTCAACTCTTTTTTATGCATCAAAGCTTCAAGTTGACTTTGTAGCTTTTCTATTTTTTCTCCATGCAGATCATGGAAAGAAAATTTGTCCTCGTCCTCGTGCATCGAGTAAGCATTTTCTTCTTTTGTTTCTTCATTTGTCTTGGGTGGCGGTTCCGAAGAAATTTTAGCCTTATCATCGGCTATCTTCTGGGTATTTTCGATCACTTTTAGAAGCATTAGTTTGAGGTCATCAATGGCCTTTTGCTGACCTCGAATCATCTGCTCTTGGGCTTCCATCCTTTGGTCAACATCATCTGATTTATCCACCATATACGATGCTAGTTTTCGTGGTCGGGAAGATGCACGAGATTTTGGGGAAGCTATAGCGGAATTATTGCTGTCATTATCATAAGAACCTTTTGAAAGTTTCTTATAATTTCAAGGAATAACAGCACCTGATTTGAGTCGAGTAAGATGGCGTGGTTGTTCATCATCTGCATCCGACTCATATTCTTTCTCCATAATCTTTTTGCTTTTGCCGACCATATTTGAGGTCACTGCCTTTACCTCTTTTTCTGTGATTTGATATCTCAGATTATTCTTCCTCCTTATCGGAGTATCTTGACGAGACTCAGTTATTCTGTTAAATACAGACACTCTCTTCTTGGTACAACAGCATTTATCCAATATAGCAGATATGGCTGTTATGAGCTGCTCACAATGACATGTTAAGTGTGGCTGAGCTTGAGTCATATTTCTCATTTTTGTCAAGTAATTTCTGAGATTGGTGACCTTAGCCATGCAGTCTTGGGACCTATCCATCTTTTGAGAGGGTCTAGGAACCCACTGGAGCTTCTTGGGATTACTGGAATCCAGTTCCGGTCCGCTGACGCGAGGATCTGTCCTGATTCTACAGTTAGGTTGATCCATGCGGAGCTTAGAAGTAGCTTCGCATATTGTAGCGCGGGGCTGAGGAATGACTCCGCATCTTGCCATGTTAGCCTCGCGTTTCTCGCTGGCCTGGCTTGTCTTCAGAAATTTAACTTCTGGAATAATAGCCCCGCGTGAAGGAAAACTCTTGCACGCTGGCTTATCTTTGCGACTAACGCAAATCATAGCTTCGCGCTTAGCGTGGTTTTTACGACTGACAACTATCTGCCAATCATCCTCGCGTTCCTCGGGGAGAATCTCGCGCAAGTATTACTGGCCTTGCTTTTATTGCTTGGCTCAGTATTAGCCTCGCGTGGAGAATCACACGCTGGCTTTAAAGAATTTTTATACTCGCGTTTCTCGCGAGTGTCAGGAATCTTGCGTTTATTGCAAGCACTAGCAGACTTGCGTAGAAAATCACACGCTGGTTTTGAAGAATTTTTATACTCGCTTTTCTCACGAGTGTTAAGTATTTTGCGACTAGGGCAAATCTTGCTGGCTTCGCGTCTCTCGCTAGGCTCAGCAATAGCCTCGCGTGGAGAATCGCACGCTGGCTTTGAAGAATTTTTATACTCGCGTAACTCGCGATTGTTGGGTATTTTGCGACTAGCGCAACCCTTACTGGCTTTGCGTCTCTCGCTAGGCACAGTAATAGCCTCGCGTGGAGAATCACACGCTGGCTTCGAATAATTTTTATACTCACGTAACTCGCGAGTGTTGGGTATTCTGCGACTAGCGCAACCCTTGCTGGCTTCGCGTCTCTCGCTAGGCACAGTAATATCCTCGCGTGGAGAATCACACGCTGGCTTTGAATAATTTTTATACTCGCGTAACTCACGAGTGTCAGGAATTTTGCGTAACTCGCCAGTATTACCAGCCTCGCGTGGAAAATCACACGCTGGCTTTTCCTTGCTTTTAAGGCAAGTTGTATCTTCACGTTTAACGCGGTAGAGATTGGTCTCGCGGGTAGCGCGAGCCAATTTGCGAGGGACCATAGCCTCACATCCTCTAGAGTTAGCTCCGCATCCAAGGCGGGCTTTGAGGGCTCTACGCCTCGCTCTCCGGTTCCTGTTCCGGAGTTGGGTCCTGGTCAGTCCAGTTCCCATGTCTTCTTCGGCAATCGGAAGCTCTTCCTCGGTTAGGATTTCTTGTGTGGACTCCGGCGTTATAACCGTAGTCTCCAAGGATCCCCGTCTCTCGGTGGATACCTTTCTACCCGTCACTCGGGCATTGGAGTACATACGGCGATAGTGCCGTGTCTCACCCAAGTCACCTGATCCGGAGGAGAGGAACTCCTCGTACTTCTGCAAGTCGATTTCAACGATCAGCGTGTCTACTTCGGATCCGATCAAGTCAACGTCCGATTGCGCCACAATCTCTTCATCAGTGAAAGAGACGGCTCCCACTGTGGTCGCCAGTTTGTTCGTCGCAAAAGTTCCTTCGCTTCCTCCCATTGAATTAACTTAAATTACAATGAAAGTGAACAAGATATAAAAAAGAACAAACGAGAGGATTTTATACTTCAATCTCTCTCTTTTACAATAGTTGTGGGATCTGTGGCGATGGGATCTGTCAAGCAGTTCCTTTGGACGATCGGTATGTTGAAATCTTCTCTTTTAAAGATATCGGCCGAATATAGACGATCTTCTCTGGTTTTGATTTGTTCAAGGCTCTCTCGCGTAACACGAACTCCTCAAGAACTCCAGAAAGAAGATGGTAGTTTTCTCTGATCTTCACGAACTCAAGGCTCTGTGCGTAACTTGAATTCTCCAAGATTTCAGAAGATGATCAGCAAAGGCTTCAAGGCTCTCTCGCGTACTTGAATTGCCGAAGGATCGATAGGAGGCTTCCGATGCCAAAAAGAAGAAGACCCGAAAAGCCCTTTTGATGATCAAAAGATTGATCTATTATTGATTTTCTTTGATTTTGTATATATTGATTCTCCTAAAGTCTCCTCAAAGAGGGTATTTATATACTTTAGTGGTTATGAGAGTTTCCGTAGGAATAGGAATAAAGAGTTCCATAGGAATAGGAATAAAGATTTTTGTATTCATCAAGGATTCTAATCCAATATTTAATATTGATTTAAATCTCTTGATTTAGAATTCTGATTGGATTCAATTTGAGTATTGGATAAGATCAAATCTCAATCACAATCAATTTAGGATTATGGTTGGACTCAATTTAGATATTTGGATAAACCCAAATTATAATCTCAATCAATTTATGATTCTGGTTATCTGCTCACGCGGAGATAATCTCATCAAAACGCGGAGCTAAGAAACCAGAACGCGGAGCTATTAAACATCTCCGCATTTTACTCAAACGCGAGGCAAAAGTAGCCAAACGCGGAGCTACTGAGTTAGCTTCGCGGTCTGTTGTGGAAAATCCTTTTAACTTAGAAATTTTCACTGCCAACACATAACTCACGAATGTCCAATACTTCCTACTTTTAAAAAAGTATTGAATGAACTTTAACACTATCTTAACAAGCAAACAATTTATATTCACAAACATATAACCCTAGTTGGAGGAACAATCCAAATTTTTAATAGAAGCAGAATCCTCAGCAATAATTTAATTATCAAAATAAATACTCACTAATCCACCTCAATAATACATCCAACCTTCTAATCAACGTTCGGTGTACCAACCACCACCAAAGAGAAATTTTGAGTTTGAGGGTAATTTCTTGACAATATAGTAGAGAATGGATCAGATGATCCAAGTGCAATAGCAGTTTATCCAGCTGTAACAAACAATTAACAGTTAGAATGTACAGCCTTCAGCGATATTCGATCATGGATAAGCTATCTCAGTTCTGCATTTTAAATGAAAGAAAAAGGTTACCTACCATCTCAACCGGATGCTAGTACTTCATGTAAAGTCAAAGTTATAAGTGCTATTATTTATTCCATTAATAATAACATACCCAAGGTAACTGCTACAATAAATTGTGATGTGGTAAAATCTTGATGAATATATTTCAAAAGAAAATACTGAAGAGAAACAGGGTAGTGATTCAGTGCAACAATCTAAAAATGATAATTCTAAAGAGCCCATTTCCATAAATTGTAAGCCACCTATACCATTTTCACAAAAATTAAAAGCTAAAAATATTAATACATCTTATGCTGATATTTTGAAAACTTTCGAACAAGTAATGATCAATATATCTCTACTGAAAGCTATCAAATAAGTCCCCTCATAAGCAAATTTCTTGAAGGACTTATATACTATCAAAATATGTCACAACGTACAGAAGAATGCATTTCTTACAAAATAGGTAAGTGCATTATTTTCAATCATTGAATAGGTAATGTTTTTATTTGCAAACATTAAGAACATTAAGTTTAAGGGTCTTGTTTCAAAACGAAAATTTCACCACACCATTCCAGCAATTTATAACTATATTAACTATAGCAATTCATCATTATTCCATTCTGAAATGAAACTTAAATACAAAGATCATGAATGTCCTACTATTTCTTTTATGATATGTCAATTTAATATAGAACAAGCTTTAATAGAATTGGGGACTAGTGTAAATCTTTTAGCATATTTGGTTTACAAGCACCTAAGTTATGAGAACTTAAACCTACACCAGTTATGCTATAGTTAGCCGATAGGCTATAAAGATATCCTAAGGGTGTTGTTGAAGATGTTCTAGTGTAGATAGAAAACTTTTATTTTCAGTACATTTATAGTTATTGACATTGCACTTGTAAAAAATTTACGTCTTTATATTCCAATTATTCTCACATGTCCATTTTTAGCTACAATTAGTGCAGTTATAAATTGCAAGAATGGTGTAGTGAAATTTACATTTTGAAACAGGACCCTTAAACTTAATGTTTTTAATGTTTGCATAAAACAAATATTGAAAATGATGAATTGCAAAACATTAATTACATTGAACAAATCAGTGATGAAGGAGATATTGTATCATTGTGCATGTCTGACCCTTTAGAGCTGACATTAACAATAAATAATGATTTCCTTGATTATCTCAAATCCGAACATATCGCTGAAATCATACAATATTTAACTGATGCTCAATGCTTGAATATCACGGAATTAACTCCATAAATGAAAGTGTATGAAGATTTACCTCAAATTACAAAGAAATTAGTAGCATTTGATATCCGAACACCGATACTTGAGCTAAAACTGCTACCTAATGATCTTAAGTATGCATTTTTGGACATAAGGAAGTTTTTTCTTTGGTCATCTGACCGCACCTTGATAAGAATCAGGAAGAGCGACTGCTAATGATATTGCCATAGTATTAATGAGCTATTGGATGGAATACGACATACATTAAAGGTATAGACCCTCTTATTTGTATACATCGCATTACTTTGGAGGATGGAGCCAAGTCTGTTAGGTAAATGCAATGAAGGCTTAACCCTGTCATGAAGGAAGTGGTTAAAACTGAAGTGTTAAAATTTCTTAATGTTGGCATCATCTATCCAATTGCTGATAGCAAGTGAGTAAGACAAACCCAAGTTGTTCTAAATAAGAGTGGAGTGATAATAATTAAAAACGCAAATGGAGAGATGATACTCACTCGTACTACTATGAGTTAGCATATGTGCATTGATTATTGAAAATTGAATCAAGTAACGCGGAAAAATCACTTTCCGTTACTTTTTCCTCACCAAGTACTTGAAAGAGTTGTTGTGCAATAATTTTATTATTTTCTTGATAGTTATTCAAGATATTATTAGATTGAAATTGCTTTAGAGGACCAGGAAGAGACAACTTTTACCTGTCCCTTTGGTACTTTTTCTTTTAGAAGAATGATATTTGGATTATACAATGCACCTGCAACATTTCAAAGGTGGATGATAAGTATTTTTAGTGATATGGTTGAAGTTTATCTAGAGGTATTCATGGATAATTTTTCTATGTTTGGAAATAATCTCGAATCTTGTTTAACAAAATTAAGAATTATGCTTGAAAGATGTCAACAGAAAAATCTACTCCTAAATTATTTCATGATTATGAAAGATATTGTGTTAGGATATATATTTTCATCTAAATGGATGGAAATAAATAAGGCTAAAGTGGAGTCTATTTCCAAAATACTAATACCCAAAACCGTGAGAAATATACATTCATTCTTAAGACATGCAAGTTTTTATAGAAGATTTATAAAAGATTTTAGTACTATTACTATATCCCTTTCTCACCTTTATGTGCAAGATGTGCAGTTTGAATGGACGTAGGCATTCCAAATAGCTTTCGAAACCCTCAAGGAGATGCTCATCACAGTGCTAATAATGCAACCTCCAGATTAGTCACTTCTATTAAATATTATGTGCGACGTATGCAATTATGCAATTGGAGCAGTATTAGGGCAACAAAGAGATAAAAAAACCCAAAGTGGTCTACTATGCTAGCAAGACCCTAAATGACATACATACGAATTATATGACAATAAAGAAGGAGCTTCTAGCTATAGTTTTTGCTCTTGATAAATTTCATTCATATATTTCAAGCTCATATGTGGTTGTTTTTACAGATCATTCGGTGCTCAAATATCTTTTGTCAAAGAAAAATACAAAGCCATGACTAATTCGATTGATACTACTGCTTTAAGTATTCAATCTTGAAATTAAAGACAAAGAAGGAGTAGCGAATGTGATTGCTGACTACCTCTCTTTACTAACTTTTGAAATGATAAGCTACCAATTAGGGACTCATTCCCTGATGAGCAGCTATTTTCAATCAAAACAACTCCTGCGTTTACTAATATTATTAATTTTCATATTGTAGGTGAAATGCCGAATCACTAGGAGTGCCCAAGACAAATAATGATTCTTATACGAGGTACACCATTTCTTTTTCAACGAACCTTATTTAAATATTGCTCAGATCAAATCATTAGGCATTGTATGCCTGACGATGAGATTCAAAGTATAATTGCTTTCAGTCATACAAAAACATATGAGGGCCACTTTTCATCTAAAAAGATAGTAACCAAAATACTCCATTGTGGATTCTATTGGCCTACTATGTTTATAGAAATATTAATTTTGTAAACGATGAAAGTCATGTCTAAAACTAGGAGCATTAACTAGGAATGTTCGCAGCAGAAATTTGCTTTCCTTCCCTTGAATATAGCTTAGATTACAATGACAGTGAACAAAAGAAAAAGAACAAACAAGAGGATTTATACATTATCGCTCTTTTTTACAATATAAATCGTGGGATCTATGTTGCGATGAGATCCAACAAGTAGATCCTTTTGACGATCTGACGATGATGATCTTCTATCTTGAAGATGACGGCGGCCGACTTGATCTTCTCTGCTGATCTTCACGAATTCAAGGCTCTCACGTGTAACTCGAATTCTCTAAGATGCGGAAAAAGATCCCTAGGGCGTCCTCAAAGGGAGATTTATAGCCTTAGGATAATATGAGAGTTTCTATTTAAATAGACTTTTTATTCATCAAGGATTCCAATCAAATATCTTAGTTTTGATTTAAATATCTTGGTTTAGAGTTTTGATTGGACTTAATTTGGGTATTGGATAAGCCCAAATCTCAATCACAATAAATTTATGATTCTGATTATCTGCTCACGCGGAGCTAATTGCATCAAAACGCGGAGCTAAGAAACCAGAACGCGCGCGTTTTACTCAAACACGAGGCTAAAAATAGCCAAACGCAGAGCTGCTGAGTTAACTCCGCGCTCTGTTGTGGAAAGCTCCATTAATCTGAAAATTTTTACTGCCAACAGAACCCCCTTCAAAGTTTTCAAAATGGCTTAGAACTTAGAAAATTTTGAAATACTTTGGATCTTCAAACTGGAACACGAAGTTCTAATACCAACTATCTTCGCGTTTTGCTTAACACGCGAGCTAATAGCCTCGCGTTCTGCTCAGTAACTGCTCTGATTCTCGTGCTGAATACCAAGGGGTGGGTTTTTTCATTTAAATAGAGTTCTAACTCTTCTTCTTCCTTACTTCATTCGAAGGAATTTGAGAAATTAGAGCTTCAGGCGACCGGGCGACTCAGGCGAACGAGCGATCTTTGACTGGACTTCCTTTATTTTCGTCGATTTCTCCAAGATTTTGAGGCAAATGGCACCCAAGAAGAGTACGGCTTCACGCACCTCCTCACTGTCGGCGGCCGGCGCTAGCAGCGGCGACAGCGGTCGAGGGAGTGGCCGCAGCGATGAGCTAGCCCACGTTGCACCAATCGGAGGTAAGAACCTCTGGATTTGGACACTTCAGGACAATTTTGGAGTGATTTGGCTTAGTTTTGACCAGCCAATCACCTTTCTAGCCGGCGAAATCGCCGTACTCCGGCTGAATGGCTTGGAGAAGAAGGAGAAGACTTCTAGTCTTCCTCCACGCGAAATTATCGCATTATCTTCGCATTACTAAACGCGAAGTTATTTTTTCTAACTGTCGCATTTTTATGCGAGGTTACAAATTTAGCTTCACGTATGTAAATGCAAAGTTATCAACCTTAGCTGTGCAGAGTTATCAACTTAGCTTCGCGTTTCTTATTCAAACGCGAAGCTATCATTTTATCTTCGTGTTTCTTTAAAACACGAGGCTATTTTCTTAGCTTCGTACGGAGTTATCTTTAGCTCCGTGTTTCTATACTTAAAAAAATTTCTTGATTCGCAAAAAGAACTTTTCTAATTTTTGATTCTTCTCTTGCAGTTGACTACTCAGCGGACCCACTCTCCTAAGGGTATCACTTCGGCTATGGCGGGGGTGCAGACTCAATCACCCAGTTTCATTTCACCACCGTTTTTGCTGCATACAAGCCGGCTTGAGGGAGCGCAGGGAGAAATTAATCAGGTACAACCCTGCTACTGCACGGAAGATTATTACCGATACTCCCTTTGAAGCCACGAACCGAGAGGCATTGGAGAAGCCAACATTCCTCTTTGGAGATGCTATAGAGCACTCTGATGAGATCCTATTTGAAGAAGAGAGCAAATGGCTCTATCAGAACGGTGACTTGCTGATGTTTCTTCCTGATATGGAGCGCAGCTACCCTCTGGTATATCTCCAGAGGTTATCATCTCATCGCGAGTTAGAATGGGAGCTAACTCGTGAATATGACGGGATTGCAATAGGCAAGTTTGGTGCAAACGGGGCTTTCCAAGATGGTCTCCCTAGATGTATTACTGGGCTTCTTCCAGGCAGAGTCACCAACGAGCACCCTGTTGGTGAAGTCCCGACTCGTGGTAAGACTTTTCTTAGCGAGTTCTTGGCCAAGGATGGTCAGTATCCTGCGAAAGACTTCCGGATGCCCAGGTGGATCCATTCATCGGGCAACAGTGGTGGTTCGGGCTCGTCAAATATGTGTTGGACACCAATGAGCGGACCCTGAAGGAAATTTGCTTGTACAAAGCCATTAGAAACGTCCAGTTTGGCTTACCTCAAAGTTCATATCACATTTTCAGCCTGCTGGAGATTTTAAACCCCGAAACTAGCACCTTCATTACACCCGTGGGTGAGTTAGGATTTGCTATCCACGAGATGTTTGTAGTGTCGGGGTTATCAATGGGTGAAGTCCCTTATGAGGAATATATCCCTACCGCTGAAGAACTGAAGATGTTGAAAGCGGTGGACGAGCACATCTACCAAACCTATTGGGAGATGATGTGTCACTACCACATTTGTGTCGATCTGGTTGGAGTGAGGATTCAAGGGATCGGCCATATGAAGTGGGCAGACTACCTCTTCATCAACTTGAAGGAGAGTCTCCCTATGGTTCGTGGGTGTCCTCCCGTGAGCATAGAAGAAATAAAGGAGAGCATCTCCAAGCTGGGAGCCACAACTTACATTACTGAATCCAATGAAGGGGGATTCAGTCCAGACACTGTCTTCCAGAGCTTTCACTACCAAGAACTGTTCCCGATTTCGGATAGGGGTCTGCTTGCAGGCTTTTTGATGTTCTGGTTGAAGAGGTGTGTCGTCCCATCTTTGCCTAAGGAAGCCATTGCCAAGAACGTTGTCTATCCAGCCATTCTATTGGCCTATGGACGACCATTCGGGCTCTTGCCAGGAATGGTCAGTAACCTCCAGAGCGGACTCCGGGCCCTCTGCAACAGCTTTATGCCAGCAGATAAGAATAAGGGCAAAGCTGGAAAGGGTAAAGTAGTATAGGAGACTGCTACGGTGAAGACACCGCACCCCAGGGTGGAAATGCCCTATACATACTTAATGGCATGGCTAGTCATGCACTGCTCGTCGCTGATGAGTGCTACGGATTACAATCCGATCGACAAACCATTCTTCGTAGATAAGTACGAGCGCTCTACTTGGAAGAGCTATTACATGTCGGTGATCCGTAAAACACTCCGCCACCACCAGAACTATGAGATCGTCCACTGCTTCCCAGATTTCCGTGGAGGAGAGTATGGATCTAAATTCAAAGATATTCTGGGAGCCAACAACTTTACCAGTTTATCTTCGGGGGCTTTCTGGTGAATATTGAATATTCACCCCGGACACTTGGTGTACAGGCAGGACACCATATGCTATATAGAGCCATATATTCCTTGCCGATTTGCCCGCCAATTCGGGTATCCTTAGCCCTATATAGGGAATCCGAACAAGGGGCTAGCATACAAAGGGAACCTGTACGCAGGAGCACGGGACTAGTTCCATTTCGTTGTTGGAGGAACCGGAGCTGAATTCTCATTGCCCCAAAAGGTGCCAGACTTAAATATGACTTTGAGCTTCTGCACTTGGTACAGCGTTGCAAACGTCGACGTACCCAATTTCTCTATCAACCACAGTTGCTGTAAGGAGATAAAGGCCTTCTACTCTCACTGTAAAGGGGCCAAGAGAGTGAAGGTAAAGGGAATGGACGAGTTCCTAGACACAGCGGCTGATCCGTCAGATGTAGGTGACTCTGACAGAGATGATGGTGCCGATGATGACGGCGATGCTGGTGGTGCTCCCCAACCTGTCGTGACTCGTTCTCGGAGTCCGACTATAAAACGCCACCGGCCCGTAAGGGGTGAGCCAGCTCAGAAGAAAAGGAAGCCGGCCGGGGAAACACTGGTGATTCCCGAAGAGGCAGCGGTCAAATTTGCCACTGACTTGCTTGCTTCGACCCTTCCTTCTGGGTCGGCAGAAGAGAACAGGCCTGCCGAGGCCTGTAGTGCTACTGAGGTTATGACCCTGCTGGCCATGGGATCTGCTGGACACACTACGACGTTACCTCTGGGTAGCGAAACGGGTGTGCTTCTGGAGTTGGCCACAGCTCCTCCCACAAGTCTAACCACAGGACTCGTATCCCCTGGTATGGTTCACTCAAATTGTATATTCTATCTTTTGTTCATTTTTCTATATTATATGTAACACTCCTTGTTTGCTTTCTGAGATGTAGGTAGTCAGCTTCACTCTCCTATGCATTCAACTACCCGGGGGGAGTCTGAGGAGCTGGTGGATTACTCCGGCACAACTGGGTCCGTGGGCGGATTGGGTAGTTTTGTGAATGAGTTTGACGCAGACTACTTCACTCCAGCCACATGCTCAGTTCCTTCATCGACTCCTCCCATTGATGAATTAGGGAGTGATGATAGGACTGATGCAGTCGTGCCCCGGGATGCTCCTCCATCTCCGAGTTTACCGTCTCCAACTCCAGCGGTCTGCTCTTAGGATACCTTCCCTGTCGTCATTGGCGTGCCTGCTACTTCTCATCCTGCTGTGCTAACGCCATCAATGATAATGGCCGTTGAAACACCGGTGGCTCCTCCTGCTCCAGCTCGCTTGCCAACAGGGGACGAAGACAACTTGAAGTTCTCGTTTGAAGCTACTTCTATTATAGGAGGAGTTTTCGATGAAGACACTCCAACATCTACTCCTACTGGCGGAGTTGCTCGACCCACTAGTACCGATGATACTTCTCCTCAGGTTTCCAGTTCTGCCAACTCACTATTGGCTTTACTGGCCCCACATATTATGAGTCTGGTACAGGGGCGAGCTTCTTCGTCGACTCTTGCAGAAACTACTCCTCCTCCGGCTACATCTTCCTTAGTACTGCCCATGCTAAATATGGACACTGTGGACCCTCTTGAGTTCTGCCAAGTCACTATTGGCTTTACTGGCCCCGCATGTTATGAGTCTGGTACATGGGGTTGCTTCTTCGTCGACTCTTGCGGAAACTACTCCTCCTCCGGCTACATTTTCCTTGGTACTGCCCGTGCTAAATATGGACACTGTGGACCCTCTTGAGGAATTCTTCAACCACCGCGTTAATGATTTTATGCAGCTGCTAAGGAGGTGTATCGGGATGATCCTGGACGGAAGAGATTTCCTTGAGCTCGGACGCCCAATGTTGGCCAGTTACCTAGACAATATTGAGAGGATTAGAGGGAGTGACCGAGCAGCTCCTTATCGAGCCACCTGGAAGCCTTAGAAGAACAGGTGAAAATGCTGAACACAGTTCGCCAAGTGAATGTGGAGGCGATTACCGAGATTGAGGTGGCGCGGCTACGAGTAGAGTTGATAACTCGTCAGGAGGAGCTGAGGCGCCAAGAGGACGACTGGTCTCATGAGTTGGCAGAACTACGAGCCAGCCAGGAGTCAGTTCTCAGGGGGCTGGAAATGGCGAATTTTGAAATTGAGGGGAGCCAAGCAGCCATCCTTAGAGCTAAGGAGACTATCGCCAAAGCTCAGGCTATTTTAACAGTCAGCGAGTCACGGTTAGGGTAATCCGTTAAGAAACGGGAAGAGCTGATCCCTCAACAAGGACAGCTTGAATAAGAAGTCATGATGAGGAGTCGTTCCATCGAAGAATCTCGTCAGCTGTTGGCCCAACAACTTGCAATAAATGACGATGATTTATACCGGCAGGCTCAACACTTTGTAGAAGAAACTCGTCGTCGAGTTATTGATGAGACGACAAATAAGTTAAAACTTTTGGGAGAGCCTTAACTTCCCTGTTTCTTTACCTACATTTATTTATTCTTTGTAAGAAAGAACTCCATCATTCTTTAAATTCTTTATTTTTTGTAACTTTATTCTTTTAATTCATGAAGAAAGATAATTCTTTTTTAAATCTTTTATCTGTTGGCTACAAATTTTCTTTGCACAACAAATAACTTGTCATAAAATTTGTTTAAACAATCCAAGGCTGATCTGCGTAACATAGATCGTTGAAACTTACCGGGTTACAGTTATTAACCTCGGTAAAGCCATTTGAACATAGCTAAATGATAGTTTAGTGAAAGCATTTAACTACTTACACTAGGATGATTGGGTCAGGATCATTAATTTAGACAGAGGCGCCTAATTGCACATGCCTTAGTTTGATAAAGAAGTTCAAGTGCTCGTATACGTAACTTGAACAGGTGGATGGTTATACTTCTAGGGATATGAACCGAATGTGATCGTAAATGATATATCTTTTTTTTATGCATAGTATTTTTTCAAAAATTTACCATTAATCGGCATCATCATTATATAGCCATTCTGATTCATTAAGCGATAAGCTCCACTAGAGTATACCGTCTCCACAATGAAAGGTCATTTCCACTTGGGTTCAAATTTACCCTTAGTCTGTGGGTTAGAATCATTGGCTTTTTGATAGCTAGAACCAAGTCTCCTTGTTTAAAAGTCCTTGGTTTAACGTTCTTATTGAACGTTTGCGAGACTCGGGCTTGATACAACTCAATTTGTTGTTGAGCCTAGAGACGTTTTTCATCCAACATTTCTAGTTCTCGCAATCTTTGTTGATGGCGTTCTTCTGTCGTCATCTTAGTGGCTAGGGCCACTCTTAATGATGGTATCTGGACTTCAAGAGGCAGGACGGTCTCACTCGCATAGACCAAGGAGAACGGGGTAGCTTTTGTTGGAGTGTGAACGGTGGTGCGATAAACCCACAAACATTCTCCTAGCTTTTCATCCCAGTCTCATTTGTTGGAGGAGATGAACTTCCGAAGTTGTTTAATAATAGTCTTATTAAAGGCTTCGGCCAATCCATTTGCCGCAGGGTTATATGGTGTTGAAGCAACATCTTTGATTATGAACTTATCACAGAATCTTGAGAACCCCTGGCTGATGAACTGCGGTCCATTATCGTGAATGATTCTTCGGGGGACGCCAAAATGGTAAATGACTTGATGCTTAATGAACTTAATCACATCCGTCATTTTTATCTCTCTCATGGGCACGGCTTCGGCCCACCTTGAAAAATAATCGGTTATTGTAAGAATAAAACGATGTCCTCTGGATGATGAGGTAGTTATTGGCCCCACAATATCCATTTCCCATGCTTCAAATGGCCAGCTAGCAACGGTACTGTACAAGTATTCTGGAAGTTGATGAATAAAATTAGCATGTACCTGACATGCATGACATCATTTAGCGTATGCCATTGCATCGATAATTATCTTCAGCCAGTAGTATCCTAGCCTTCTTATGCGGTCCCCGAGTTTTGGACAGGGTTGATGAGCTCTACACACTCCATCATGCGTTTCTCTCAGCTCTTCATCGGCTTCTGCTTTTGATATGCAGCGCAGCAGGAGACCATCACTTAACTTTCAGTATAAAGTTTGAAGCGTATGATCATAGTAAAATCTTTGGGTCTTCTTCTTTATCGAGGCGGCTTCCTTTGGATCCTCTAGCAGCATCCCATATAAGGCATAATCTACAAACGAAAATTGCCAATCATAGAGTTTTAGAGTTAAGCCTGTCTGGCACACTTTCCTAGTTTGGAAGACAGTATCCGGATGGAGAAGTTCTCTACTGCCAATAATGATACCTTTAGCTTCACCCAGCGGGATTGCCAATGTTGTAGCTAGTGCGGCAAGGGCATCCGTATAGACGTTCTCATTCTGAGATATGTGATAGATATAAAATTGTTCAAAGTATCCCGCTAGCTCAATGGCTAGTTGATGGTAAGGGATGAGGGCTTCATGTCTGACTTCATATTCACCTGTCATCTGGTTGACGACTAGCTTAGAGTCTCCATATACATCTAGATAGTTCACCCCCAGTTGCAGAGCCATTTTTAAGCCAATAATGTGTGGTTGTATTCCACCACATTGTTTGTGCATGGCTTTACTAATGAGTAACCATTAGGCAGTATGTGTTTATGTGGGGATATTAGTACAACCCCCACTCCAGCAGTAGACCGCCTAGCGGCACTATCAAATAACATCTGCCATGGTTTTTCTTTGCTAGTTATGTTAACCTCTGGCGTCTGTTTGGAATTGGACCAAATTGGATGGTCCGCTAGGAAATCGGCAATCGCTTGTCCCTTCATTGCATTTTGGGGAACGAAGTGTATATCATATGTCATATGGCAATAGCAATAATGTCCATTTCGCCAATCGGCCATTTAAAGACCCTGGTTTAGTCATCAGGATTTTCAAGGGATTAACCCGTGATATGACATAAATTATTTGCCCTGAAAGATAGTGTCGCATCTTCTAAACAACGAACACTAGGGCTAAACATTCTTTTCAATCGGAGTACACCGATGCTCGGCCCCGATCATTGTCTGGCTAAAGTAATAAAGGGCGTGTTCATGGTCGTGGTCATTATACTGAGCAAGTAATGCTCTTAACGCATTATCCATAGCCCTTACATATATGAGGAATGGTTGCCCAGGGACAGGAGCCATGAGGACAGGAGATTTGGTAAGGTATTATTTGAGATCGTCAAATGCCTGTTGACATGCCTCATCCCGTACTAAGGAAACCCCCTTTTTCATGAGTTTGGAAATGGCTGGCATCATCCTGATAGGTTGGAGATAAAGCACAGGATATAGGCCAGTTTTCCTTGTAACCCCCTTAATTCTTTAAGATTGTCGGGAGGCGGCATCTCGCTGATTGCTTTAACTTTTTCAGGATCAAGGAAAAATCCTTCTGAGGTAACTATGAATCCAAGAAATTTCCTGCTGGACACCCCCATGAAAGACTTGGCAGGGTTCATCTTCAAGTGATGTTTTCGCATAAGATCGAAGACTGTTCTTAGGTCATGAAGATGATCTTCTTTGTTCTTGCTTTTGACCGCCAAGTCATCCACATAACACTCTACCATTTTGCGCAGATGTTCTTTAAATATAATGCTCATTGCACGTTGGTAGGTTGCACCAGTATTCTTTAGCCCAAGGGGCATTACTGTATAACAGTATACCCCCAGCGGTGTTCTGAAGGCCGTGTACTTTTCATCGTTTGGGTGCATTTTGATCTAATTATAGCCCGAGAAACCATCCATAAAGGTCATCCTCTCATAACCGCAGGTGTTATAAATCCTTACACCGGTAATTGGGAGTGGGAACTCATCCTTAGGGCATGCAACATTTAGATCCCGAAAATCGATGAATATCCGGATCTTGCCGTTTTTCTTATGAACTGGCACTATATTAGCCACCCAATTGGGATGTTGCTCTTCACGGATAAATCATGATTTTATGAGCTTATTAACCTCGGCAACTATCGCCTCCATCAATTCCGGTCGAAAATGCCTCTGCTGTTGTTTAACCGGCTTGGTGTCTTCTTTAATATTTAGCCGGTGTGTGGAAATCTGAGGATCAAGACCGGGCATGTCTTCATAGCTCCATGCGAACACATCTATGTAAGGAAGTTAGTGTGTCGCTTATGAAAATGGGTTTCGGATTCTCTTCTGTACCCATGTTAACTTGTAATAGCCTATCTTCTGTAGGCGAGTCATACTGTTCAAAGTGGACATCCCAAAGAGTATCCATGTGTCTGGCCCAAGAGTCATCTTGAACATCGATCAGCTCCTCGTCGCTTTCTGGTTCGGCTAAAACTATATTTGCTGTTAAAGATTGAAACTAGGCGCCAGTACTTAGATCTGAATCATGGTCGAGCGGATGTAAGTCTTCGTTGGCTGAAGAGCTTTCTTCGTATTTGTCTGGTGATGAGGGAGGAGTAGATACATAGTCCAACCCCCTTCTAGTTTTCTGATAATAATCAAGGTTCTTCCCTTTTGGTCTAAACGAGAGTATGTGATTTCGTCGCCCTTTTCCAAAGTTCAATCCTGGTTTTTGGGTAAAATTATAACCCATCTTTTCCATCATTCGTCGGAATTTCTGTTCATATAAGTGAAATTGAGGTGATGTTTGTTCATCACTTTCACTACTTTGTCTTTGGTTAGGCGATGTAATCACTTTGCCGAAGACAATCGACTTTTGGAACGCCTGTCGAGGAGGTACTTTAAAGAAGTGGTCTTGTCCCTTAGTTATTTTTGATCGAGTGAGGAGGGATGACCTGAGCGACAAATGGTATGCCGCCAGAATATCAAGTTCGGACAGGCCATCCGCTTCATTGAATGTACAAGAAGGCTCAGACTCTGTAGCTACAGCAGGCTCGTAGACTAATTTTATTTTTTTTCATTAATAATCCACTCATCCTCTGCTACATTTGCTACATTATTTACTTTAAAATTTATGTGAGGGTTTATCTCATTGTCACCCCCATCATCCTCTTCGGGAGATTTGTATTCGGTATCCGCCTCGTTGCCGCTTTCGTCGGGCTCTTGAGGCCTTTTGCAATTATTGTTGGAGACTTTGTGGGCTGGCTTGCAGAGCATAGCATCCGTAAAGTAGTTCTCTAATCCTTTGAATGGCTGCCTATCTGTAACTAATGTCCGTACTTCTCCTTGATCATCGTAGTATTTCATGCACTGGTGGAGAGTCGATGGGACTATCATATAGACGTGTATCCATGGTCGCCCAAGTAAAATGTTATAAGACGTATCTGCTTCTATAACATAGCATGTAACCTCCATTTTCAGATCTCCGATTTGACATCGAAGTCGGATTTTGCCGAGAGGACAGCTATCATTAGCGTTAAACCCATATATCGTAGTATTTGTTGGTGTCAGATGATGGGGAGAAATCCCCAATAGCTGCATCAATCTTCTGGGAATGACGCTTAATACGGACCCCGGATCGATTTGAATACAGTCCACCTTTGTGGATCCGACATATCTCGTAAAATATAAATATCTATTATGCTTTATATTCCTTACCTGCATATCCTCCGGAGAGAATGTAATCTGCACGACCCGCCTCCCTACTTGATGACAGTGGGGGCAAGAGTCCTGCTCTTCGTCAGCCGGCTCGACTATTTGAGCTAAGAAAAATTCAGAGTCTGCCAAAGCCTCTCTTAATGCCTCGCGAGTTGATTTTGACAATCGCAACAACTCATATAGCATGACTCAAGCTAGAATATTTGCCAGCTGAGCTATTATGTCAAACTTAAATGCAACCTCCTTGGCTTCCTCGTCTTTCGCAAGATTTCTCTGGAAATGAAGCCCCTTTTGTTTTGCTGGCTTCGCGAGTTCCCCGCATATATTCTTCGGGTCTACTCTGGTTAATCTTTTAGGTATGGTTTACTGGATCAAGTGCCGCAAGGGCCCGCCCCACCTTGATGAGTGGCCATAGCTTCAAGCTCCTCTTCAGAATCTGTGAAGGCTCCCGAGATTATGTATTCTTCCTTTATTTTTGCGGAAATAGTATTACTAGTCCGCTTTTTCCTCTGGCTAATTGAGGTGGTCCACTGTTCATCCTGTAATAAATCCGGGTGGACCCACATGACTTCCCCTTTTTGTGTATCTACGTGACAAATCCTTCCTGTGCTTTTTTATGTGGGTCATGATTTTTCATGACTAGTTTCCCTTCTGGTATTAGGGTCACCCCTGCAGGGAACTCATGAGTTCCTACCACTAGGGTTGCCATGTTAGTAGTGACCTTTTTTTGTTCCTCTTTTAGCGTCAAGACTCCAGCTTCTATCAATGCTTGGATCCTATTCTTCTGAGGATAACAGTCCCTCGTAGGGTGTCCGACATTCCTTTGGTAGAGACAATAGTTGGGGTCGTTGGTTTTACCAGCATCCTCCGTTTTCTATTCTCTGGGAGTTTCAATATTTCCTTCCTAAGGAGTAGATGAAAGAGTATAGGAATTTGTTCTGCCATAAAAGTATAGGTCCCTTCTTGTTGGGGCCTATTCTGTCTTGTGCCCTTTTGATTTTGGGGCTTCGGGTTTGGAGAGTTCGCCTTTTGTGGAGTGGCTTCTGACGCCATCACTGCTTTCCCCTTATTTTTTGTTATTGTTCTGTGTGTAGGGTGTATTATTTCTAGAATTCTGGGCTCCACGAGAATTTTCAACTCTGCGGATCAAATCTTCGGCTTGCTCACCTTGTTTGAGCAAATCTTTCCAAGTCTTAGACTCTACGGCCCCCATTTTCCAGAGCACGTTCGTCTTGAGATTATGTCGACATGTCTCTACCAGAGTTTCTTGGACCATTCTGTGTTTGCGAAATTTTTCTATGAAGTCTTTTACCGTTTCTTGTTCCCCTTGTTTAGTTGCAAGGAGAGAATGAACCGAAATTTCGGTATCATCCTCGAAGAAACGTGCGAGAACTTGCTTCTAACATCAAACCAGGTATTAATAGTACCTGGGGGCAACTGCATAAACCAAGCAAAGGCAGGCCCTCGCAAGGTACTTACAAATACCTTGGTCATTACTTAGTCATTGCCCATTAAATGCCCTGCTTGAGAGAAAAAGTAATAAATATATTGACTGGGAGATCCTTTCCTATCATATGGCTCCAATTTGAGCGGTTTGTATTTCTCAGGATATGGTGCCAAATCCCATTCAGGCGGGCATGGTCTTGAGACCCCTGATTCTTTCAACTCCTTCTTGTGCATTAGTGCTTCTTGTTGGCTTTGTAACTTCTCAATTTTCTCTTCATGAGGGTCATGAAAAGAATATTTATCCTCGTCCTCATGTGTCGAGTGGGCTTTTTCTTCTTATCTTTCTCGTTCATTTTGTTGAACGGAGTTTCTTTTCCCTTCTTGGCGTTATCCTCGACAATTTTTTGAGTATTTTCCACCACTCTTGAGTGCATCATTTTAAGATCCTCGATTGTCTTTTATTGCTCCCGAATCATTTGTTATAGGGCCTCAAATCTTTGGTCGATATCGTCGGAACTATCCATCATATGTGATGCTGACTTCTGCAATTTAGACGATGCCTAAGAACGAGGAGAAGAGGAGAAGCTATGGCCAAGTTGTCACTATCGTCGTCATAAGAACCTTTCACAAGTTTCTTATAGTTTCGGGCCTAGATTGCACCTGACTTAAGTCGAGTAAAATGATGAGGTTCTTCATCACTTGATTCTGAATCATCATTCCTCTCTATGATTTTCTTACCCTTTCCGACCATATTAGAAGTTACAATTCTCCACTCTTTTCTTCGGGGAGTAATCTTCGTCTTCTTGGCAGGGTTTTCGTCTGACTCAGTCAACCGGTCAAACACTGATATCTTGTTCTTGCTGTAGCAACAACTGTCCCCTACAGCAGATACTGCTATTATAAGCTGCTAGCAATTACAAGTAGGTTCAGATTGGACTTGATTTATATTTCTTTTCTTGGTTTGATACTCCCTGAGATCAGTGGCTTTAGATATGGAGTTGTGGGGCCCATTCAGCTGTTGAGAGGGTCTAGGAGCCCACTGAAACTTCTTGAGATCACTGGAATCAAGTTCAGGTCCATTAGTGTGATGATCAACTCTGATTTTTTATTCAGGTTGATTTACGCAGAGCTGAGAGATACCTTCACGTTTTGACACGCGGGGCTGAGAAATAGCCTCGCGTTTGGATACGCTAGCCTCGCGTTTTTTGCTGGCTTGACGTTTTTGCAGAAGTTTATCTTCTGAAATATTAGCCCCGCATGGAAGAAAATTCTTGCAAGTTGGCTTATTCTTGCGATTAACGCAAATCATAACTTCGCGTTTAACGCAATTTTTGCGATTAATGCAAATTTGCCAACCATCTTCGCGATTTATGCAAAGGTAAGGGCTCTTGCGATTAACACAAGTTTCACCATCTTTGCGATTAACACTAAGATCAGTCTTAGCCTTGCGTGGAGAATCACCATCACACACTGGCTTTAAAGAATGTTTATCCGTGCATTTCATGCGAGTGTCAGGAACTTTGCGATTAACGCGAGTCTTACTGGTTTCGCGTTTAACACTAGGCTCAGTCTTAACCTCGCGTGGAGAATCACCATCACGCGCTGGCTCTAACAACATTTTATCCTCGCGATTTACGTGAGCTTCTCTGGTTTCAAATCCAGATAAAATAGCCTCGCATGGAGAATCACATGCTGGCTTGTCCTTGCGATTAACGCAAGTTGCAGCTTCGTGTTTAACGCGATAATGACTGATCTTGCAATTAACGCATGCCAGTTTGCGAGGTACTGTACCCTCGCGTTCTGCTGCCAGATTAGCCTCGCGTTTAATGCAGGCTTTGAGGGCTTTTTGCCTAACTCTCTGATTTCTATTTTCGGAGTTGGGCTCTGGTCAATCCAGTTTCCAAACCTTCTTCGGCAGTAGAGAGGCTATCCTCGGCTAGAATTTCCTACCCAAACGACGGCTCTATGGCCGCGGTCTCCATGAGTCCCCGAATAATGGTGGATTCCCGTTTACCCGATTTTCGGGTATTGGTGCGCACGCGACGATAGAGGAGAGGTATTCCTCATATTTTCGCTGGTCGATCTCAACGACTAGCATGTTTACGTCAGATCCGATCCTCTCGACATCATATTGCACCACGATCTCTTCTTTGGTGAAAGAGATTTCTCCCACTGTGGTCGCCAGTTTGTTCGCAGCAGAAATTTGCTTTTCTTCCAATGAATACAGCTTAGATTACAATGAAAGTGAACAAAAAAAAAAGAACAAACAAGAGGATTTATACATTATCGCTCTCTTTTACAATATAAATCGTGGGATCTATGTTGCGATGAGATCTAACAAGTAGATCCTTTTGACGATCTGACGATGATGATCTTCTATCTTGAAGATGACGGCGGCCGACTTGATCTTCTCTGCTGATCTTCACGAATTCAAGGCTCTCACGTGTAATTCGAATTCTCTAAGATGCGGAAAAAGATCCCTAGGGCTTCCTCAAATGGGTATTTATAGCCTTAGGATAATATGAGAGTTTCTATTTAAATAGACTTTGTATTCATCAAGGATTCCAATCAAATATCTTAGTTCTGATTTAAATCTCTTGATTTAGAGTTCTGATTGGACTTAATTTGGGTATTGGATAAGCCCAAATCTTAATCACAGTCAATTTATGATTCTAGTTATCTGCTCACACGGAGCTAATTGCATCAAAACGCGGAGCTAAGAAACCAGAACGCGGAGCTATTGAATAGCTCCGCGTTTTACTCAAACGCGAGGCTAAAAATAGCCAAACGCGAAGCTACTGCGTTAGCACCGCGTTTTGTTGTGGAAAACTCCATTTATCTGGAAATTTTCACTGCCAACAAGGAAGAAAGATATGCCTCCAACACCCATACTTACAATTGAGATGTTCGATTGTTGGCGCGTTGACTTTATGGGACCATTTTGTATTTCTAATGGATATATTTATATCCTCGTAGCGATCGATTACGTCTCTAAATGGGTAGAAACATATAGAAATAATAATCAACAAATTGTTATCAAATTTTTAAAGAAACATTTAATATCCAGATTTGGAGTTTCTAAACACATAATAAGCAATGGGGTTCCCATTTCAGCAATAAAACCATTGAAAATTTGATGAAGAAGTATCACATCATGCACAAAATTTTTATACCTTATCACCCATAGTCGAATGTACAAGTTGAAAGAGGCAATAGGAAAATTGAGCAAATTCTAAAGAAAACAGTTAATCCATCTCGCAAAGATTGGTCGTTTAGACTAATTGATGCTTTATGTGCTTTCCGTACTACATATAAATCACCCTTAGGTATGTCTTCATACAGAATAGTATATGAAAAAACTTGTCATTTACTTATAGAGATAGAGCATAAAGCATATTGAGCAAATAAATCAGTTAATCTATATCTCAGTTCGGCTGGCCAATTATGAAAACTATAAATAAATGAATTGGAAGAGACAAAATATGATGCACATGACAATTCATGCATTTTAAAAGAAAAAGTGAGAATATGGCTTGATTACCATATCACACAGCGTATTTTCATCCTTCCGGCGAAGTACTCCTATACAATTCACACTTTCATCTATTTTTGGGGAAATTAATTCAAGATGGACCCAACCATTCGTAGTTAAAACTATGTATCTGCATAAATTGTCAAACATTTCAAGTAAACGGAAAACGATTGAAATATTATTTAGAATTTTCAAAGCACATGGAGTAATCTCACACTCTAGTGGATCCTCCAATATCTCATTGATTATGAGCTAAACAAAGACACAATGTATACTATTGTGTATTATGTACTAACATGTTGTTTTGTTGTTGATATGTCATGAATGCCGCATTGAAGTAATTTCTAAGCACTCTTTCTCAAGTTTTATCTGTTCTTGATCGAGTAAATAGAAATATCAATTCATTGAGGATACTGTGCATTTTAAGTTGATGGGATTGCTTATTAAAATAACTTAGTTTGGATACCCATGATGTTTTCAACTATTTTAGTTAAAAAATTAGAATTAGAACTAAACTTCAGTTTTTATTGCTAACTTTATAATTAGGAACTAACTTTTAGTTTAAAATTAATTTTAGAATTAGGAATTAATAATTAGATTTTAAAAATAACATTAGTCTTGGAACTAACAATTATAAAAAAATAAAAAAAAAACTTTAGCTTGACGTAGTTCTCTACTAAGGGTGACTATCGAAGCCATTGTCGAAACGACTATCGATAGCCAGCCACTACAGAGCAATTTTTTCTCTGCTTGGAAGTGGTTGTCGAAGTCGCTATCGAAACGGCTGTCAACAGCCAAAGAGCCCAGTTATAAATTGATCTTTGCGTTTCTTTTTCTCCACAGCCAAACACTTGTCTCCTTTCTACAACACCCTAGAGCAAAAATCCTTTCTTTCGATGGCTAAAAACCATTCCAGTGTAATTTTTTTCGAACTTTCAAAGATCTTCAAGCAAGTAAGTCTTCTTCTCTTTAGGTTTTCTTTGAATTGCTCTTCGTAAAAATTAGATTTTTGTCTCAAAAATCTAGATCTACGATTTATAAGAACTAATTTGAGTAAATTAAAGTTAGATCTTTAATCTTAGTAGATTTGGAGTGGTTTAGCAAGTTTTTAAGAATTTTTGACGAATTTCATGGAATAATTGAAAATACATGCAAATTTAGGGTAAAATAAATAAAAATTTCAGCATTTTAGCATAACAATTCATGAGTTACTTGAATAATTAACATATATCAAACTCATGCATTAATAGTAAAATTAAAATAGAGTATGATTAATTTTTGAAACAGGATTTGGAAAATACTAAATTGTGTAATTATAAAAAAAGAGGGGGAAAGAAAAGAACTTAAATATATAATATATGTGCTAAAATTCATGCATAATTTTGAGAAATAATAACAATATATTAAGATTTTTTTTTGTGGTTAACTTTGTGTATTGAGACCAAGTAAGCAAACCGCTTCCAAGAGGCCGAGAGTAGAATCTTCAAACCCATCTTCTCCACGAAGGTACAAAGTTGCAAAAACAGATAAGAAACTCTTGGAGAAGTATGAGAATTTTAACCTTTTGCCTAAATGAGCGGTTGATTACTCAAAAATATATCAGAATCTTGCCTTCAGAGCATAAATGCTAGCTGAGTTTTAGAAGAATATTTAATGCATAGACACACACTGGCGTTCAATGAACTTGTGCATGAATTTAATGCTAATTTGCAACCGGCACTTGGGAATCAATGTGCATAATCTATAGTAAGGGGCAGGGAAGTGCCACTTACAAAACAAGAGATTCTGAGTGCAATTCCTATATTCAATGTGCTTGAAGAGCACCCATTTTTTTATTGATATAGTAAATGAGATACCAAGAAAATCCCGTCGATTCAAAGAGCTCTATGCAAATCTTAGTGATATCGTTTTCAATGAGAGTTTCTTAAAATTGGGCTATGTAAGACGAGAGTACATTTTGGTAAGCCTATTTATCAATATAACATTGTACCGTCCTATGTAACAACGGAATTATATTCAAGAGACGTGGTGTTATTAAATATAATTCTAGAAATATGACTGTTCAATGTCGCATCTATTATGTATTTCACAATAGTTTAATGCATGGCTCAACCCCATGAATGTATCTAGTATCCAAGATTGGCAAAGCTATACTTATTCTGCCATCTCTGATAAAAAAAAGTTGCATGAACACTAGAGTCAATTCATCACCAAATGACACATGTGAGAAACTCATGCAACTATGTATGGATGCAACTATTAGAAGAAGCATGAGCACTTGACATGCTCGGTAGGAACAACAGGT
>JAYEPQ010000001.1:10061724-10529224 GCA_036321105.1 Dracaena cambodiana | reverse complement strand
ACAGGGGAGTTCCGAGTCAATGATACAAGTATTGGTGATGTTAGTCCCTGTGTCTAGGCAATCAAATACTTAATGTCACCAACCTTAAGGCTACGTTTGGTTTGAAAGAAAATGAAAGAAAGAAAGGAAATGGAAAAAGAAAGAAAAAATAAAAGAAATTGATAAGGAAAATAAGATTTTCTGTGTTGTTTGGTTCAAAGGGAAACTAAAAAAAAAAAAGTAAGAAAAAACAATATAAATTAAGAAAAGGAAATTTGTTCCAAAACCTCACCATTCCCCTACCATGATTTCATGTGGTAATAGCACCAAATAATATTTTCTCCCAATTTTTCTAGGATAGAAGAGAGATAAATAGAAAATTTTGACTCTTATTTTTTCTAAGTGTCCTTTGACTCTCCTTTCTCTCAAATTTCTTCGCAACTAAACAATGAAAAGAACTTCCTTTCCTATTTTCTTTTCTTTTCTTTCACTTTATCTCAAACCAAAAAGGGCCTAATGGATCAAGAGTATAAGCAATTTCAGAGAAAGTATTAGCATACTTTTAGAAATCTCTTCCAGTCATGCTGAAACAAAATCAGAATTCAGAATCTCAACAGGGCTATCCAGGTTAAACACATAGGATCATCCTTCTTTCTAATAAATTGCAATCCATAATTCTCATCTGTTAAGGTGGGCTAGCCTCATGGCCTGAGATAACCACCTTTATTAACCAAATCTTTATGGGTTGGATTATATTTTTAAAACTACTTACTTCTATCCCATCCCAAATCAGTTGAGGGATATGACCTTATCTTAGGACTGGATTGAAAATGTAGACGGAAATATTCAGTTCACAAGCTGAGAGAGAAAGAGAGAGAGAGAGAGAGAAACCAAGAACAAAGGTTGAGAGAAAGAGAAGAGACTATTGTTCATCTATTAATCGGATAGTCATCGATGGTCTGATTTGGCTTAAATTTCAGAAGTGTATTCCCACAACAAGATCGACGCACTCAACAGTTTGGATCATGGTTACGGTCTTTGTATAAAGTGTGATCCATTATTTAGTTTTTTCGGTGTGTTTCTCAAAATCCTCCTCCAAGATGATGTTTATTTAGTCAAAAAATTGATTTCTTGATATTGTGATCCTCTAATATTATCTAGAGGGTGTTGAATTGTATATCCCATTATTTTCATATAGCATAAAAGGGCAAGTGTCATCTGTGATTTTTCCATAAGGATTTTCCATGTAAATCCTATGTGTTTGTATTGTCTATTGATTTGACCACTCCCACATCTTATGGTTATTATTAGCTACTAACCTTACCGGTAATTTATTCAAGCTAATCATATTCTATCACCTGCAATAATTGGTATCAAAGCCCTAGTTGCTTAGTTAAAAATTTAAAGTGAATAAAATGGAAGAAAAATGAGCCAGTATGATAAAATTGAATTCCTCAAATTATTTAATTTGGAAGCCTAGAATGGAAGATATTTTGTATTGCAAAAATTTGTATCAGCCCATTCATGGTGATGATGCTAGGTTAGCTAGCAAAACTAAAAATAGTGGGATGTGATGTATAGAAAAACTATTGTTTATATCAAACAGTGGATTGATCAGAATATATTCTACCATGTCTCCCAAGAATCCAAAATCGATGTCTTGTGAAAGAAATTAGAATCTATGTATGAAAGAAAAACTACACAAAATAAAGTTTCATTAATTAGAAGGCTTGTAACTCCAAAATACCAATATAGGAAAAATATCACAGAACATCTCAGTGATTTTTAGGGCTTGATGAACCAGTTAAATACCATAAAGATCTTGATGATGAGTTCCAAGTATTGCTTTTGCTCAATTTTTTTGCCTTATAGTTAAGATACTCTAGCTGTATCACTAAGTAATTCGGCACTGAATGGACAGTTAATTATAGATATAGTCAAAGATAGTCTGTTGAATAAAGAAACCAAAAGAAAAAAGTTAGGTACAATGTCTTTTAATGGTGATGCACTTGTTTCAGAGAGGGAAGAAGCCAGAACCACGACTCCTGTCCTAACATCAGCAGAGATCGATCCAGAGGAAAATCATAATCCAGAAAAGGCAACTATTGCTATCATTGTAAAAAAATTTGGCATTGGAAAAGAGAATGCAGACAGTTCAAACAAGAGCAGAAAATAATAAAGGTGAAGGAAAGAAGTAGGAACAGAAAGAGACTATTGCAGTTGCAGTTGATATTGATAAAGTCATTGTGTCTGATTTCAAGATTATAGACATGAGAGATATCTGTTTGGAAACCAGTACTGAGTACAAGATGGTTCTTTAAGACATCAGACATATTCATGATATTCGGCTGAATTTGATCTCCATTGGCAAGCTTGATCATGAATGTTTCAACAATCAATTTGATGAAGGTAAATGAGAATTCATCAAGGGTTCTCTACTGATAGTCAGAGGAAAGAAGTCAAACTCGTTGTATGTGATGCAAGCAAAAGATCGGTAAGGGAGAGGTCAAAACAGCTCAATCAGACTCTATTGAATTTTAGGATGAGAGACTACGTCACTTTAGTGGGAAGGGGCTCTTAATTCTCATTAAGAAGAATGTCCTTCTAGATTTCAAAGGTATGTTGTCCTTAAAGCCTTATTCACATTGTTTACATGGAAGGGCACATAGACATACATTTCATAGTTTTTCTCTATCTAGAAAGAAAAATATTCTTGATTTAATCCATACTGATATTTGCAATATGAGTGATAGAACTCTAGGTGGTGTGCTTTATTTTGTTATATTTATTGATGATCATTCCAAAAAACTTTGGGTTTTTTCTTTGAAATCTAAAGACAGATGCTAAATGTCTTTAAGTATTTCCATATCAAAATTGAAAGAGAAACAGAAAGACAATTAAAATATGCAAAGTCAAACAATGATGGTGAGTATAGAGGGCCATTTGAAAAATATTGCAATACTTATGATATCAGGCTTTAGAAGTCAATTCTAAAGACTCATAAACAGTGTATCTTCTTGGGTTATACACATGAAGAGTTTGGATATAGATTATGGGTTTCAGAAAACAAAAAGATAATCTAAGGTAGAGTTGTTACCTTCTTCAAAGATCAAATAGTTACTGATAATAAGAAAACTGAGAAATCTATATCCTTAGTTGATGCTCAAGTTAATTTAGATCCAATTCCACCACCAGTATTAGATGATAGTCATTAAGATCTATAACAAATTGGTATTCCTATAGGTGATATACAAGTAGAAGAGCAGGTACAACAGTCACCAGCAGCACCACCAGTAGAGCCTTAAGAAGATCAGATAGAGAACACAGAGTTTCCATGAGATATCCTCTTAATGAGTATATTTTGCTTACAGATGGGAGAATGCTAGAAGACAACCTTGAGTCTATGTCTCATAAGAAGAAATAAAAATGGCTTTTAGCTATGTAAGAAGAAATGAAATCCCTACAAAAGAATAACACTTATGATTTGGTGAAATTGCCGTAAAGCAAGAAAGCATTGAAAAACAAGTAGGTATGTAGACTGGAGTTCGACTCCTCCATGTTGAATCATGGTTACAGCAAGACAAAATTTAACCATTATATATTCATTAAGAAATTTTGTAATGATGATTTTATTATCCTCTTGTTTTATGTTGATAATATGCTAATTGTTGGTCATGATGCTAATAAAGTTGATACGTTAAAGAAAGGGCTCAGCAAGTATTTTGCAATGAAAGACTTAGGATTAGCAAACCAAATTCTTTGTATGAAAATTTATCATGATAGGCAGAATAGAAGGCTTAGGTTGTCACAAGAAAAGTATATTGAAAAGGTTTTTGAAAGATTTGACATGAGTATAGCTAAAGCAATCAGTTTCCAACTTGCAAGTTATTTCAAACTTAGAAAGAAAAAAAAATGAAGAATATGCCTTATGCATCTATAGTTGGTAACTTGATCTATGTTATGGTACACACAAGGCCAAGTATCGCTCATGCAGTTGATGTTTTCAGTTGATTTATCTCTAATCTGAGTAAAAAACATTGGGCCGCTGTGAAGTGGATCCCTCTTCATCTCTCCCTACCCCATTGTCTCCTAGGGCTCAAAATCCCTCTATGTTGTTTATCGGATCTAGACACACCTCGTCATCCTGGCGAATCTAAATATGAAGATGTGACCTAGTAGGTGCACTTCACCTATCTTACATCTTATAAAGAAGGAACAGGAGATTAGGCATTGCTTGGTCTTGGGGATCGTTGCATCATGAGTTTGTGGTGGTTTATCCAAGCCAATTCTCTTTTTGACATTCAACTTTTATCCCAGTAGATTCAGATATCTGAAAGACACTTCAAGTTTTTGTTCGTGTTGTGGCAATTGTAAACCTATGTTAGATGGCTATATAGATGCTGATATAGCCAGTGATATTGATTCCAAAAGATCTACCTCCAGATATATAATGACTTTTGCAGAGAGAGCAGTGTCATAATAGTCCAAATTACATGAATATGTTGCTCTATCTACCACAGAGACAGAGTACACTGCACTAGTTGAAGCTTGCAAGAACATTTTATGGTCAAAAAGATTTATGAAGGAGCTAAGCTAAAGTAAAAAAAGTATATTGTCTACTGCGACAGTTAGAATATCATCAATCTTAACAAGAATCCAGGACTTCATTCGAAATTTAAGCACATTGATGTTAGATATTATTGCATTTGTGATGTGTTGGAGATAAAGTTATTACATTTCATAAAGAACTATATTGATAAGAACAAACTGGATATGATGACTAAAATATTGCCTAGAGAGAAACTAAACTTTTGTAGAAAATCAGCAGGGTTAGCAGAATCCTCTTTTCGAGTTAGGAGGGGGAGATTGTTAGGGTGGGCTAGCCTCATGAAGAGTTAATTATCTTTAGTAACCAAACCCTTATGGTTAGAATAATATTTTTAAAACTATCTACTACTATCCCTTCCTTAACCTATGGAGGGATATGACCTCAACTTGAGATTGGATTGAAAATGTAATTGGAAAAATTCACTTCACAGGTTGATAGAAAAAATTAAAAAAGAAAAAGAGAGCAAAGGTTGAGAGAAGGGGAATAGACTATTGTTCATTTGTTGATCGTGCAATTATCTATGGCCCGATTTGGCTCAAATTTCATAAGCGTGTTTCAAATAACAAGATTTATGGATCAACTATTTGAATAATTGTTTCAGTCTCCGTATAAGTGTGATCCATCCTTTACTCTTTTTGGTATTTGTCAATATCCACCTCAAAAGTGATGTTTGTTTAGCCAAGAATTGATTTCTTGATATTGTGACCCTCTAGTATTATCTAAAGAGCATAGAATTTTATATCTCATTATTTTTATATAGTGGAAGAAAGAAAGTGTCATCTATATTTTTTCCTATAAGGATTTTCGCATAAATCCCATGTGTTTGCATTGTCTATTGATTTATTACATCTTATGGTTATTGTTCGCTACTAATGTTTTGTTCAAGGCAATCCTATTTTATCACCCTAACATCATCCAACTGTAAATTCTCATTATTGAATAATAGCACATTCTCCATATAAGAATGATGGGAGTGATAAAATGAGATTAGTTTGAATAAATTACCAGTAAGATTAGTAGCTAACAACAACCACAGGATGCAATAATGATCAAATCAATAAACAATGCAAACACACGGGATTTACATATAAAACCCTATGGGAAAAAACCACAGATGGCACTTGTCTTTTTCCACTATATGAAATAATGGGATATATAATTTTACCCTCTTTAGATAATACTAGAGAATCACAACATTAAAAAAATCTGTTCTTGGCTAATCAAGCATCATTTTCAAGGTGGATTTTGAGAAATATAAGGGTGTAAAAGAATGGATCATACCTTATACAGAGACTAAAAATATGTTCCAAACTATTGAATGCATAGATCTCGCTTTCGAAATTTGCTCATGAAATTTGAGTCAAATCAAACCCCCAATGACTGCCCGATTAATCGATGAATAATGGCCTCCTCTCCTTCTCTCAACCTCTGCTCCTTGTTTTTTTTTCCTTCTCCCTTCTACATGACTATAAAATGAATTTCCATCTACACTTTTAATCCAATCTCCAGAATAAGGTCGTAGCCCACTTTAGATTAAGGAAAGGATAGGAGTAGATTATTCTAAAAATATTAACCAAACCATAAAGATTTGGTTAACAAAGGTGATTGCCTTTTCATGAGGCAGGCCTACCTAACAATCTCATCCTCTAGACTCGTAAAGAGGGCTCTGCTAATCCTGCTAATTTTCTGCAAAAAATTAGCTTCTCTCTAGGCATGCTATAGTCATCATATCCGATCCATTCTGATGCGAACCCTGTCAAGAATAACGAAACCTGTATAAGAAAAGGAGGAAATCCAAGAACGTTCTCGATCAGATTTGGATGGGAGACCTCGACCCGTTGCTTCAACAAAAACAAGAACCTTGGTATAACTGACCTCAACCCATTGTTTAATGCGAAGCAAGAACCTTGGTATAAGGGAGACGCCACAAACGGTAGTGGAAAGTCGTTTGATAAGTCGATGATGAACGCCACAGAAGAATTCCGATAAGTTCGAATTGTCCTTCAAAGAACCAAAGAGAATAAACTCACCAATTATTTGTAAACTGTCTCCCTTCTATTCAATTAGACGCCTTTTTATAGGCTAAAAAAATATAAGGAAAGTTTCCTATAAGGAAAGTTCAAGAAATAGAAACAAAACAAAAGGAAACAATCAGCCTCTTATTTTGGCTGATCAATACAAGAAAAGTTCTAGAAATAAAACAAAAGGAAACAATCAATTTTGACCAGATTCTTCTACTAGTTGAATCATATTGATGCATCTTTGTTGAACTCGTGAACCATCCTTAATGGGCCTCCACGAATTTGCTTGAGCCAAACCTCTTGAATCAGCCCATTAAGTGCATCTTTGAACTTATTTCCTTGTGCTCTTGTAACCGGCCTAGTTGGAATTTGAACTGGCTCCTTTGTAGTCAAGCCATTATTTGCATCATTCCCCTCCTCTTGAAAAGGATTTGCCCTCAAATCATCACCTACATCAAAATGACTCAAATCAGTAACATTGAAAGTAGCAATAACATTGTACTCACTAAACAAATTTAGCTTGTAAGCGTTGTCATTGATGCGCTCTAGAATTTGGAATGGACCATCCCCTCTTGGAAGTAGTTTGGAATGTCTTTGCGCCGGAAATCTCTCTGTTCTCATATACAACCACCCCAATCTCCGGGTTCAAAAACAAGATTGTGGCGCCCCTTGTTGGCTTGTTTTGCATACTGCTCCGTTCTTCTCTCAATATTGAGCCTTCCCTTCTCATGTATCTGCTTAATAAAATCAGCTTTTTTCTTTCCATCAAAATTAACACGCTCAGAAACAGGTAATGGAGATAAATCCAATGGAGTCAAAAGATTAAACCCATAAACAATTTCAAACGGTGAGAATTTAGTAGCAGAATGAATAGATCTATTATAAGCAAACTCAACATGTGGTAAACAATCTTCTCATGTTTTGATGTTCTTTTTAATTATTGCTCTCAATAATGTAGACAAAGTCCTATTTACTACTTCGGTTTAACCATCAGTTTGTGGGTGACAAGTAGTACAAAACAAAAGTTTGGTACCTAGCTTACACCATAAAGTCTTCCAAAAGTAGCACAAGAACTTAACATCTCTATCCGAAACAATGGTTCTAGGCATGTCATGCAATCTCACAATCTCCCTAAAGAACAAATCAGCAACATGCGAAGCATCATCCATTTTTTGACATGGAATAAAGTGTGCCATCTTAGAAAATCTATCCACAACCACAAAAATCGAATCTCTTCCATGTTTAGTCCTAGGTAATCATAACACAAAGTCCATGGAAATATCAATCCAAGGCTCACTAGGAATGGACAAAGGAGTATACAAACCGTTGGGCTGCACTCTGGATTTAGCTTGCCTACATGTGACACATCTACCACAAATTCGCTCAATATCTCGTTTCCTGTGTGGCCAATAGAAGTGTTCCTGCAAAATAGCTATGGTCTTAGCAACCCCAAAATGTCCCATTAATCCCCCTCCATGGAATTCCTGCACTAACAAATCCCTCAAAGAACAGTTAGGCACACATAATTTATTTTCTCGAAATAAGAACCCATCATTTCTAAAAAACTTACCACAAGCGTTTTTCTCACAAGCCCGATACTCTTCACAAAATTCATGGTCATCAATGTATAAACTTTTAATGTGTTCAAAACCAAGCAATTTTGCATCAAGTGTAGAGAGTAATGCATACCTGCGAGAAAGTGCATTGGCGACCACATTCTTCTTACCTTGCTTATACCTGATGACATATGGAAATGTCTCAATGAGCTCAACCCAACAAGCATGTCTTTTATTTAGCTTGTGTTGGCCCTTCATGTGTTTCAAGGACCCATGATCAGTGTGAATCACGAACTCTTTAGGCTATAGGTAGTGCTGCCATGTCTCCAAAGCTTGAACCAATGCACACAACTCCTTGTCATAAGTCGATTAATTTAAGGTTGCCCCGCTTAATTTCTAACTGAATTAAGCAATTGGTCCCTGCATAAGAACTGCGCCTATGCCAATACCTGAAGCATCACATTCAATCTCAAACGTTTTAGAAAAGTTAGGTAAAGACAATAAGGGGGCGTTGGTTAGTGTCTCTTTGATTAGTTGAAATGCCTTCTCTTGTTCTTCTCCCCATCTAAATCCGACGTTCTTCTTGATCACTTCGGTAAGTGGTGCGGCTATGCTACTAAAGTCCTTCACAAACCGCCGGTAAAAACTAGCAAGTCCATGAAAACCACGAACATTGCTTACACTTGTGGGACTCGGCCACTCTCGGATTGCACGTACCTTCTCTTCATCAACCTGTATACCCTGTGCACTAACAACAAATCCCAGAAATACAAGCTTATCGGTGCAAAAAGTACACTTTTTCAGGTTAGCAAATAACTTTTCTTTTCTAAGCACATCTAAAACTGATTTCAAATGTACGGCATGATCAGCCAAGTTTTTGCTATAAATGAGTATATCATCAAAATATACAGCAACAAAGCTGCCTATAAATGCTCGCAAAACATGATTCATAAGTCTCATAAAAGTGCTTGGTGTATTAGTCAACCCAAAATGCATAACTAACCATTCATACAAACCATATTTTGTTTTAAAGACAGTTTTCCATTCATCTCCTTTCATTCTAATATGATGATAACCACATTTTAAATCAATCTTAGAGAACACACAAGAATCATGCAACTCATCTAACATGTCATCTTAGCGAGGAATAGGATGACGATACTTTACCGTTATGTTGTTGATGGCTCGGCAATCAACGCACATTCTCCACGTCCCATTCTTCTTAGGTACAAGTAAAACCGGAACGGCGCACGGACTCATGCTCTCCCTCACATACCCCTTCTCTAACAACTTACTTACCTGCCGTTGAAGCTCCTTTGTCTCCTCGGGATTGCTCCTATAGGCTAGTTGGTTTGGAATTGTCGCACCAGGAACAAAATCAATTTGATGTTCAATCCCTCGAATTGGTGGTAATCCACGTGGTGTTTCCTCAGGAAAGACATCCTCAAATTCCTGCAAAAGAGAAACAACAGAGCTGGGCAAAGCAGGATCAAGTTCGTTAGTATTTAAAAATGCCTCTTTGTACAAAAGTACAATCATCGTCTGATTTGAAAACATTGCTCGCTTAATCTCACTCACTTTTGCATAGAAATTCTTTTGTTCTCTCTGATTTTCTCTCAATGACTGAATTTTGATTTTCTTTTTCTCTCTCATTTTCCTCGGCCACTCTCTGATTTTCACTCTTTTTCTTTTGCTCACTCTCTTTCTTTTGATCACTCTTTTTTTTTTATCACTCTCCTTTTGCAACCTTACTTGATCTTCATAAACTTGTTTTGGTGTCATTGGCATAAGAGTGATGGGTTTTTGTTTGAGCACGAATGAGTATTTGTTGGTGAAGCCATCATGTTTAACTTTCTAATCGAATTGCCACGGTCGGTCTAATAGCAAATATCTAGCTTGCATCGGAACTACATCACACAAAACTTCATCTTTATATTGTCCGATGCGGAATGAAACCAAAATCTGCTTATTTACCTTTACCTTGCCACTATCATTCAGCCATTGTAACTTGTACGGCCTAGGATGTTTCAGTATGGGCAGTCCTAATTTCTCCACCAAGGTTGTGCTTGCAACATTAGTACAACTTCCTCCATCAACAATCATACTACATACCTTGTCTTTGACGTAGCACCTAGTATGAAAGATGTTCTCCCACTGCACTTCTTCAATTTTTTTTGCTTGCAAGCTTAGAAGTCTTCTTGACACCAACAATTCACCTTGAACTACATATTCTTCTTCATCTACGTCCTCCAATGGTGGCATAGAGTCGGTATCGGACTCCTCGTCGGTTTCAATCTCTCCATTACCCCTTATTACCATGACTCTTTTGTTCGGGCATTGACTTGCTATGTGACCCCTGCCTTGACATTTAAAACACTTAATGTCACGATTTCGAGAAGTAGAAGGGTCAGATTTACCTTGAGTGTCATGGTTGGTTGTCTCTTGTTTTGGCTCGAATTTAGGTTTTGCAGCTTGTTTCTCCTCTTTCTTCACATGACTCGATTTCCATGGGAAAAAATCCGAAATATGGGATGCACGTGTACCACCTCTCCTCTTGAGTTGTTGCTCCACCTTGATGGCCATGTGCACCATATCCTCTAATTCCACATAATGCTGCATCTCCACCCTGTCATGAATTTCTTGATTCAAGCAATTCAAGAACCTATCCATGGTAGCTTCTCGGTCTTCTTCGATATTAGCCCGGATCATAGCAATTTCCATCCCTTGATGATAATCCTACACACTCCAGTTACCTTGTCGAAGCGTTTGCAATTTATTGTACAACTCCCGGTGGTAATGCCTGGGCACAAACCGCTTCCTCATCACTATTTTAATCTCTTCCCACGTCTCAACCGGTCGTTCCTTATTTCGCCGCCTGTTCATTACTAATTGATCCCACCACACAATAGCATAGTCAGAAAACTCAATGGCAGCAAGTTTTACCTTCTTCATCTCAGAGTAGTTGTGGCAATCGAACACTAACTCCACCTTTTTCTCCCACTCAAGATAAGCCTCAGGGTCATTTCTTCCTTGAAATACTAGAATCTTCATCTTAATACTACCCAAGTTGTTATCTTCATGATTCCTATCTTCTCTAAACTGCCCTCCATATCTCCTATTACCAACAACTGAACCCTAATCTTCTTCTTCATCAAAACCAGCCACATAATACTCTCCATCTTCATCTCTCACTCCCCGATGTTGAACTCTTTCCCTCCTATGTACCTTATGAGTGTTTTGTGGCTGCTCCAAACGTGTATTCTCCATCCGATCAATCCGCTCATGTACCTGCTCCAATTCTAACCATATCACACCCCTCATCTCACTCATCATGGCTTCCATGAGCAACTTTGGGTCAGCCATCTCTGTAGCACCTTCAGTGATGCTCTTTTTACTGTTGTGAGATATGATTGCTGCAAATCAAAGTTAGAAAACAACAAAAAAAGGAAAGGACCTCACACACTCCCTCACGTGTTTTCACTCAAAGAATGATTCACTCTATTCCACTCGTGTTTCACTCAGTATAATCGGCTTTTACCCTCTAATATGCTCACCACTCTTGCCTTTTTCCACTCGATAATCTCTTTCAGTTCTTTTGAAACTATTCGAACAATATACAAAATTCTAGCAACAATTCACCAAGAACTCACCAAGAGAATTCAGGTTCAAAAGGTATGAAAATAAGGAACATGAGTGATTAGATTTTCAAAGCACAATTCATCAAAATTTCCAAAAAAAGATTTTTTTGGTCTTTGGGATGAGAAGATTTTCGGGCTTATTGGAAACAAACGAAAGAGAATCTTTTTACTCCCTTTTTTTTACCTTTTTTTTTCGGATCTTCTTTTTCGGATCTTTTTTTTTTGAATTTTTTTTTCAGATTCTTTCTTTCGTTAATAACAGAACAAGATTTAGAATGGGGAAGAAGAAAGAAATTTGGCTAGATAAGAAAAGGAAACTAAATTTAAATGGGATAGGCAAACCTGAGACTAGAAATCCTTAGCTCTGAAACCAAATGATGCAAAGCCCGTCAAGAATAACGTGACCCATAGAAGAAAAGGAGAAAATCCAAAAACGTTCTCGATCAGGTTTGGATGGGAGATCTCGACCCGTTGCTTCAACAAAAACAAGAACCTCGGTATAATTGATCTCAACCCGTTGTTTAATGCGAAGCAAGAACCTTGGTATAAGGAAGACGCCACAAACGGTAGTGGAAAGCCATTTGATAAGTCGATGATGAACGCTACGGAAGAATTCCGATAAGTTCGAATAGTCCTTCAAAGAACCAAAGAGAATAAACTCACCAATTATTTGTAAACTGTCTCCCTTCTATTCCATTAGACGCCTTTTTATAGGCTAAAAAATATAAGGAAAGTTTCCTATAAGGAAAGTTTAAGAAATAGAAACAAAACAAAAGAAAACAATCAGCCTCTTATTTTGGCTGATCAATACAAGGAAAGTTCAGCCTCTTATTTTGGCTGATCAATACAAGGAAAGTTCTAGAAATAAAACAAATAGAAACAATCAATTTTGACCAGATTTTTCTACTAGTTGAATCATATTGATGCATCTTTGTTGAACTCGTGAACCATCCTCAATGGGCCTCCACGAATTTGCTTGAGCCCAAACCTCTTGAATCAGGCCATTAAGTGCATCTTTGAACTTGTTTCCTTGTGCTCTTGTAACCAACCCAGTTGGAATTTGAACTGGCTCCTTTGTAGTCAAGCCATTATTTGCATCATATTCTTATTGGTATGGATATTCATTAGATATAATATCTTTATCTCCAACACATCACAATCCTAATGATATTTAACATTAATATGCTTAGATTTCGAATGAAGGCCTAGATTCTTGCTAAGATGGATGGCACTCTGTCATAGTAAAAAATATACTTCTCTTGCTTCAAGTCCAACTCTTTCATAAATCTTTTTAACCACAAAGTTTCCTTGCAAGGTTCAACTACTCTAATGTACTCTGCCTTTGTGGTAGATAAAGCAAGACATTTATGCAATTAGACTGCCATGATACTGCTTCCCAGCAAAAGTCATCATAAGTCCATAAGTAGATTTACTAGAATCAATATCACCAGTCATATATTCATCGATGTACCTATCTGACTTTTCTTTACCACTGTCATAACACAAACACAAACTTAAATTGACTCTAAGATATCTGAATATCTACTTCACTACAGCCCCGTGTTATTTACCCGGATTGTGAGAAACCGACTAAAAAAACCAACTGTATGAGCGATATCTGGCCTCGTTCATACTATAGCATACATCAAGCGACCAACTACAGATGCATAAGGCACATTCTTCATTTTTTTCTTCTCCTTTCTCACTTGGAGGACATTGCTTAGAACTAAGCTTGTAATGACCTGTAAGTGGAGAGTAGACTGTTTTTGCCATGCTTCTGCCAAACCTTTCCAAAACATTTTCAATAAATTTTTCCTGTGACAACCAAAACCTTCTATTATGCCTGTCATGAAAAATTTTCATACCAAAAATTTGCTTTGCCCATCCTAAATTTTTCATTGCAAATGACTTACCAAGCTCTCTCTTTAATACATCAATTTTACGAGCATCATGACCAACAATCTTCATGTTATCAATATAAAGTAAGAGACTAGTAAAATCATCAAAAAAATTCTTACTAAACACACAATGGTCAGAATTGGTTCTATTATAACCATGATTTGGCATAAAGGAGTCAAAATTTTTGTACCACTGTCTTGATGCTTGTCTTGAGACCATACAAGCTCTTCTTCAATTTGCATACAAGGTTTTCTTTGTCATTTTCTCTAGACCATTATGGTTGTTCCATATATATCTCTTTGTTCAAATCATAATGGAGGAATGTCGTTTTACATCAAGTTGTTCAATTTTCAAATTCAAACTAGCAACTAAACCAAGAACAACTATAATAGAAGACATATTTATAAAAGGAGAGAATATCTCATCAAAATCTATACATTTCTTCTGACAACATCCATTCATAACCAACTTTGTTTTGTACCTTGGTTGTGAGCTATTCTCCTGAGCTTTGAGTCTATATATCCATTTGTTTTACAATTCTTTCTTGCCTTTCGGTAGTTTTACCAAATCATAAGTATGATCATCTTGCAAGGATTTTACTTCATCTTGCATAGCTGAAAGTCATTCTTCGTTCTTCTCATGAGACATGGCCTCATGGTAGTCTTCTGACTCTTCCCCATTAGTAAACAGTAAATACTCACTGGAAAGATATCTAGTAGTGGCTCTTGCACTCTCTATCTGATCTTCTTAACGAGGCTTTACTAGTAGTACGTACTCATGGTGTCTGTTGTATCTACTCTTCTACTAGCATATCACATACAGGAATATCAATCTGTTCTACATCTTGATGATCTTCATCTAATACTGGTGGAGAAATTGGATCCAAATTAACTAGAGCATTAACTGAGCATGGAGAGTGCTCAGTTTTCTCAATATCGTTAACTGTCTGACCTTCGAAGAAAGTTAGATATCTACTTTGGATAACCTTTCTATTTTCTGAATCCAACAATCTATATCCAAACTCTTAATGTGCACAACCCTACAAAATACACTCTTTTACTTTACTATCAAGTTTGGATCTCTCATCTCTAGAAACATGAATAAATACGCTGCAGCCAAACACCTTAAATGCTATAAGAAACATCTTTTCTTGTCCAAACTTGCTCTGGAATGTCACCATCCAAAGGAACTGAAGGAAAATGATTGATTGAGTCAATTGCAGTTCTCATTGCCTCGCCCCAAAATGATTTTGGTAACTTGGTGTGGAACAATATACATATGATCCTTTCTATAATTATTTTATTCACTCTCTATAACACCATTCTGTTGAGGAGTCTTTGGAACTGTCTTCTCAAGACTAATGCCATGGATATTGCAATATTTTTTGAATGGCCCTCTGTACTCACCACCATTGTCCGACCTTACATATTTCAATTGCTTTCCCATTTCCCTTTCAATTTGACATGGAAATGCTTGAAGACATCTAGCACCTGGTCTTTAGATTTCAAAGCAAAAGCCCAAACTTTTCTGGAATGATCATCAATAAATGTAACAAAATAAAGTGCACCACGTAAAGTTCTATCACTCATACTGCATACATCTGTATGGATTAAATCAAAAATATTTTTCTTCTAGATGGAGAAAAGCTATGAAATGCATGTCTATATGCCTTTCTCTATCGACAATGTGAGTAAGGTTTTAGAGATGTACTTTTCCAATCTAAAACATTCTTCTTAGCAAGAATTGAGAACCTGTTCTCACTCATGTGGCTGAGGCTCTTATGCTAAAGCCCAATATAGTCTAAATGAACTGCATTCATCTTTCATTTACCGAGCTTTACTTGCATCACATACAATATGTTTGACTTCTTTCCTCTGGCTATCATGAGAGAATCCTTGGTGAGTTTCATTTACCTTCGCCTAATTAATTACTGAAACCTTCATCATCAAGCTTGCCAATAGAGATCAAATTCAATCGAATATCAAGAACATGTCTGACATATATGAGAATCAAATGTTGGCAGTGAAAATTTCTAAGTTAAAAGGATTTTCCACAATAGAACACGGAGCCAATTTAGTAGCCCCGCGTTTGGTAATATTAACCCTGCGTTTGAATAAAATGCGAAGATGTTTAATAGCTCCGCGTTGATTCCGCAGTCTGGCTTGTATTAGCCTCGCGTTTGAGTAAAATGTGGAGATGATCAATAGCTCCGCGTTAGCTCTGCGTTTTGGTTAGTTAGCGCCGCATTTTGATGCGATTAAAGCTCCGCATAAGCAGATAACCAGAATCTCAAATTGATTGAGATTATGATTCTGGGCCTATCCAAATACCCAAATCAAGTCTAATCAGAATTCCATCAAAACTAAGATATTTGATTGGAATCCCTGATAATGACGAGTTCTACTTAGATAGAAACTCTTGCATTAACCTGGGGATATAAATACCTTCCTGGTGAAACCCTAGGGATCTTCTTTTCGGCAATTGAGTTATTTTTCTGCAATCTTGGAGAATTCGAGTTACGCACAGAGCCTTGAGTTCGTGAAGATCAGAGAAAATCACCATCTTCTTTCTGGAGTTATTGAGAAGTTCGAGTTATGCGAGAGAGCCTTGAACAAATCAAAACCAGAGAAGATCGTCTATAGCCGGCCGATATCTTCAAGAGAGAAGATTTCAACGTACCGATTATCAAAAGGAGCTGCTTGACAGATCCCATTGCCACAGATCCCACAATATATTGTAAAAGAGAGAGATTGAACTATAAAATCATCTCGTTTGTTCTCTTTATATCTTTTTCACTTCTATTGTAATTTAAGTTAATTCAATGGGAGGAAGCGAAGAAACTTTTGCGATGAACAAACTGGAGACCACAGTGGGAGCCATCTCTTTCACTGATGAAGGGATAGTGGCGCAATCGGACGTTGACTTGATTGGATCCGAAGTAGACACGCTGGTCGTTGAAATCGACCAGCAGAAGTACAAGGAGTTTCTCTCCTCCGGATCAGGTGACTTGGATAAGACACGACACTATCGTCGCATGTACTCTAATGCCCGAGTGACTGGTAGAAAGGTATCCACCGAGAGACGGGGATCCTTGGAGACTGCGGCTATAGAAACGGAGTTCATACAAGAAATCCTAGCCGAGGATGAGCTTCCGACTGCCGAAGAAGACCTAGGGACTGGACTGACCAGGACCCAACTCCGGAACAGGAACCGGAGAGCGAGGCGTAGAGCCCTCAAAGCCCGCCTTGGACGCGGAGCTAACTCTAGAGGACGCGAGGTCCCTCGCAAACTGGTTCGCGCTACCCGCGAGACCAGTCTCTACCGCGTTAAACGCGAAGATACAACTTGCCTTAAAAGCAAGGAAAAGCTAGCGTGTGATTTTCCACGCGAGGCTATTACTGAGCCTAGCGAGAGACGCAAAGCCAGTAAGGATTGCGCTAGTCGCAGAATACCCAACACTCTCGAGAGACGCGAGTATAAAAATTCTTCAAAGCCAGCGTGTGATTTTCCATGCGAGGCTATTACTGAGCCTAGCGAGAGACGCGAAGCCAGTAAGGGTTGCGCTAGTCACAAAATACCCAACACTTGCGAGAGACGCGAGTATAAAAAATTTTCAAAGCCAGCGTGTAATTCCCCACGCGAGGCTATTGCTGAGCCTAGCGAGAGACGCGAAGCCAGCAAGATTTGCGCTAGTTGCAAAATACTTAACACTCGCGAGAGACGCGAGTATAAAGATTCTCTAAATGCAGCGTGTGATTCTCCACGCAAGGCTGATACTGAGCTAAGCAAGAGACGCAAGGCCAGTAATACTCGCAATAAACGCAAGACTTCTGATACCCGCGAGGAACGCGAGGACGATTGGCAAATAGTTGTTAGTCGTAAAAATCATGCTAGGCGCGAGGCTATGATATGCGTTAATTGCAAAGATAAGCCAGCGTGTAAGACCTTCCCTTCACGCGGGGCTATTATTCTAGAAGCTAAACTTCTAAAGACATTCCAAGCCTGCGAGAGACGCGAGGCTAGTGTGGATAAGCGTGGAGCTATTCTTCAGGCCCGCAATGAGAAACGCGAGGCTATTCCTAAGCCACGCGAGGATCGGTCCAACCCCAGAGTCAGGATTGATCAGACAAAGAAGCTTCAGTGGGTTTCCAGATCTTCTCAAGAGTTGAATGAACCTCTTGACTCTATGACTAAAGGTGCTGATCTCAGGGAATATCTCTCTAAGAAGAGAGGCATAGACCAACTTCAGGTTGAGCCTGTCTGTCATTGCCAGCAACTGGTAACGGCAGTATCAGCCGTAATGGACAACTGTGGCTGCAGCAAGAACAGGATATCTGTGTTCGATCGATTAAACGAGTCAAACCTGAATCCTGCTAAGAAGACAAGAACCACTTCCCTGAAGCAAGGGAGAGTTGTAACCTCTAACATGGTAGGAAAAGGGAAGAAAATTGCAGAGACGGATGATAATTCAGAATCGAGCGATGAAGAACCTCATCGTGTTACTCGACTAAAGTCAGGAGCCGTCCCGCCTCGAAACTATAAGAGGCTCGCATGGGGTTTTTACGATGAGGACAACGATAATTCAGCTATAGCCTCACCTCGTTCCTCTGCATCGTCTCGACTACAGAAGTCAGCATCTCACATGGTAGATAAATCTGATGATATCAATCAGAGATTTGAAGCTCACGAAAGAATGATTCGAGAGCAGCAAAAGATGATTGAAGGTCTTAAAGTCATGCTATCGAGATTTGTTGAAGATAATGCCAAAAAGGGCAAGGAAAATCCAAATGAAGAAGAACAGGAGGAGAAAGCCCACTCGATGCATGAGGAAGAAGATAGATTTTCTTTCCATGATCCGCATGAAGAAAAGCTTGAAAAATTACATAATCAACTCGAACCTTTGATGCGTAAAAAGGAGTTGAAAGAATCAGGGGTCTCAAGACCGTATCCTCTTGAATGGGATACGATACCATACCCACAGAAGTATAAGCCGCTCAAGTTAGAGCCTTATGTCGGGAAGGGATCGCCCAGTCAGCACATCTATTATTTCTTGTCCCAAGCAGGACATCTGTTGGGTAATGATCCAATTATGACAAAAGTATTCGCAAGTACTTTGCGAGGGCCTGCCTTTACTTGGTTTATGCAGTTGCCCCCAGGTACTATTAATACCTGGTTAGATGTTGAGAAATTATTTCTCTCACGTTTCTTTGAAGATGACACCGAGATTACGGTTCATTCCCTCCTTGCAACTAGACAAGGAGAACAAGAAACAGTTAAAGATTTCATAGAAAGGTTTCGGGAGAAGTCCGTACATTGCAAACACGGAATGATCCAGGAAACTCTAGTCGAGACATGTCGACACAACCTTAAGACCAATGTGCTCCTCAAAATGGGGGCCATAGAGTCCAAGACGTGGAGGGACTTGCTTAAACAAGGAGAGCAAGCTGAAGACTTGATTCGCCGAGTTGAAGAGTCCCGCAGGTCAAGAAGTGCTGGGGGTAGTAAGTCATATACCCAAAACAACAACAATAAAAATAAAGGGAAAACAGCGATGTCGTCAGAAGCTGCTCCTCAGAAAACCAGTCCTCCGCCAGAGCCAAAGCCTCAAGGTCAGCGAGGATCAAGGCAAATTAGACCGCAGCAAGAAAGGAATTACACTTTCAAAGTTGAACAGACACCTGTCCTCTTTCACTTGCTCCAGAAAAGGGGAATGCTAAAACTTCCGGAGAATAAGAAGCCAGAAGACGCTGGTAAGACTAAAGATCCCAACTACTGTCTCTATCACCGGAATGTTGGGCACCCTACCCGGGATTGTTTTCCCCTTAAGAACAGAATCCAAGCACTAATAGAAGCTGGGGTTCTGACGCTTAAGGAAGAGCAGAAGAAGGTCACTGCCAATATGGCAAGCATAGTGGTTGGAACCCATGAGTTTCCCGTAGGAGTGACCCCAATCCCAAAGGGTGAGGCAGTTACAAAGAATCTTGATCCTTACAACAAAGCCCAAGAAGGACTTGTCCCTGTAACGACCCAAAGAGGGAAAGTTATGTGGGTTCACCCCGATTTGATAGAAGACGAGCAGTGGACAAACACAGGGGGGCACAAGAAAAAGCGGACTAGCAATGCTATCTCCGCGGAAATAAAGGATGAATATATTGCAGGAATACCCACAGACTCTGAAGAGGAGCCCGAAGCCATGGCCACTCATCAAGATGGGGCAGGCCCTTCCGGCACCCGGTCTGGGAAAACATATCTTAGAGACTACACCAGAGTAGATATGAAGGATATATATGCAGAAACTACTAATCCTGCAAAGCAAAAAGGTGCTCGTTTCCAGAAGAATCCGCGAAGAGATGAAGGAGTTAAGAATACCTCCTTCCAATTTGATATCATAACTCAGCTGGCAAATATTCCAGCTTGAGTAACGCTATACGAGTTGTTACGACTGTCAAAGTCAACTCGTGAGGCATTAAGGGAAGTTTTGGCAGACTCTGAGTCATTCCTAGCTCAGATTGTCGAGCCGGCTAATGAAGAACAGGATTCTTGCCCCCGCTGTCATCAAGTGTGGAGACAGGTCCCACAAATACTTTTCTCTCCAGAAGACATGCAGGTAAGGAATATAAAGCACAACAGGCCTTTATATTTCACCGGATATGTCGGATCCACAAAAGTGGACCGAATTCAAATTGATCCGGGTTCTGCACTAAGTGTCGTACCCAGAAGGTTGATGCAGCTGCTAGGGATCTCCCTCCATCGTCTGACACCAACCAACACGTCAATATATGGGTTCAATGCCAATAATAGCAGCCCCTCGGGAAAATTCGACTCCGATGCCAAATTGGAGATCTAAAGACGGAGGTTACATACTATGTTATTGATGCAGATACCTCCTACAATATTCTACTAGGACGACCTTGGAACCATGCTTACATGATCGTCCCGTCGACTCTTCACCAATGCATGAAATATTGCAATGAGGAAGGAGAAGTCCGGACACTAATTGCAGATAAGCAACCTTTCAAAGGACTGGAGAATTACTTCATAGATGCTTCACTCTACAAACCAGCTCATGAAATCTCCAACGATGATCCTGGAAAGCCTCAAAACCCTGATGAAAGTGGTAACAAGGCAGACACGGAGTATGAACCTTTTGAAAAGGATGATTGGGGTGATTATGAAATTAACCCCAACCTAGATTTTACTCTTAGTTTTGATAATATATTGGATGTAATAGAGAGTGAATGGGTTATTAATGAAAATGTAAAGTTAGTCTACGAGCATGCTGTAGCTACTGAATCGGAGCCCTCTTGTACCTCCACTGAAGTGGATGATCTGACCGAACTTGAAGTTCTGGCGGCATACCATTTGCCCCTCAGGTCTTCCCTCTTCTCTCAATTAAAAATAGCCGAGGATCAAGGGCACTTCTTTGAAGTGCCTTCCCGACAGAAGTCCCAAAGGCCGATCATGTTCGGCAAAGTGGCCACGTCGCCTCGACAAAGACAAAGTAGTGGAAGTGATGAACAGACATCTCCTCAGTTCCATTTGTACGAACAGAGATCCCGACAGATGATGGAAAAGATGGGATATAATTTTACCTAGAAGCTGGGATTAAACTTTGGAAAAGGGCGACGGAATCTCATACTCTCGTTCAGACCGAGAGGAAAGAGTCCTGATTATTATCAGAAGACCCGCAGGGGGTTGGGTTATGTATCTACCCCACTTTCTTCACCATTAAAAGATGAAGAGAGTTCTTCGGACAAAGAAGAAACATCTTCACCTGATCATGATTCGGATATAAGTACCGGTGCTTGGTTTCAATCTTTGACAGTCAATATGGTTTCATCCGCGCCAGAAAGCGACGAGGAACCAATTGACGTTCAAGATGACGCTTGGGCTAGGCATATGGATACTCTCTGGGATGTCTGCTTTGAACAGCGTGACCCGCCCACAGAAGACAAATTAATACAAGTTAACATGGGAACGGAAGAAAATCCGAAACCCATTTTCATAAGCGACACACTAACTCCTTTAGAAAAGGAGGAACTTATATCTCTTATCAAAGAGTATATAGATGTGTTTGCGTGAAGTTTTGAAGATATGCCTGGGCTTGACCCTCAAATTGCCACACACCGGTTAAATAAAAAAGAAGATGTCAAACCTGTTAAACAACAACAGAGGCGTTTTCGACCGGAGTTAATGGAGGCAATAGTTGCCGAGGTCAATAAGCTTATTGAATCCGGATTCATTCGTGAAGAACAACATCCTAATTGGGTGGCTAACATAGTGCCAGTTCGCAAAAAGAATGGCAAAATCCGGATATGCATCGATTTTCGAGATCTGAACGCCGCATGTCCCAAAGATGAGTTTCCACTCCCCATCACCGATGTGATGATTGATAGTACCTGTGGTTATGAGAGGATGTCCTTTATGGATGGCTTCTGAGGTTATAACCAAATCAAGATGCACCCGGATGATGAGAAGCATACAGCTTTCAGAACGCCGCTGGGGGTATACTGTTATACGGTGATGCCATTCGGATTAAAGAACGCAGGTGCCACCTACCAACACGCAATGAGTGTCATATTCAAGGAACACCTGCGCAGAACAGTGGAGTGCTATGTGGATGACTTAGCAGTCAAAAGCAAAAACAAAAAAGATCATCTTCATGATTTAAGAGTGGTCTTCGATCTTATGCTGAAACATCATCTGAAGATGAATCCTACCAAGTCGTTCATGGGGGTATCCAGTAGGAAATTTCTTGGGTTCATAATCACCTCAAAAGGAATTTTTCTCGACCCTGAAAAGGTAAAAGCGATTAGCGAAATGCCGCCTCCCCGCAATCTTAAGGAATTAAGGGGATTACAGGGAAAGCTCGCCTATATTCGACGCTTCATTTCTAACCTATCTGGACGATGCCAGCCATTCTCAAAACTTATGAAAAAGTGAGTGTCTTTCATATGGGATGAGGCATGTCAGCAGACATTTGATGACCTCAAGAAGTACCTTACTAAGCCTCCTGTACTTATGGCACCAGCCCCTGGACAGCCCTTCCTTATATATGTAAGGGCCATGGATAATGCTTTAGGAGCATTACTTGCTCAATATAATGAGCACGGCCATGAACATGCCCTCTACTATTTAAGCAAAACAATGATTGGGACCGAACAGTGGTATACTCTGATTGAAAAGGAATGTTTAGCCCTAGTGTTTGCTGTTCAGAAAATGCGACACTACCTTTCGGGGCAAACAATTCATGTCATATCACGGGTTAACCCCTTGACGATTCTGATGACCAAACCGGGATCCTTAAATGGCCGATTGGCGAAATGGGCGCTCTTACTATCGCCCTATGACATACATTTTGTCCCTCAAAAGGCCATGAAGGGACAGGCAATCGCCGATTTCATTGCAGATCATCCAATTTGGTCCAAATTAAAGCAGACATCAGAAGTCAACGCAGTTGTCGGAGAACAGCCTTGGCAAATGTTCTTTGATGGTGCCGCGAGACGATCTGCTGCTGGAGTGGGGGTTGTGCAAATATACCCACATAAACATATATTGCCTAACGGTTACTCACTAACAGAACCGTGCACGAATAATGTAGCAGAGTACAACGCGCTCATTATTGGCTTAAAAATAGCTCTGCAACTGGGGGTGAACCATCTAGAGGCATATGGAGACTCTAAGCTCATCGTCAATCAGATGACAGGTGAATATGAAGTCAGACATGAAGCCCTCATCCCCTATTATCAGCTAGCCATTGAACTAGCTGGCTATTTTGAACAATTCTACATCTCTCATATATCTCGGAATGAGAATGTATATGCAGATGCCCTTGCCGTATTAGTTGCAACATAGGCGATCCCGCCAGGTGAGGTTAAAAGCATCACCATTGAAAGCAGAGAGCTCCTTCATCCAGATACTCTTCTTCAAAATAAAGAAGTGTGCCAAGTAGGCCTAACCCTGGAGCCCCGTGATTGGCGATTTTCGTTTGTGGATTATGTTTTACATGGGATATTACCAGAAGATCCTAAGGAAGCCACCTCTATAAAGAGGAAGGCCCAAAGATTTTATTATGACCATAAACTTCAGACTTTATATAGAAAGTCAAGAGATGGTCTGCTACTACGCTGCATATCAAAAGCGAAAGCAGAAGAAGTGCTGAGAGAAACACATGATGGAGTATGTGGAGCTCATCAGCCCGGTCCTAAACTTGGAGACCGTATAAGAAGGCTAGGGTACTACTGGCCGAACATGATCACGGAAGCAATGGCATACGCTAAACGATGTCATGCATGCCAAATACATGCTAATTTTATTCACCAACCCCCAGAATACTTGCACAATACCGTCGCAAGTTGGCCATTTGAGGCATGGGGAATGGACATTGTGGGGCCAATAACTCCCCCGTCATCCAGAGGACATCGGTTTATTCTTGCAATAACCGATTATTTTTCAAAATGGGCCGAAGCCATGCCCATGAAAGAGGTGAAAACGACAGATGTGATCAAGTTTATCAAGCATTTTAATGTCATTTACCGATTTGGCGTCCCTCGACGGATCATTCATTTTAATGGTCCGCAATTCATTAGTCAGGGATTCTCCAGATTCTGCAACAAGTTCAGAATCAAAGATATTGCTTCCACACCATATAACCCTGCGGCTAATGGGTTAGCAGAAGCTTCAACAAGATGATCATCAAACTCCTTCGGAAGTTCGTCTCTTCCAATAAACGAGATTGGGATCAAAAGTTTGGAGAATGTTTGTGGGCATATCGCACCACCGTTCGCACCTCGACCAAAGCTACCATGTTCTCTTTGGTTTATGGAAGTGAGGCTGTTTTGCCTTTTGAAATCCAGATACCATCATTAAGAGTGGCTTTAGCCACAAGGATGACGACAGAAGAGCGCCATCAGCAAAGATCGCAAGAACTAGAGGCGTTAGATGAAAAACGTCTTAGGGTTCAACAACAAATTGAGTTGTATCAAGCCCGAATATCTCAAACGTTCAATAAGAACGTCAAACCAAGGACCTTTAAGCAAGGAGTCTTGGTTCTGGCTGTTAAAAGGCCAATGGTGCTAACCCACAAGACTAAGGGTAAGTTTGAACCCAAGTGGGAAGGACCGTTTATTGTGGAGATAGTATACTCCAACAGAGCCTATCGCTTAATGAACCAAGACGGCGACAGGATGATGATGCCGATCAATGGCAAATTTCTGAAGAAATACTATTCTTAGTACCCCTAGAGATACGCGTCTTCTTTTCTTAGGCATGCGCAGTTTGGCGCCTCTGACCTAAACCTGGTGCGTTTGGTTCTCAAGTTTGAACCACCTCTAGTCTTTTTCTTATTCATGTGCAGTTTGGCACCTCTGACCTAAACCTAGTGCGTTTGGTTCTCAAGTTTGAACCACCTCCAGTCTTTTTCTTAGGCATGCGCATTGATCGCCTCTGACCAAAACCTGGTGTGTTGGGAGTGCCCAGTTCAAGTTACGCGAGAGAGCCTTGAACCGCCTCCAGTTTGGTTCTCAAGTTTGAACCACCATCAGTCTTTTCTTAGGCATACGCAGTTTGGCACCTCTGACCTAAACCTGGTGCATTTGGTTCTCAAGTTTGAACCACCATCAGTTTTTTCTTGGGCATGCGCAGTTTGGCGCCTCTGACCCAAACCTGGTGTGCTTAGTTCTCAAGTTTGAACAGCCCCCAATCTTTCTTTTAGGTATGTGTAATTAAGCGTCTCTGACCTGAAAGGTATGACTGGCCCAATGTCGATTAGGCAATGGGAAGAGAACCATGTTTCTCGCCAACCCATCATACTGGGGTAAAAGTATGAATCGCCCAATGCCGATTAGGCAATGAGAAGAGAACCAGTTTCTAGCCAACCCATCATACTGGGGTAAAAGTATGAATTGCCCAACGCTGACTAGGCAATGGGAAGAGATTAAGTTTCTCGCCAACCCATCATACTGGGGTAAAGGTATGAATCGCCCAATGCCGATTAGGCAATGGGAAGAGAACTAGTTTCTCGCCAACCCATCATACTGGGGTAAAAGTATGAATTGCCCAATGCCAAATAGGCAATGGAAAGAGAACCAGTTTCTCGCCAACCCATCATACTGGGGTAAAAGTATGAATGGCCCAATGCCGACTAGGCAATGGGAAGAGAACCAATTTCTCGCCAACCCATCATACTATGCCGACTAGGCAATGGGAAGAGAACAAATTTCTCGCTAACCCATCATACTGGGGAAAAAGTATGAATTGCCCAACGCCGACTAGGCAATGGGAAGAGAACCAGTTTCTCGTCAACCCATCATACTGGGGTAAAAATATGAATGGCCCAATGCCGACTAGGCAATGGGAAGAGAACAAATTTCTTGCCAACCCATCATTCTGGGGAAAAAGTATGAATTGCCCAATGACGACTAGGCAATGGGATGAGAGCCAGTTTCTCGCCAACCCATCATACTGGTGAAAAAGTATGAATTGCCCAACACCGATAAGGTAAAGGGGAGAGGAAAAGTTTGGCATTTAAGCCCAAAACAAATCCTCGACAACTCACCATATTGAGGGGAGTAACATGGCTAGCCCAACTCAAACGGTAGTTGGTAAAGGCTAATCAATTCCGTTGATAGCTGGGGGGTTTGCTAAAAATCCCATAAACCATGTCATGTTAAAATTCTTATCTCTGACAGTATGATTTGGAAAATTGCGCACAAACGATACCGAGATAAATCGTTTTGACGGCAGGTTATTTGTTGGGCAAGCAAATTTGTTTTGAAGCCGGCAAATAAAAGAGTAAAAAGAATCATCTTTATTAAAAAGGTGAGGATGCAAAAAGAATTTCAAAAAAAAAAAAAATCATCATCGAAGGTTATCTCTCTCCTGTTTACGAAGTTCTTAATACAAGGAAGATAAAAGCGTAAAGAGAGATGAAACTATTGGCCTCCCAGGAGTCTCAATTTGTTTATTGTCTCGTCCAAATTTCTACGATGAGAAGCCTCCACGGTTTGCTGAGCTTGCCTACGCAACTCATCATCACTTATTGTAAGTTGTTGCTGACGAGATTCATCTATGGTACGATTCCTGGCTGTCTCTTCCTGCTGAATCTGCTCCTGCTGGATAAGCAACATCTCCCGCTTCTTGACAGACTCTCCTAATCGGAGTTCATTTTCTATCAAGATGGCCCGAGCTCTGGCGATCGTCTCCTGGGCTTTAGAGATGGCCGCCTGACTTTCCCCAATTCCAAAGTCTACCCTCCGCAAGTCACAGAGAACAGATTCCCGACTGGCCTGGAGCTCTGTCAGTTCCTGAGACCATTTCTCCTCCTGCTGCCTTAAAGTATTTCTTCGAGATAAGGATTCTGCCCGAAGCCGCGCCAGCTCTATCTCAGTGATCGCCTCCACATCCGCCTGATGGAGTGTGTGTAGCGTGGTCACCTGCTCTTCCAAGGCTGCAAGGTGGGCCCGGTATGGAGCTGCTCGATCTTGTCCACCGAATTCTTCAACATTCCCTAGATAGCGGAGTAACATTGGACGTCCGAAGTTGAAGAAATCATGGCTAGCAAGGACCATCTCGATACATCTCCTTAGAAAACGCATAAAATCAACGACACTGAAGTTGAAAAGTTCTTCAAGAGGATTTGAAATGTCAACAGACAAAACAGGTAATGCTAAGGAAGATGTCACGGGCAGGGGAGCAGTGGCTACCTGTGTCGAAGAAGAAGCCCGTCCTTGTACCAGGTTCATGACATGCAGGGCCAGTAAAGCAAATGCAGATCTGGTGGAATCAGGAACAGGACAAGGAGGGCTGCTAATACAAGTCACCTGGGGAGCGCCACCAACAAGAGTAGAAGACGGAATAACTTCGCCCGAAGCTCCGCCGGTAGGAGAAACACCTTCGAACGAGAATTTCAAATTCTCTTCCTCTCCTGCTGGAAGACCTGAAGTCGGAGGAGTCGCAGGTGTCTCAGCCGCCACGACAACAGACGATGTTAAAATCGCTGACTGAGAAGGCACGCCAATGACCGTGGGAAATGTCTCAGTGGAGCAGACTGGCGTTGGAGATGGCATGCTAGGAGAAGGTGTAGACTCCTTACAGCAGCTGCGATAATGACCTTAGTTCTCTCATCACTTCCCAGTTCGTCAATTGAGGGAATTGAAGAGGGAACAGAGGCAGGAGCCGGTGTGGAATAATCAGCTGCAAACTCGCCAGCAGAGCTACCCACACCACTAATGGAGCCGGAATGGTCCATCCTATCGTCAGACTCTACTTGGGTAGTCGAATGCATTGGCGAGAGAAGTTGACCACCTGCATTTCAGAAGACCAGAAAAGCAGTGTTACGATAAAATAATAACGGGCAAAAGATAAAATGATAAGGGCCATACCAGGCGATACAAGTCCAGTTGTCAGACTTGAAGGGGGAGCCACTGTCGTTTCCAGCAATGTACCCGTCTCGCTACCTGTTAGTTGCGCCACAGGTTCTGCCACAGGTTCTACGGCCAAAGGAGCCGAAACCTTAACAACACTTGGAGCTTTAGCAGGTTCATCCTCCCTTGCCAATGCTGGGGGTAGAGCCGAAGCCAACAAGTCTGAAGCAAGTTTGACTGCCACTTCTTGGGGAGCTATCAAAGTTTTCTGAGCCAATTTTTGCTTCTTACCTGGCCTTCTCTTTAAAGTGCCGTGGCGTTTGAGAGTTGGACTCAAGGGACGACTGACAACAGGCTGGGGAGCTCCACCAGCACAAGTATTGTCATCATCATCACCGGTATCGTCGTCAGGCTCGCTGGCGTCTGAAGGCTCAGCCGCAGCACCAAGGAATTCTTCCATTCATTTTATTCTCACTCTAGAAGCACCCTGGCGGCTAATGTAGAGGGCTTCAATCTCTTTGCAACAACTGCGATTGGGAAAGAAGCCGGGTACGTCAGCATTCGCAATGCTGAACCAGTTGCAGAAGCTGAGGTCATTGCCAGTTCTGGCGACTTCTGGGGCAAGGAGAATTCAGCTTCGGTCCCGCCCGCCGCAAAGTGGAACCAGCCACGAGCGCCTTCGTATAAATTCCCCTCATGAGCAAGATCTTTATTTGGATTACCCACATAAAGTTGGGAGTATCCAAACTGACGAGCAAAGCAACTCGGAGTGTATGGCTCGATCCGACACCCAAAATCTTGACGATATACCAAGTGTCCGAGACGGATGTTGAGAAGCCACCAGAACGCTCTTGCAGATAAAGTAGTGAACTTATCTGCTCCCACGACATCCTTCAACCTCATTCCATATCCTCCGCCGGGAAAGTCAGAAAAACACCGGAAGATCTCATAATTCTGAAAACTACGAAAAGTCTTCCGAATTTGAGACATATAATTCTGTTTCCATGAAGAGCGTTCATACAGTTCTACAAAGAAGCACTTTTCGCCCGAACGACGCTCTGGTGCACTCATTAAAGAAGGACAGTGCAAGACGAGCCACGCCATCAAATAGGTGTAGGGCATCTCCACCCTAGGGTTTGGAGTTTTCGGCTGGGCAGTCTCTTTTGACTTGCCCTTTCCTTTCCCCTTGACCTTAATAGTGGGGAGGAAATCACGACAGAGCACCCTCAGTCCATACTGTAAATTGCATACCATGGCGGGAAGAAGTCCAAGGGGTCGGCCATATGCAAGAAGAACCGCTGGATATACCATGATCATTGCAATTGCTTCCTTGGGCAACGACGGCACGACGCATCTCTTAAGCCACAGCATCAAAAACCCGGCAATGAGACCTCTGTTGGAAACCTAAAACTGGGCTTGATAGTGATAGCTCTTGAATGAAGTGCCAGGACCGTATCCATTCTCATTGGATTCAGTGGTATAATATAATAGGTGGCAGCCCTTAGCAATGCGATGATCAATCTCTGAGCCATAGACGGGTGGATGGCCATGGATAGTCGTTGAACTATCCTTAGAATTCAAGTTGGCAAAAAGGTATTCGGCCCATTTCTTATGACCGATACCGTGGTTACGCGCACCTGTCTGGTCAGTGCAAATATGATAATGGCACATCATCTCCCAGTACGTGACGTAGATGCGCTTATCATTAGCCATCAACTTGTTTAACTCCCCGGTGGTGGGGATATACTCCTCATAAGGGACTCGCCCATTGAGAGCCCGGAAACCTCGAACATCTCGTAGAGAGTGAACCCTAGCTCACCCACTGGTGTAAAGAGAGTACAAGTCTCAGGGTTATACATCTCCATGAGGCAGTAAAAATGATAAGCACTCTGGAGAAACCCGAATTGGACATTCCTGATATCTTTATACAAGCTAATATCCTTTAAAATGGGCTCGCGGGAATCCAGCATGTACTGAACGAGCCCACCACATATTGTTAGAAGAATGAACCCCGCCAGGCATCCTGAAGTCGCTAGCCAGGTACTGACCATCTTTCGCCAGGAACTCACTTAAGAAAGTTCGGGTACGAGATGGGACTTCTCTCACTGGAAGCTCCTTGCCAAATCGGCCTGGAAGCAAGCTAGTAATGCATTTGGGGGGACCATCTTGATAAACCCCTTTTGCACCAAATTTGCCTGTTAGGACGCTATCTTGCTCTTGAGTCAGTCCCCACTTTAATTCCCGAGGCATCACCAGCCTCTGAAGATAGACCAGAGGATAGCTACGAGCCATTCTAGGCAGAAACATCGGCGGAGTTATATAACCAAACGCACTCCTCTTCAGAAAGGATCTCATCTGATTGATCCATCTGGTCTCCAAAGAGGAAAGCGGGTTTCTCCATCGCCTCTCTATTCAAAGTTTCGAAGTCTGCATCAGTTATGATTTCTCGCGCAGTAGTGGGGTGATAATTGATCAACTTCTCCTTGCGCTCCTTCGGGTCTGGCTTATATGAAGCCAAGATAGTGGTGAAGCGAAATTGGCCTGAGGGATCAGAACCCCCAGCAAAGCCGAAGTAATTCTTGTGAGGAAGAGCTTCCATCGAATACCCCACTGCAAAAAGAAGCACCAGAGTTAGAGAAGTTTCTATAAGACAGAAAAATTTTCTAAAGTATGGACGCGCGAAGCTAAAAATTAGAACGCGCGAAGCTAAGAATAGCGCCGCGCGAAGCTAAAAATTAGACCGCACAGAAGTCAAAATAGCCTCGCGCTTCAGCGCGACTGCTACTTAAAATAGCCTCGCGTTTCAGCACGACTGCTACATCAAATAGCCTCGCATTTCAGCGCGACTGCTACATCAAATAGCCTCACGCTTCAGCGCGACTGCTACTTAAAATAGCCTCGCGTTTCAGCGCGACTGCTACATCAAATAGCCTCGCGTTTCCACGCGACTGCTACATCAAATAGCCTCGCGTTTTAGCGCGACTGCTACTTAAAATAGCCTCGCGTTTCAGCACGACTGCTACATCTAATAGCCTCGTGTTTCCACGCGACTCTACATCAAATAGCCTCGCGTTTCCACGCGACTGCTACTTAAAATAGCCTCGCGTTTCAGCGCGACTGCTACATCAAATAGCCTCACGTTTCCACGCGACTGCTACATCAAATAGCCTCGTATTTCCACGCGACTGCTACTTAAAATAGCCTCGCGCTTCAAAACGCGAGGATGACGCGATAACTTCGCGTAAGAAGAAAGTCAGAGACTTTTCTTCTTCTCCAAGCCTTACAGCAGGAGTACGGCGATCTCGCCGGTAATAGAGTTGATTGATCAGTTAAGATCAAGCCAAATCACTCTAGAGATGTTCTAAAAAGTCTCGATGGAGAGATTCTTACCTCCGATAGGCGAAATATGGGCTGGCGCGTCGCTGCCATGGCCGCTGCCACCACTGCTTTCACCAGCCGCCAATGATGGAGCTGCGCGGGAAGTAGCACGAGTCTTGGGCACCATTACTTGAGGAAATCGAGTGGAATCGACGGGAGATTGGGAGAAAACCGGTAGGAGAACGCTCGGATCGCCTGAGCTCTGATCGTCTGAATCTCTAGGGTTTCTGGAAAATTCTCAAGTAAAGTGAGAAGAAAAGGAATAGAGATTTTATTTAAAAGAGGGAAACCACCTCTTGGAGTTCAGTGCGGATTTCGGAGAAAATGACTGATCAGTTACTCCCTAAAACGCGGAGCAGATAATCCCACGTGGTGATATTGAAAATGCGAAGTCACTTAGCTTCGCGCAATTCCGTGCAACCACTCAGAGCGCGAAGTTATTTAACTCCGCGAAACGCAAGGATAACTTGGTATTTTAACCTCACGTTCTCATGAAGAACTTGGATTTTTGGCCAAGTTAAGAGGATCAATATCCGATCAAATCGGTATTAATGATCTAAGTTACGCAAAAGAGCCTTAGATTATTTTACCAAAATTATTGACCATCTGTTTGTTGTGCAAGCAAAATCATTGAAGCCAACAGATAGAGAGGAAAATAATTTGCCTTTATTCATGAAGCAAGAGATTACAAAGAAGGAGTTATAGCTCTCCCAAAAGCTTCTACATGATCATCAATACATCGACTCATCAATAACTTAACGGTGAGATTTCTCTCTACGGGGTGTTGAAGCTCAGTTCCCTGATTCACATGCAAAAGATCTCCTCTGCAAATGTCATTTTGGACCTGTCATCTGAAATGAAGCACGAGAGGAAAGGGAAGTGCTGCATCGAAGCACAAGCTGAACTGCAAGTGCTGCAATTCTGAACTGCAAGTGCTGCAATTCTGAACTACAAGCGCTGCAGGCCCTCACTTGAGCTTGAAGCTCCTTCAATAGTCCATCTCCAGGAGCCAGAGCTTGAAACCTGCAACTATGTTGTAAAGCATATGCTTCTGACTTCCTTAGAGTTACTTTTGCTGATGAAGATCGATGGACCCACATACATTCCTCTTCAGAAAGGATTGGACTTACTGCAAAAGGAACAGAGTTTCCAAAAGAGTGAAAACATGGAGCTAAGCTAACTCCGCACACAGTTGAAGAAATAGCCTCGCGCTTTAAACGCAGAGGATGATGCGATAACTTCGCGTAAAGGGGGACAAGATTTCTTTCTACTCTTTTCTTCTCTTTCAAATTCATAACGACTGCTAATCAAAGATAGCCTCGCCAATTCATAGCGACTGCTAATCAAAGATAGCCTCGCAACTCATAGCGACTGCTAATCAAAGATAGCCTCGCAATTCATCGCGACTGCTAATCAAAGATAGCCTCGCAATTCATTGCGACTGCTAATCAAAGATAGCCTCGCAGATTCATCGAGACTACTAGTCAGATAAGTCCCACGTTTCAAGCGCAGGGATGATGCGATAACTTCGCGTAGAAAAAGAACAGAGTTCCTCTATGACTCCTCCTTCTCCTTTAAGCCTTACGGCCGGAGAATGGCGATCTCGCTGGTAAAATAAACAATTGGCTGGATTAAACCAAGTCAAAACATCTCAAGATGGTTCTTAGAAGCCCAAGAGTTAAGGTTTTTACCTTTGGAAGACGCTGCATAGACTGGTTCGCCTTTGCATCTACTTTCACGGCTGCTGCCATTAACGCCGGCCAATGTGCGTCTAGCAAAACTCTTCTAAAGTGACATCCTAACGATGAAAATCTATGAAGAGTTAAAGGGAGATCAATTGAAGATCGCTCATTGACATCGCTCACTCAGTTGCAGGAGTTGAGAGCTCTTCTAAAATCTCCGGATGAAGAAGAAAATGAGCCGGGAGCTCTATTTAAACAGAATTTCCATCGCTTGGTATTTGGCGTAGAAATTCAGGGTAATTAATGACATAATTACTCATTTTACTGAAGACGAAGTGAAGTTGATTAGCTCCGCGTAAGTGAGCATAACGCGAGGTAGACTTGGTATTCTAACTCCGTGTTTCAGTTTAGATATCCAAAGTATTTCAAAATCTGCTGAAGTCTAAGCCATTTTGAAAACTTTGGAGGGGGTTCTGTTGGCAGTGAAAATTTCTAAGTTAAAAGGATTTTCCACAACAGAACGCTGAGCTAATTCAGTAGCCCCGCGTTTGGTAATATTAACCCTGCGCTTGAATAAAACGCGGAGATATTTAATAGCTCCGCGTTGATTCCGCAGTCTGGCTTGTATTAGCCTCGCGTTTGAGTAAAACGCGGAGATGATCAATAGCTCCGCGTTAGCTCCGCGTTTTGATTAGTTAGCGCCGCGTTTTGATGCGATTAAAGCTCCATGTAAGCAGATAATCAGAATCTCAAATTGATTGAGATTATGATTCTGGGCCTATCCAAATACCCAAATCAAGTCTAATCAGAATTACATCAAAACTAAGATATTTGATTGGAATCCCTGATAATGACGAGTTCTACTTAGATAGAAACTCTTGCATTAACCTGGGGATATAAATACCTTCCTGGTGAAACCCTAGGGATCTTTTTTTCGGCAATTGAGATTTTTTTCTGCAATCTTGGAGAATTCGAGTTACGCACAGAGCCTTGAGTTCGTGAAGATCAGATAAAATCACCATCTTCTTTCTGGAGTTATTGAGAAGTTCGAGTTACGCGAGAGAGCCTTGAACAAATCAAAACCAGAGAAGATCATCTATAGTCGGCCGATATCTTCAAGAGAGAAGATTTCAACGTACCGATTGTCAAAAGGAGCTGCTTGACAGACCCATCGCCACAGATCCCACAATATATTGTAAAAGAGAGAGATTGAACTATAAAATCCTCTTGTTTGTTCTCTTTATATCTTGTTCACTTCTATTGTAATTTAAGTTAATTCAATGGGAGGAAGCGAAGAAACTTTTGCGATGAACATCAACCTGTACCCAGTACTATAATCTTGGATGCACCATCATTTCCAATGCCTATAATCTTGGATGCACCATCACTTCCCATCATTACATAGCCAAAGTCACCGCTAATGTAAATGTGAAAAAAATCTGTGTGTGAAGCAACATGGTATGAACCACCCAAATCAATAATCCAACTACTATCTTGGCATGCAATATTAACACAAGTTTCATCAGATACAATAACTACATCAATATCAGTTACAATTGCAGTAGTCTCTTTCTGTTTCTACTTCTTTCCATCGCCATTGTTATTTTTCAACTCCTGTTTGAGCTGTCTGCATTCACTTTTCAAATGCCCAAATCTCTTCCAATGATAACACTGCTTATCTTTTCTTGACTATGATTTTCCTCTAGATCGATCTCTATTGAAGTTATAAGTTTCGGCTCCGGCTTCTTCCCTGTCTGTATTTCCTCTCTGAAACAAGTGCATCACCATCAGAAGAAGTCATACCTGATTCTTTTCTTTTGGATTTTTTATTCAACAAACTATCTTTGAGCATATCCAAGGCTAACTATCTATTTAGTACTGAATTACTTAGTGATATACCTAGAATGTTTCAATTATCAGGCAAAGAACTAAGCAATAATAATACTTGGAATTCATCATCAAGAATCATCTTCATGGCAATTAACTCATTCACCAAGTTTTGTAAATCACTGAGAAGTTCTGTAACATTCTTTCCATCTTGATATTTTAGATTTACAAGCCTTCTAATTAAAGAAATTTTATTCTGTGTAGTTTGCCTTTCATACATAAATTCTAATTTCCTCCACAAGACATTAACTCCAGATTCTTAGGAGACATGGTGGAATACACTTTGATCAACACACTGACTGATATAAGCAATAGTTTTTTATGCATCAAATCCCACTCTTTATCGGTTTTGTTAGCTAACCTAGCATCATCACCTTGAACGGACTCATGCAAATCCTTACAATACAAAATATCTTCCATTCTAGATTTCTAAATTGAAGAATTTGAAGAATTCAATTTTATCATACTGGCTCTCGTTTCTTCCATTTTATCCATTTTAAAATTTTATAAAGCAAACAAGGCTCTGATACAAATTGATGGGAGTGATAATATAAGATTAGATTGAATAAATTACCGATATGAACCATTGGAAAAGAGTAATTGAACATAAATTGAGGCAGACTACTAAAATATCAGAGAATCAGTTTGGATTCATGCCGAGACAATCAATAACAGAACCTATTCATTTACTTCGTCAACTTATAGAGCGATTTCGAGAGAAAGAGAGAGAGAGAGAGAGAGAGAGAGAGAGAGAGAGAGATTTGCATATGATATATATTGACTTAGAGAAAACTTATGATAAGGTACCACAAGAAGTGTTTTGGTAAATATTGATGGAGAAAAGAGTCTCAATCAAGTATATAGATATAATTAGAATATGTATGATGGAGTAGTGGCCAATATCAGAATATGTGATGGTCTAACAATTGATTTCTCTATCACAATTGGATTGCATCAAGGATCTATATTGAGCCCGTTCATATTTGTTATAATGATGGATGAACTTACTAGAGATATTTAGGATGAGATACCTTAGTGTATTTTATTTGCTGTTGATATTATCTTAGTTTATGAAACGAGTAGAGATAAATGTCAAGTTAGAGTTATGGAGGCACACATTAGAATCTAGAGGTTTTAGATTGAGTAGGTTTAAAACAGAGTATATGAAGTATAAATTTAATAATCAACGGACCCTAGACTATAGTGCTTAACACTGAGTGGGTAAGAGATACAAATGAGCAGTCAGTTTAGGTATTTGTGTTCTATTATTCAGAATGATGGAGAGATCGATAGTATACCAACTATAGGATACAAGCTGACTGGTTGAAATAGAAGAGTGCAATGGGAGTTATATATGATCGTAACATTCCGGAAAGGCTGAAAAGAAAATTTTATAGGACTATTATTAGGCTAGGTTTATTATATGACACGTAATGTTGCGTTATAAAGAAGCATCATTTACAGAAGCTAAGTGTAACAGAGATGCACATGCTTCGCTGGATATGCGGCAACACTGGGAGAGATAAAAGTGAGAAATAAAGATATTCATGCTAAGGTAGACAAAACCCCTATCGATGAGAAGATGGGAGAAAATTGCTTTTAATGGTTTGGTCATGTGTAACGTAGACTTATAAAAAACACCAATTCGATGAGAAGTGCTTATTAATGTAGGATAAGTTAAAAGAGCGAAAAGAAAATCGAAGAAAATATGAATGGACATGATACAAAAAGATATAGATTTTAGATATTTAAATGAGATATTACTTGATAGGAATCAATGGAGAAGGATTATCAATGTGATCTATCCGGCGTGATTCTCTTCTGCTTCATGTAACATGTCCCAATTACTTGGGTTAAAAGGCTTAGTTGATGTTATTGTTGTTGTTGTATTGAATAAATTACTGGTAAGATTAGTAGCCAAAAACAACCACAAAATGCAATAACGATCAAATTAACAAACAATGCAAACACACGGGATTTACATAGAAAACCCATGTGGGGAAAAACCACGAATGACACTGGCCTTCTTTCGCTATATTAAAATAATGAGATATATAATTTTACCCTCTCTAGATAATACTACAGGATAACAATTTCAAGAAATCTATTCTTGGCTAAATAAGCATCACCTTCGAGATGAATTTTGAGAAACACAAGAGTGTAAATATATGGATCACACTTTATACAGAGACGGAAAACATTATCCAAATAGTTGGATGCGTAGATCTCACTCTTGGGAATATGCTTTTGAAATTTAAGCTAAATCAGATCAACGATGATGGCCCAATCAACTAACGAATAATAACCTCTTCATTTTCTCTCAACCTCTGCTCTTTGTTTTTTTCCACTACCTTTTTACATGACTGTAAACTGAATTTCCATTTACATTTTCAATTCAATCCCCAAAATAGTGTCATATCCCTCTTTAGATTAGGGAAAGGATAAGAGTAGGTTATTCTAAAAATATTATCCAAACCATAAAAATTTGGTTAACAAAGATGATTGCTCTTCATGAGGCGGGCCAACCTAACAAAGTATACCCCAGATATGTTTTTGAGGAACAACAATAGCCAGAACATAGGAAGAAAAAGTAACAGGGTACAAGAGCACTGGTGGAAGGATGCTCTCAACAAGATTTTAACAGAGTCCTATGGCAATGGGAGAAAAGATATCGGCTCCTTTCTAAGGAGCAAAAGAATAATATTTTGGAGGAAATAGATTCTCTAGAGAAAACATAAGAGACCAGACTACTAAATTTGGATGAGAATTCCAAATTGATCAAACTGAGAAAGTCCATAGAGGAAATATATAGAAAAGAAGAAATTATGTTGAAACAAATAGCCCGATGTAAGTGGTTTAAGGAAAGAGATGCTAATACTGCCTTTTTCCATAGATCTGCCAGCATGCGCAGAAAGGTGAATACAGTCCATACATTGAAGTCGGAGGAAGGATTGATCCAAGGTCCTGGGCTACACGAACACATATATCTGTACTTCAAGAAACTGTTTGGGTGGAAGAAATTTTTAGGATTCGAATGAAGATAATGCTTGAACCACCAACCTGGATCTAAGTGATCAAGAAATAGAGCTTCAGAAAGAGGAGATCAAACAGGCTGTATGGGATTTGGGTCCCGATAAAGTCCCAGGCCCAGATGGATTTCCTCTTTTCTTCTATAGGACCTTTTGGTAGGAGATCAAGGGAGACCTGATAAAGATGATTGAGGAGGTATTCAGAGGTGAAGTTAGATTAGATAGGATCAATTACTTTATCATCACACTTATTCCCAAAAGGGAGCAAGCAGAATGTATTGGGGATTATAGACCTATTGCTTTGCTAAAGAGCTCAATAAAAATAATCACGAAAATTTTAGCCAAACGTCTTGCTCCCAGATTACAACAAATGATTGGAGAGTACCAAACTAGTTTCATAACAGGAAGGAACATATTGGAGGGGATGGTTTCAGCATATGAAGTTATACATCAATGTAAGAAAACCAGATCAAATGGGTACATTCTCAAACTGGACTTTTTAAAAGTATATGTTATGGTGGATTGGGATTTCCTAATAAAAGTATTATATCTTTGCGGTTTTGGACGAAGGTGGATCTTATGGATAACAAATTGGCTATATTCAGCTAAAGCACAGATTGTTGTTAACGGTGAAATGGGCATGGAGATACTACTCAAGAGAGGACTGCAACAAGGGGACCAACTCTTCTCCCTCTTGTTTATCCTCGTGACAGACGGGCTAAACAACATGCTCAGGAAGATGGAAAATGAGGGTCTTATAAGGGGCCTGGCAGGATCTACATCCACTTCTTACATCAATCTTCAATATGCGGACGACACACTCATCTTCGGTGAAGATAGTGTATCTAATGCAATTCACATAAAATGGGGTCTTTGTTATTTCGAAGCCTGGTCAGGCTTAAGGATCAATTTCTCAAAAAGTGCCTTTATTTGTTTAGGGGCTAGGAATCTTACTATTAATCGCATTCTCGAGATTTTTAGAAGTAAGAAGGAGACATTCCCGATGAAATATCTCGGCATCCCGATAAAGCCAGGGAAACTTACCAAACAGGACTAGAATCCACTTTTAGACTATTTTGAAAAGAGGTTGCCATTCATTGCGAGAAAGGGTTGCCAGTCTTAACACAGTTTTATCCACACTACCATTATATTATATGTCTTTTTTCTGATACCATGTTGGGTTAGAAGTATAATAGACCGAATCTGAAAGAAGTTTTTATAGAATGGTACATCCGACTGTAATAAATATCATCTGATTTCTTGGGAGAAGGTCTGTAAAGCTAAGAAGTAGAGGATTTAGGAGTTTTGGATCTCAGGATTTTCAACTTATCATTAATGGCTAAATAGTGGTGTCATCTTCTTTCGTGCCCCAAGGGTACCTTTCAAAAGTTTATATACTCAAAATATTGTCCAAGAAGTGGCACATGGAACACACCGTGTCAAAAGACAGCTCAGACCTCTGGGTTCTGAAAAGAGTTAAACATGTCTAAACATCTGATCTGGCCAAGTCTGGAATATAAACTTGGCAATGGCCGAAAAATTGCATTTTGGCGTATGATCGATGGTGCTCATAAGTACCACTCAAGTTCTTATTCCCCGCGACATTCAAACTTGCCTCGAACAAAGATGCATCAGTTTATTCTCTGTGGGGGAGAGCAAGATGGAGGCTGAGCATCTCTCAACCACTTTCGACTATTTGTGTTGCATAACCCCATCGGATATATGTGAAGATAAACCATTATGGAGATGGAACAAAGATGGAGCATTCTCAAGAGATCCACATACTATCACTTTATGGATAGTGGAATCAGCCCTGGAACCACGAAAAAAATTTGGACTATAAAATGCTCTTCTAAAGTCAAGATGTTTCTTTGGCTAGTTCATAACAATGCCCTATTGACATGGCCAAGATTATAAAGGAAGGATTGGTCAGGTCCAAATTTCTGTACCTTACATAGTAAGGACGGGAAATTCACTACCCTAATATTGAGTTGCAGCTTTTCTAGGGATCTTTGTGCTCATTGTGCAAATAGCCTAGGAATCAATCTCAATTTGGGGGAACAAACTTGTATTTGGAGAAGCGAAGATTAAGTCCGGGTAACCAATCTTCAATTCGGTCTAGGATATTAGTTGCAGCAATATGTTGGAATATTTGGTTGGAAAGAAGTAATAAAATTTTTAATTTTTCAGCTCGTTCTTTTCATAGTTGCTCGCAGCTAACAAAGCATGATATCGCCTTTTGGACAGATATACCTTCAGATGTGGAACGAGTACAGATCTCAGATGGCTCGTCAAGAGATGATTTGGACTCCCCATGACACACATGATCCACTTTCCTTTTGTATGGAGAAGATGCTTGTCTTTGCATACATGGAGAGAAATATATGCTACAGACTTTATCTTTATGTTTTTTTTCGTTTTAATTTTATGTAAGAACTAATGTAATATGAGGGTCACTCATATGAGTGATTGAACTATCTAACTTTTATAAGTTCTATTATCTACTTGTTAATAGAATGCGTAAGACTCCCGCCTGCCGTTTTACTTCTAAAAAAGCACAAAAAAAAACAAAATTTTAGCAGAGGAAGAAAGAGAGAATCAGAGAAATGCAACTCTCTCCCTCAGCCCAGTGAATGTTTCACTTGAAAGCTCGGATACTTGCTAATTTCACCCAATTAAGCATCGCTAATAAAGAGTTTCTTCTTTTGCTACACATTGGAAGCCAAGCATACTTGCTACAAAACTTGCAAAAGCCCAAAATCATTGAATCGGTTGTCTTCGCTCCACCAGTGTAGATCATTGCCACTTCAAAAGGAAAATCAAATCTTCTCCCCTCACACTTTCATCTCCTTGTTATCGGAAAATGGTCTTGTTATCAGAAAATGGCAGACCCTTTTCCTTGAGAAGCTCCGTATGACTAACAATACATGGCGAAGGAGGATGGCATAGCCAGGCCTCCTATTTGTCATGGTGAGATGATTCGGCAGCGACAATATATGGAGAGGGAAGTGATGATCCGGGATGTTGGGACTCAGAAAACACGTTTGGAATGACAAAGCCCGGAACTTGGAGTGGTGATTGGAGGCGGAGAGTCGGATTTCCATACACATACAATAAATTGCCACCAGTCCTGGAATTTCCGTACATATACCGTAACTCGAGTGCAATGTGCAAAAAGTAGCTAGTATTCAATCTATTATAATACTCGATTCTCTTCGAAGGAAGAAAACAAAAGAAGCATATAAGCCTCTACCCGTCCGCAACCCGATATCAGATGAAAATACGAGTAAAATACAAATTAAAATGTATATTATTTTAGTGGATTGTGAGGATCTACTCATTGTATGCCTGCTTAAAATTTCGTGTAAGAGTTTCAACAAATCCATAAGCCAGTCTGATACCTTTCTCGACGACCACTGCAGTCTCAATAAAGAACTATTTAAGTTTAGACCGTTGGTAAAATTAAAACAATAGTATCTCGTCGTCTTCCTCCTAAAAAAAAAAAGTTTCAACCCGTATTTTTCTCCTCTAGAGTTCTCTATTGTCATCTCCTTCAATACTATGCCTCAAGCATATTAACCGGCACAGCTTGTAAAGATCATATCCATTTTGCTTTTTTATTAACATTGTCATCTTCATATTGTTTCTTTGAAATTTTCACCAAAACCATTTCTATCAGATGCATATGATCGAAACCTAACTAATACCAATATATTGCATGAACTGATACAATACTCCTTATTCTCGTGAAATATATGCCAAACTAGAAGAGCTATGGAGTTCAATACAAAGTGGAGGAACTCCTGTTACTAGTCTCCTAAGAGTGTAGATGTTGCACTTTCTGAGACGGTGGAGGAGTCCGGTAGTGACAGCAGCAGGCATTTTTTAGGCCACGGTTGGGGTCATCGGGAATGCATTCGCTGAGATAGGCTGTGTATCCCTCTGCTGCGCATCTTTCATTGCATTCCCATATCGTCTTGCAGGGTCCTGTGAGATAGCACTTTGAAGGTTCTGCATATGACAAATATCCTGAATGTAAGAATTAGAATGGTACAATATTTTAGAGAAATCACAGCATGCATAATGAAAATTGAGATGTCAAGACTAACCACCAGCGACGACAGAGCAGCTGAATGATGAGAGGGCGAGAGCGCGGAGGAAGAAGAGGGTGATGATTGTGGATGCGTTTCTATGCAACGCCTTATATTTGATGAACCTTTGGCTTTGTGAATAGTGAACTTGCTATGGTACTCTTTATATAAACAAGGAATATGGTTAACCAGGCATTTGGATTATTTCCAAGACAGAAGATTTATTTGACAATGCAAGGCGCATGAAGCTTAATAGTGATTTGCACTAAAATCTACTATATACCAAGAAAATATTTATCTCACCTCTTTATATATATGGATCCCCACTATGCCACATGTGAGATCCCTTGTACATTTGTTGTCCCAACCTGCACACTAAACACGTATTTATTTTCTCTACAAAAATAATCCCAACCTTGTTGGCTAGATCTATCCTTGATCGTCTTTGTTGTCATGCACTACGATTCTCTTTCTTTAATTTCTCATTCAGACTCTTTATCTATTTTAACCCTATGATTTTCTTGAAAGTTTCTATAGTTTTGCTTCGCGAAATGAATTTTGTTAAGCCCAATTATAAAATGATATTATCATTATCTCTACAATTTCAATTGCAATGCAAAGTCCAGAAAACTGCCAATTAAATGAATATTATGTTCTCATTCCCAAATAAGAAATACTTTAGCTACATGCTTAGATTTAATTTTTCTTATGCGTCTATTTTTTGATAATATCAACTTTTATGCCATTTTTTTGTGATTTATTGGTGGGAGCCAAATAAAAGTGAAACTGGTTGGATCCAATTATAAATGGAAAAAGCTTGACGGATCTAAGAGTGTAGATTAAACATTCTTCCACTTAAATATTCCACTAACAATTGATCTTCAAATAAACCCAAAATCTTCATATTTACATGTATATCCTACTTCAAATTACCAGATTAATAATAATATCATTTTCTTTCAAATGGCCATATGCTTACTCATGCGTACATGTTAGTGACATAATAGGATGATTTTAGATTGGTGCAAAATATCATGTTACATATTTTACTGGTGAAGGTCAAGATGACGGAGATGTGGAATTCTTACTAAAAAGAGGCTCAATAGATTTCTCTTTTTTTTTTTTTTTTAAGAGAAAGATAGTAAACTGTCATCTTTTTCATATCAGGTAAATTAGAAATATACAAAGTACAAAGAGGATCACTAAATATTGCTTATAATTTTCAGTTGATGAATCTTTCGGAGAAAGTTCTGCGGATTGTACAATAGGATGTTTGGAAAATTGATCAGATGAGAAGAACCAGACAATGTAACTTCTCTTTTTAGGAGGGGCAAAAAAAATCATGGGCCGAATGGCCCACAGCAATATAACTAGCCAACTTCTAATTGCCTCCAAAGCCCTGCTTGCTCCCAACCCAATTGTTCACATTCATCCGTGCAAAATTCTGTTCCTTTATACTACTCATAATAGCCTAATAATCTCTTCTTCAACCTCATAGTAGCGTTTCCGCAAACAATTAGCATGCACGGCTGAATCTTTCCCAAACCCTTGCTTTTTCTCTCTAAGAAGTAGACACCTTAGAAATTCCCATCCTTTCATCGTGTAGAAGGTTCAAATCCCTAATCTCATTTCTTCTTTCATTAACATTTTCATATTTATATCGTATTATTCACAAATTTCCTTGAATTTTCTCCCTCTAAAATGCAATTTTTCCAAGCTCAAAGTATTACCTAAAGATTACTTCAATGAATATAGTGATTGATACATGTTATTATAGTAACATTCATGTGAAATTAAAGAGGAATGATATCACAATTTGATGCCATACTTTTATTGTTTGTTTCATGCAAGTTCAATAGATTATGTGTTTATTTGTAGTTTACTAATTATTTTTGTGGTTTACTTGTCTACTCACTGATGTCATTCATTGTCTGCATTACATCATTAAGGGTGAGCATTGGTTGGGTCTTTTCCGGGTTGGGCTAAATTTTGCCAACCTGTTTGGAATCGAATCCCCCATCGAGATCATAGAGACGAAGAAAACAATAATCACAAGAAAAATACAAGAAGTAGAATGGTTCGACAGATCAAGTTTGACTATGTCCATGGAACAACAAGAGAGATTAATTATGAGGAAAGGTCACAAGAAAATTCACAAGAAAAGAACCAATCATCTCTCTACCTCTCTCATCTCTCATAAAAATAAAAGTCAACTCTCTTATTGCTCTCCTCTCTCATATCACATACAAGAAATATATATAGTATTACTATCATAATCCTATCAGAATAGCATTGTTATCATTTAATTGGAGTTCCAATCTAATTAGAATTTTAATCATATGATTCAAATCTAATTTGGACTCCGTGATATTTTAATCACATCTGGATACTCAACGAATATGAGAAACAAACCCAACGATCTCCAATTTGACTCGTATCTGATGAACCATACATTTTGGAGAATTGATGAACCATACATTTTGGAGAAATCCAGTTGTTCTCCATACCTGAGCACTCATGACCACTAAACCATGCTCTCCTCCGAACACTCATGATTACTAAAACGTACTTTCTTGAACACTCATGATTACTATATAACGCTCTTCACCAAACGCTTATACTCACTACACCGTGTTCAACTTCGGTCAAAACACCTGGACCACCTGAGTACTTAAAATCACTTATCACGTTGTGTACCACACAAAAGTGATCACTACATCGTACTCCACCTTGATCTAAAAAGCATGACCATCTCCAGAAAAATAGACGATTATACATTACCATGTGCTTTATCATATTACGAAGTAATCTTATCCATCACCATAAAGTATCACACCGTACCTCATCATCGTGCAATCAGCCAAGCATCGACTATCGATCATCTCGGTCAATATTGACCCCTCGATCATCGTCGATCACTACTGGTCTGCACAAAACCTGCTCCAAATAGTGCATTTTGCCCAATTTCCATTCATCATTGCATCCGAAATGCTGAAAACATAGCATTTGAATAATGGATCACCTTAATTGGACACCGATTTCTTGATCCACGCTCTGATTAACCACAGTCGCCAACTTGCACCTCAGAATCCATCTCAGCTCTCAGCCACTCCACTTGGTTCACATTGCCAGAGCTTGTGGTCGTGCAAGTCGCCGATTGTACTTGGCTATTTTTCTCTTCTTCTTGTTGTATTTGCCTTTGATGTCTCCGCCAATCTCCTTTTCGGCTCGACATTAGATTTGTTATCTAATGACCTCGATTTCGAATCCATAACTCAAGCTCAGATACAACTTGTTGGGGATCGAATCCCGCATCGAGATTATAGAGACAAAAAAATAATACTCACAAGAAGAATATAATAATTAACGTAGTTTCACCGACCAAGTTTGATGTACGTCGATGGGAACAAAAAGAAAGATTCATTATAAGGAAAATATTGTAAGAAAATATCCAATTATCTCTCTATCTCTCTCATGTCTCATAATGAAGAAATCCATTTCTCTCATTCATTGCTCTCCTCTCTCAATTTATATACAATAGATATGTATAGTGTTCCTATCTTAATCCTATCAGAATAGTACTATCATTATCTAGTTGGTGTTCCAATCCAATTAGGATTCCAACCATCTGATTCAAGTCCAATTGGGACTTCTTGTGATACTTTGATCATATCTGAATACTCAACGGATGCGAGATATAAACCCAACACAACCTACAATAGGAATGAATTTCCTGAACCTAAACTGAAACTGAACGAATTTTTGGCTCAAACGAAATTGATCAAAGGGTGGTATCCGTTTTGGGCCAGAGGTCAACAAATTTGAGGATTCACAAAAAAATACAAATTGGCCCATTCAATTATAGGACATTGACATGTTATTAGTACTTCAAAAAAACAATAGTACAACTAAAGAAGCATGCAACAAAGTTACGAAACAATATACAACCAACAAAAATTCGCATTAACAAATTAGCCTAACAACTATTTTCCTAGTACCCGTGGCACGTGGACAATTTCTAAGTTCAAACCAAATAATTACTAACTAGTACCACATATTATTAGTACATAATCGAGTTTTCGTCAAAGCATAAACAGTATAATTGAGACCATGAACTTGAAGCTTAGAGAATTGAAACTGAGAGTGCTTGAGTTTTGAGGTAGCAAAAGTCCCTAATTGGCATTCACACAGATTCGGAAGTATCTGCATCACTTATCCACAACTAGTAATTTCTGAAGCATTGGAAAAATTGGGTTTTAAACCTTGAATGCCCGTTAAAAATTATACCAGAGATGAGAGAGCTGACAAACTCTCAGCAAAGAGCTCAGGAGAGCTCTCAGGTTAAAAACTTGGTGACTGTCAGTTCCGCTGCGAAGAGACCCAAATCTACAAGAAACTCGAAGAAAAATTACAACCAAAATGCATAAAGATCGTAGATAAATATTGTACATAGAAGATGAGAGAGAATTGATATTACCTTTTTTTTCACGATAAATGGCGGGATATAACCCTCCACGTTCCATTAACGAGATAATAACATAACAATAAAAAGTTAGAACCACTAGTGGGGTGGTCCGTCAATAAGTTTACATAAAAGTTCTAAATAAAACATAAAAAAAAATGTCCAATAATCCCTCAAACACTAACTGATTTTGCCCTCTGCTACGATTATCTACTTTTGTCCTGATGTGCTAGTATCTATATCATCTCCCGAAAAGCCTCCTGAAAGATGTAGCTTCTCCTCGTCCGAGAGGGAACCTTTCAACATAATGAAACCATGAATGATAAGTCTCATATAATGCTCAATGGAATGGAATGATATTTATCATTAAAAAAAATTTATTTCTTTCCTTCCAGATATTCTAGTATAATACCGCAATAACTATTTTAAGTGACTGACTATAATTATCTCCCCTACAGAGTCTTCTCCAAATATTAGCATATAACTTAATATTGATGTCCAGCCCTAGTGTTCTAGCACACGAGCTCCATGTACTTTTGGAAAATGAACAATTACACATTATGTGTTTGGTAGATTCCCCTTCTTTCTTACACAAGACAAAAACGTTGGGAACACTCCAACCTCTACTTTGAAATTTTGGCCAAGTAAGTAGAGCTTCTTTGCAAGTCAACCACATAAATAGTCTTATCTTTTGCGGTGACTTCGTAATCCAAATCCACCTAGTGTTTGGCGATATTACTTCCCCATTTATAAATGTTGGTATGTGAATTTTACTGTAAATTTACCGTCCTTCTCTTATATTCAACTTAATTCATCCTCTTGTGAGGGAAAGTGATACATTGCTCAGGAGCTCTTTTAATTCTCTTATTCTGACAAAATCTTGCCTAGATAATACTGTTGAATTCCATCTCTGCCTTGCTCGTCCCCAATATTTACACACCCTCACATCTTTATTAACGCCTTTCCAGAAAATTTTCGGAAATAGAGTCTTGAGAGGTATTTGTGAGCATCATCTATTATGTTTAAAGGCAAAATCCTATTCCCCCTTCCTAGTTTATAGTCCAAACTATGATAGACTAACTAACTCACTACTAATATTCCTTTCCAGAAGGCTGATGTATTATTTTTTTGGCTTGATTCCTCATGCAACATATAACCCTTTGGGTCATATTTATTGCTCAGTAGTTTTTGAAATGAACCCTACTTTCGAGTAATTAAATGCCACCACCATTTGGTCATTAGGGATAGATTAAAGGTCCTGTGATCCATCACCCCTAGACCCCCGCCTCCTTTGGTCTACACATCAGTTCCCACGAAACTAGATGGTATTTGTTGGATAATGTATCCACGTCGTTTCAAAGGAATCTTTTCTTAATCCTGTCAATCTTATCTCTGTTTGATTTCGGTATTATGAAAAAGGACATCATATATAATGGTAGAGATGAGAGTACCGCATTGAGCATCACCACTTTCCCTCCCAATGTCAGGTATTACCCTTTTCAGCCTTCCAATTCTTTTCAAAGCAATCTAAAAGCAAACACCAATCTCTTTTTGATAATTTTCCAGGTTTTACCGGTATTCCCAAGTATGTAATCGGAAAATGCTCCTCTTTACAGCCCAACACCTCCTTGATTAGTTGCATGGATACATTTCTTACCCCTAGATAGATCATCGAGCTCTTGGCAAAATTTATTTTCAGCCCAGATCAGGCTTCATAACAACAGAGAGCCCATTTATGACTATTGCCTCTCTCAGAGTACCTTTATCGAATATGAGTGTATCATCTACATATTGTAAATTGACAAATGACATATTGGTAGCCCCAGAGAGTCCTTCAATCTCTTTTTTCTCCCTCAATTTCTGTAGCATAGAGTTCAGTCCATTTGCAATTAAGACAAAAAGTAAAGGGGAGAGAGGATCTCCTTGTCTGAGACCCCTTCTCAAGACTATTTCCTTCCCCACTGTGTCATTGAACATTATATGCATCTTAGCTAAGCTTAACTAGTGTTCAATCCATAGTCTCCACTTTGCTCCAAATGTTCTGAGTTTGAGAACCTCCATTAAACAATCCTAGTCTACTATGACATATGCTTTTCGAAATCTAATTTCAACATGAATCCATTTAATTTTGATTTCTTGCATTGATGAATCACTTCATATGTTGTGGCTACTCCCTCCAAAATATTCCTCCCCATAATGAAGCCCGTTTGGTAGTCCTTCACCATTAACTTCAACTTTGGCATCAATCTGTTGGCCAAAATTTTGGTGACTATCTTAATACTGTTGTTTAGTAATGCAATGGGTCTGTAGTCGCCAATTTCCTCTAGTGAATTTTTTTCGGTATTAGAGCAATTACCGAGAAGTTGACTCTATATAGTCTACATCTTCCTTCGAATACTTCATCTAATTGTCAGACTAGGTCACCCTTGATTTCTTCCCAAAAGAATTTGAAAAAGAATATCGGAAATCCATCAGGACCTGGTGCCTTGTCCTGGTCTAATTCCCACACCGCTCTCTTGATTTCTCCCTCCCTAAATTCTTCCTCCAGGTCAAAGAGTCCCACCTCATTCTCCCAGGCACCATCCTTTAAATGAACACGGGAGGACTTCCTTCTTCCAAGTAATCGTTTAAAGCGATTATACACATGTTCCTCCAAGGCCTCCCCCCTCACATGTCCCTCTTTTACCTTTAGTCAGTGTATCATGTTCATTATATGACGCATACTAGCCCATCTATGAAAAAATATAATATTTGCATCCCCTTCCTTTAACCAATTCAAGCTCAATTTCTCTATTGTAATTCTTTCCTCTTATATATTTTTTCAAGATTTCTTCTTAGGTGTAGCAATCTACTGTTTTTGTCCAATGACAAGTTTCTAGTTTCAACTAGATTCTCTAATAAGTCCATCGCCTTCAATGTGTCCGCCTTCTCGCTTTTTCCATCAATTTTGAAGCGCCTCTCCCACCTCCCTAACACCTTTCGTAAACGACGCAATTTGATACTAATACTTGTTGCCGCATCCCCGGCTCCTGTGTTCTGAGACCAACTCTCTCTAATGAGATCGCGCACTTCTCTATGTTCCAGCCACCATTTCTCAAAATGAAAACGCTTGTGTATTTTTTGCTTCTTTTCTCCAGATGTGAGCATAATTGGAATATGGTATGATGTCGGACATGTCTGGGAGCAAATCTCTACTAGAGGAAATTGGATTCCTAGTTCTCAGATACCAGTATTCTATCCAACTTAGCTATTGTCGGGTTGAGCCTCATGTTTGACCAAGTGGAAAGCCTATCAAACAATGGTAAATCTGTCAAATCCAATTTACTAATACAGTCATTAAACTCTTGTCTATCTTCATGTGACCTGTCTTCCCCTAACCTTTCACTAGCAAATCTAATGTTAAAATCCCCTCCTAAAATCCACGGGTCGTCGCAGTTGTTCCTAATTGATGTGAGCTCCTTCCAAAACCGCGTACATAACCCATTTTCATTTGGTTCATACACTGCGGTCACCATTTGGACCCATCCGTCTGTTAATCTTCTTACCTTTACTGTTAGTGAGAACTCCCCTTCTTAAGAGTTCAGGATCTGGTAGTTTTTGTGCATCCCAATTATGATCCCACCTGATACTCCCCTTGCGTTTAAAATACAGAAATTATATAATTTTCTTAGAAGCAATTGAGCCCAAAACTCTGACATTGGGGTATGAGAGTTTTGTCTCTTCCATATAAATAATGTCAATCTTATTGGTACGTATCACTTCCGCTACCATTCTACATTTAATTGGGTTTCCCAACCCTCTGACATTCCAGAAAATGCAATTCATCACGATTGTAATTTATCCTCTTCACAGGTAGACTCACCTTACTCTTTGGGGTTTCATCTCCCCATTTTTTTGTCCTCTAGGGACACTTTCTCCAAATTTTTTATTAGTGTGAGATTGTGCATTTGGTCTGTGTACCCTACCCCAAGATCAATATCATATGTGTAGGCTAATGCAATTAAAATATCATTCGACACACAGTCAAGAATATTAAACTGAGTATCAAATGTACTTGGATTAGGTTCCACTTGTTCTACCTTCCGCTTAGTAGCTGCTGTTGCAATCTGCCCTGATTGGTAATTCTGACCACCTCTCTTCTCTTCCAGTCTTTTGCTTCTTGTAGAAGGTGCAATCAGGGACACCGTCTGTCCACCCTGATCCATGAGGTCAGTCACCCTCTTAGCCTTTGTCTGCTCTTCCATGTCCTGCCCTCCCCCGTCTTCATGACTCAGGAGCTCGGCTTCCTCTATATGTTCTGTCGGTCGCCTCTCACTTCCCCCTGTGATATTGTATCATTCTTTGTCAACGGTGTCTCTTGTTTATCTACGCCGAGCTTCTTCCTTCCCTCCCTAATATGTTTCAGCAATCTGAAAGGTTGCCTTCTCCTAATACGCCTGCTCTGCCTGAGATTTTCTTTGCGCATCACATTTTCTATAAGCTTGGCAAATGTATCTTTTGCAAAATCTTTGTCATAACTGTTTAGGGTTGCCAATAGACTCGTATACTCCATATTCTTGTTACCACAATTTTGACCAAAGTCTAAATGTCTTCTAGAACTCCCTTCCCCAATTGATTTGTTGTTCTTCTGTGCGCCAACTGTTCCATTAACATTGTCCTTCTTTATGTCCCTTCTAGGGTGGTGGTGACCAGCCGTGAGGGGATCGCCTTCTTTTGGCTTTGTCACATTACCCTCTCTTCCAGTTTCACTCGGTTCGTGGGTCCTCCCATCTATCTCAACTAAATTACAGTATACTTTATCATTATTTTTTACTGATTGCGCCCCCTCACCCCATATCTGGACTGGTTCTTTCCCTCTGAGAGCCGGGAACCCCACATAAATCTCCTTCCTTTTCATTTCTTTGGGCCCCACATCTTGCTGTATTTTTTACCCCACTCATTTCAAAATTTAATTCAAAATTGTGGGTCCCACTCATTGAAAGTTGGTGTTTCCCAGTTCTTCCAACCTCTCCTTTTCTTGGTTCCCACCAACCGCCTGATCTCTTTTGTAGAAAGGTGAGTCCTTTTCTTGGTTCCCACCCACCGCCTGATCACTTTCGTAGAAAGGTGAGTCCTTTTCTTGGTTCTCACCTACTACCTAATCACTTTCGTAGAAAGGTGGGGAAGGTCTCTTCCTCTCCCAACTCTTCTCTATCTCAGTATTGCCTCCCATCTTGTCCTCTTGGGGCTCCATCCCCCTCTCTCCATCCCCATATTTTCTTTCACCAATTTTCTCCCTCCGAGCTCCTGCTATCTTTTCTGCTTCAGATCAGGTATCCTCCCAATGGGCTCGCTTCCTTCGGTAGGTAAAGTGGTCTCCTTCCCAAAACAAGTATGATCCCTGATCCCTTTTATATCAAGGAAAAGTTTCCCCTTTCACGTCTCTCCTCAAGATCCCAAAATTGGAACCCCTTTCATCAGCGACCATTGGGCCTTCTGTCATCTACACCTTTTCCCATTCCTGAACTGTACTTCCCCCTTCCATTGGAAAGCTTGGATTTTGACTTGCTTTAGAAAAAGTTTGTTGGGTGTCGGGTTGCGGCATGCCTAACGGCAGAGGCATGTGACCCTGTATTCGACATTTTTTCTTTATCTGGGTTCTCCTTCCTCCAACCCTGAAGGTATGCTTTGAACTTTCCTCCACCTGTTTTGTTAGGTAGTGAGATCTCTGGTGTGTTGTACTATTGACCGGCGTCATCTTTGCCGCGGTCGCCTTCTCTATGATGCCAGCTCTTTTCCATGTAAAGCTTCTTTTGTTGCCAGCGGGGAGGTAAGTGATCCCGGTCGACGGCCGATCGGAGCCACCGATCCTGTCGGTAACCAAGATTCCCTCGAAACCCACCGTCTGGCATGTGTTGCTCTGTAATTTATTTGTAATTTTTATTTTAATGGAGATTAGCTGACTTCTGATGACCACCTTGAATTCCGATGGTATTGCTGCAACATTATCAAACCCAATTTTCACTTTGGCACAATCCAATTTTTGTTTCTAACTTGTAGCTTCATCCATGTCAATGATGTGTGCAAATTTAATCATAAGTTTGCTAATATCCACTCTATTCCAATGGTGAAATGGCAACCCTCTAATTTCCACCCATGCCACTACTGGGAATGTGTAGAATTGATCATCTTCATTTCCATTCCACCTATAGACCCTAAAGCCTCTTTTGTACCCCATGCATGGCACAGATGTTCTACTGGCCGCGAATGACAACCCAGCCTCCGTAGGAAAATATGTATAGTATTTGTTTCCCCCTTCGTGCAGTATCCAATCGAAGTTTGGGTAATCCGTGAGTAGTGCAGCCAAACCTTCCTTCATGTCTTCCGACGAGGAGTTTCCATGTCCAGGATACAATATTTCCAAGGATCTGGACAAATGGCGTTGTTCCCCCTTTGCTTGATCCAACATTGGGATGAACGCCACTAGCTTTACTCTAGGTGTAGTTTCAGTCACTCCACACCTCATTGTACTAACAAACAATGGGGTTACAGTCTCTGTTCCTCCCTTCGAGTACTGCTCTTTCTTCTGTGTGACGGGTCTCGAGTCGGCATTGGTGTTGGGCATGGTCTTTGCCTTGAATTTTCTCTGTGGAGTAATCGGACACTCACCAATTTTATATCCAAGTCCCTTACAGAATCTGCAACGAATGAATGGGCATTCATCTTTGAAGTGTCCTTTTTTCCTGCAAATCCAGCAAGCTTTTGTACTTCCGGGGGAAGGCCTCCTCGCTGGAGAAAATTTTCTTTTTTTGTTCCCCTCTGTGAAAGCCATGGCCACATTTGCCATTTTCTCCCTCTTAATGGATGCTTTTGTCTTGACCCTCTATCATACTTCTTCCTTGGAGCTTTGTGTCGCTTCTCCGCCACCTCCTTAGCCACCACCAGCATTGCCAGCACCTCCTCTCCTGTGTAAATAGCGTCGGCTTTAATATGCCTCGCTGCAGTGGATTTAGCAACTTCCCCCTCCGGCGCCCCTTTCACTACCTCTGACTAGCTCCTCCTTTTATGCTTGGGGTTTTTGTCTTCTTCATTGCTATTCTCCTCTTTGTTTTTCCCTCGTCCCAGCCAGTTCCACCCAAAATCTATTGCCGGTTTTAGTGGTTGTTGTAGATTGACAGGCGGCCTCCTTCCTTGCCCCCGGTGAGAATGACCGGTGATGAGACTACACTCTGAGGTCTCTAAATTCCTCTCCAACAGTTCCTTTTATAGTGCCAGCCAAATCTTCTTCAATGCTAACTGTTGCTACCCTCATTTGCAGCCGTCGAAAACAATCTTCTGCACACGTAAGACCTTAAATCGATCTTATATACAATACATGAATTTATAAATGGTTCAAGAACTCTTCTATTGGTGCTAAAAACTTTAATTTTGAAGCAACCATCGAAATTCGAATGCCAAAACATCCCGACTCGTACATGGGATAATAGGAAATCATGCGCCGTTGACCTAGCAAAGGTTAAGGATAGAAAACTTGACGTATCCTCATCTTTGATTGCAGGCGCCTTGACTTCATTCAATAATAACAACCATGCTTTTTATCCCAAGTAATTGGGTAGGCTACACGAACCAAAAGAGGATCACGTTAGACTAGTCACATTGATAATCGTTTTCCATTCATTCATATCGAATAATATATCTTCATTTAAATCTCTGCAATCCATATTTTCTCGAATCACCTCCATCTATATTTTCTTCGGTCTTACCATTACTCTTGTAACTTATCCAATGCTGATAATCTCCCCTTGTCGAACTGCCGCATTTGTAGGTCTATATCGTATATGATTAAAGTATCGTAAGCAATTTTCTTGCATTTTCACTTCGAACCTAACTTAGCACGAACATTTTCATTTGAATCTTTATCCCTCCTAGTTTTGTTGCACATCCAACAAAGCATGCATATCTCTACTGTACTTATCTTCTGTGAATGATATTTCTTTTGCAATATTACCCAAATTAAGTCTCCAATGAGAGTCAAACTTGGAAGTTCTAGCAAACTAAAGAGGAGTGATGCCACTTGACTTCATTCAAGTACTTATCTAATTTTCTTTGGTTTGGCATTGTACAAATTAAAATTGAGGCTTGAGCAGTGAACTTATCCTACATGAGGTAATTCTTCAACACACTGGTCACTCTACTATTGGAAGTTTGTGATGCTCTTACGGTGTGTTTGTTTGCATAAATTAGAGAGAAAATAGTGAAAGTAAAGTCACTCTTCCACTTTATATATTTGTTTAGTTTAAAGTAAGGTGGAAGTTATTTCTACAATGATGAGATAGATTCTATGTGGCAATCCAACTACTCTAATCTACCTCACATGGATTTTGAGTGGAAGAGAGTTGGAAGTAAAAAGTAATAATAATTTATTATCTTGTGTTTTTCCCTTCTTTTTTCTTTCTTTCAAATAAATATTTTATTTATCTTCCATCACTTTTTTCTTCCAAAAAAAAAAAAAGAAATAAACATTAGAAGTATTAGAAGTGTAATACTTTTAACACTTCATTTTTTGAAGTAATTTCTAAATTTTTTCCTTACTTTCATTACTTCTAAATACCCAAACACACCCTTAGTTGCATATTATTACTTATGCTAGCCATAATTATACATAGGCTCGTACTCTTCGTAAAAAGTTTTAGTGGTGTTTTCTGGTCCTTCTCTCCTTGCAACTACACATGCCCACAATTGTCTATGGATAAAAGATGGCATGAACTTAAAATCTAGAGCCAATAGTATGGATAAAAACAAAGTCACCTTCACACAGTTGCTATAATACATATCATTCTTCACTTTCATCTTACATTCTACATTACAATCAAGTAAAACATCACCAGACATAGCCAATTGTTGCTCACGATCCATGCTAGCAGGGGCAGACCCAGGAATTTGAATATGAGGGGAGGAAAATTGCATGCAACTTTTTTAGAAATAAAAGTTGAAAATCCCCAACTTTGGTAGATATCCAAGTACTTTGCAGATAAATTCTAAAAATTTAAATTGTAAATTTTAGCTAAATATCAAATCTTTCTACTTAAATTTCCTAATCTAAATAGCCATAATCTTCAATTAAAAATTTTAAAAACAAATAAAACGTTAAAGTGGTATCTAATTTCTTATTCTATTGTAAATCTGTGAACAAAAGATTGAAAAAAATTAACATTGTGAACTCTACAGGTAAAATTAACCAAAAAATATCAAAAATTTTGTCCCAAATTGTAAGGTTTGGCATGAAATAATTAAAAAGCAAGTAACCAATATACAAAATAGAACGTCATTAGGGTTTTATCGGGAGTAATCATTTCAAAAATAAGAATCGGAGAAAAGATCTGCACAAGAAGAACTCCAATTAAATAACAACTAAAACCCTAAACTTGATTGAACTCCAAATCTAAACTCGTCAAAGATCAAATTTTAGATTTGTTGGGAATCAAATATGGAGATCAAACTTAGACTTGAAAGAGAAGACTAATAGAGACAAGGCAAGTAGGATGGCGGCTTCGCTGATTTTTTTTTGACAAAGAGTTGCTAAAATACTTGAAGAGAGATTTCAGCTTTGATTAGATTCATTTTAAAAGATAGAATTGTTAATTGATAAAAGCTGAGAACCAGCCTGATCCAAAAGTTTATACTATTAGATCACGACCCCAACTTAATATTTAAACCCATACACTTTCTTTGTCATATCCGATGTGGGACTATACTCACATATAAATAACTAACAATCTTTTCCTTCATTGTGAGTATACCAACATAACTTTGAAAATCTCCACTTTGAAAACCATGTGGGTTTGCCCATAGTATATATATATATATGTATGTATAGATATGTATAAACAAATAAATAAATATATATATACATATACATATACATACATATATATATATATACACATGTATATATATATATATATATATACATGCAAATATATATATATATATATATATATATATACATGTATATATATACATGTATATATGTATACATGTGTATATATATATATATATATATATATATATACACACACATATACATGTATATATATATATATATATATAAATATATATATATATATATATATATATATATATATATATATATATATATATATATATATATATACTATAGGTGAGCCACTAGCTCAGGAAAAGTTACATGAGCTAGTGGCAAAACTACAATGATCCAATAATTTTTTTTTCAATTTTTTTAACAATTACTATCTACACCTACTTAACATCTTTTAGATTAAATTTCATAAATTTTAGAGTTCATTTACCCTTTCATCAAGTACATACAAAATGTTTTATTCATTGAAAAGCTTTAATTTTGTGTTAACTTGATGGAGTACCAAATCAAAAATAAAACCCAAGAAAATGAGTATCAGTGAACCCTAGGGGGTCGAGAAAATAATCCAAAAGAAATTTTATAAAAAAGATTATTATAGATAGTGGAAATGAACTGCAGCTCAAGTAACTTGCGTGAGCTGTCACCACATTTACATTTTTCTCTCTCTCTCTCTCTGTATATATATATATATATATATATATATATATATATATATATGTATGTATGTATGTATATGTATGTATATGTATGTTTATATATATATATATATATATATATATATATATATATGTATGTATGTATTATATATATGTATGTATATATACATATATGTATATATGTATGTATTATATATATGTATGTATATATAAATATATGTATATATATATACATACATATATATATATATATATATATATATTTATATATACATATATATATATACATATATATATATATGTATATATATATAGAGAGAGAGAGAGCGAGAGGGAGAGAGAGAGAGAGAGACACATACATACATATATATAGGAATTACTGTAGGTAAGCATACAACTCAGAAAAAAAATGCGTGAGCTAGCAGCAAAGTTATAGTAATCCAATAGTTTTTTTATAATTTTTTTTAGAATTAGGATCTTTACCTTCTTAACTTTAATAAGATTAAATTATATGAATTTTGGAGCTCGTTTACACTTTTATGAAGTAGATATAAAATGTTTATTCATTAGAAACCTTTAAAATTTGTGACAACTTTATGGAGGACCAAATCAAAACTAAAAGCCAAGAAATTTAGAATGTGTGAACCCTATAGAGTTGAGATCATAATCCCAAAAAAAAAAATTTAAGAAATTTTCATTGGATATAGTGAAAAAGAACAACAGTTCAGGTAACTTGTGTGTTGTTAGATCAGTTTCTTTTTTCTTATAAATATATATATATATATATATATATATATATATATAATACATATATATATGTTAAAAATGGAAGTGAGCTGATAGCTCATGCAAGTTATTTGAGCTCCCATCTATAGTTCATTTCCACTATCTGCAATAATCTCTTTTAAAAAATTTCTTTTGGATTATGATCTCGACTCCCTAGGGTTCACTCATACCCAATTTCTTGGGTTTTATTTTTGATTTGGTCCTCCATCAAGTTAACACAAAATTAATGATTTTCGATGAATAGAAAATTTTGTATGCACTTGATGAAAGGGTAAATGAACTCAAAAATTTTAAAATTTAATCCAAAAGAAATTAAGCAGGTTGAGATAGTAATTGTAAAAAAAATGTAGAAAAATCATTGGATTATTATATGTTTCCTGCTAGCTCACGTAACTTTTCCTGAGCTAGGGACTCACCTACAGTAATATATATATATATATATATATATATATATATATATATATATATATATATGAGAAAATTTGATATTAGCTGATAGCTCACGCAAGTTATCTGAGTTGCAGTTCATTTTCACTATTTCTAATGATCTTTTTTCAAAAAAAAAAAATGGGATTATAATCTAGACCCTCTAGAGTTCACTCATACCCAATTTCTTAGGTTTTAGTTTTGATTTGGTCATCCATCAAGTTAACACAAAATTAACGGTTTTTAATGAATAAAATATTTTATATGCACTTGATGAAAGGGTAAATGAACTCCAAAATTTATGAAATTTAATTCAAAAAAAGTTCAGGAAATAGAGATAGCAATTGTTAAAAAAATTAAAGAAAAATCATTGAATTATTATAGTTTTGCCGATAGCTCACGTAACTTTTCCTGAGCTGGCGGCTCACCGACAGTAATCCCTATTTATATATATATATATATATATATATAGAGAGAGAGAGAGAGAGAATAATGGAAATGAGCTGACAACTCACATAAGTTACCTGAGCTGCAGATAATTTCCACTATCTTCAATATTTCTTGTAAAAATTTTCTAGTGGATTATGATCTCAACACCCTTAAGTTCACTTATACCTAATTTCTTGGGATTTCGTTTTGATTTTATCCTACATCAAGTTGACACAAAATTAATGGTTTTAAATGAATAAAATATTTTGTATCTATTTGATGAAGGGCTAAATGAACTCAAAATTTTTTTGAAATTTGATCTAAAAGAACTTAATGAGGTAGTGATACTAATTCCAGAAAAAATTGAAGAAACATTATTGGATCAATTTATTTTTGCCGCTAGCTCACGTAACTTTTTCTGAGCTGGTGGCTCATCTACAGTAATCCATTATATATATATATATATATATATATATATATATATATATATATATATAATCATGATCGGTTCAATTTCATTAGCTTTTGTTTTTATTTGGTAAAAATTCCAATTTTATCGATTGGTACCGGATATTAGGGGTTTTTTTTTTCTGATGCTCAATTATGGTTTTAGAGAAATTATTAGTTTGGAGGAAAATGGCTGCTAATTATAAGGATTAGGTTTTTCTTGAAGAATTGTCCTGTACTAATCTATTCTTCCGTCAAAACTTATAATATTGAAGTTTTTAGGAAAAATATTTTAGATTCTATGTTTTTGGCTTCCTACTGTTTGGTTTTAGAAATGATTCCATGGATTTGGTCATGTTCGGGATCCCTAATTTCTGAGAGTTATTTCTTTTTTCTGTATAAATGGATGACTAGTTATGTTGATATCTTGCTGAGTCCTTTGATGCATGCTTGATATTTGGTGAAAGATCATTTCCACAACACTAAAACTCCAAAGTTGTAGTGAATATTGAGGAAAATTTTTTTGTATTTTAAAATGCTCCCGCAAGATGAATGTTTGGACAGAAATCTAGGATTTTATGCAGCCGGATTATTTTTAGGTATTTAACATGAGTTGCTCTGATACCATATTGAAAAGTCCCTTCCACTGCACCAAAACTCCGAAGTTGTGATGAAGATTGAGAGAAATTATTTTGTATTTTAACAATATTTATTCATAGATGAGATGTTTTGGGAGTAACAAATATGGAAGGTTTTAATTATTATTTTATTGGAATTTAGAGTTAATAGTATGATTTACATCGAGTTTACGCTTGATAGTCTACACTAGTACGTTGAGCATTACATGGCATATGCATAAAACATTACTTTTTCCATATTTAAGTTTAATTTGACAGTCTATTGAACTGTTTTAGCGCTAGATGCATAATTCGCTAAGCAAGATTTCTATTTTCTGTAGAGATGGATGGACTTACACTCCAATCTTGAACAAAGTGTCTAAGAAATGTCCTGCAAATTCTACATATAGTATAAAATGATACTGCAGATTGGTAAATAATTATGCTCAATGTAGTTAGTTAGGTATAGAAGCAACATACTATGAGAGGGCATTGGCAGTACTCTGCAGCAGTTTGTGTTCCATTTTGTGATTCTAGATTCTCAATTATTTTGAGTAATTAGGTAGAACTTTCGTACTCTACACCTTTAGAGCAAAAATTCCTCACCCCCAATACCTGTCGGTTTGATTGAACATTGCCTTCATATCCCTAGGAGATCCTTTGTGTTAGGTTTTCATTTATGCTACATACGTATCAAATCGTGCCAAAACTCATAAAGATCTAGTCCAAATGCTTGAGCATAAGCTAAACTCAAGGTTGATAAAGACCAATATATTGAATATGATAGATATGCTGATTTGATAAAGCTACAATGAGAATCTTTAGAATATGTTACTACAAAAGTGTAGAGTTCTAAGTGATCTTCGTAAGACATCAAGATCAATTAAAACAGAGTTCTAACATGAAAATTATGATCACTCAAATTTGGAAAGAAATAACAGTAAGAATTAATAAAGGCAATGCAGCAACATAAATTGCAAGCCATGTTTTGAAGGTGATGCAGCCAAAACTGAAAAAACTTGTACAAGGAGGAAAATATAGAGTTTCAATTCTCTTTCTAACGATGCCTAGATCATCCAAATTGGTTTTCTATATTAAAAGTTACACTTATTTTACTAAAACACTGTTAAAGGGTTATTGAAGGGCTGTTGACAGCCTACACTAAAACTCGATAGTAGAGGGCTATTGAAGAGGCTGTTGAAGGGGCTTTGAACAACGCAACAAAGCATATGTGAGAGAAGATGTTTTTAGGCAATTTTTTTTATAGGATTTAAGTTGGAATATGATTTCTTTTGGATCGTTGATTTAACTTCGAAGGATATGATTAGAAGAGAGTTTTGAGGGTTTATTTTGATGGTGTAAATTCTATTTATATGTAGTCATCTTCATCGAAGTATGTGTGGAGAAAAGAGAAGAAAAGAAGCATACAAAAGAAAATGAAAGAAAGCTTCTCAAGGAAAACAAAAATTAAACATTTTAAAGTAGTTTTGGTTTGTGGTTCATGGAAATCAACGTTCATCAATATCTCCAACTAACAGACGAATATATGGTTGCAGTAATTTCTACTTATTTATAATTTTTTAATTTGATGCAATCCAATTGCAATTAAAAAATTACTTGTTAAATTACCATATGTTCTGATATTGGCCATTTTTCCCTCAAACATGTACTTAATTATATCAATATACTCGATGGGGACTCTTATATATATATATATATATATATATATATATATATATATATATATATATATATATATATATATATTTATATCTGAGAGAAGCGAAAAAAATAACAACCCTATTATTATTTTTTAAAATTCTTTTTTAAATCATGATCTCTACCTCTTTAACTACTTTAAGATCAAATTTCATGAATTTTGAAGAATATATGTTCTTTCATCAAGACGATAAAAAATATTGTATTAAAAAAAAACTGTTACTTAAATGTCTACATGATAGAAGACCAAATAAAATTAAAACCCAAGAAATTTGATATGAGTCAACCCAAGGGGTCGGGATCCTAATACAAAAGAAAGTTTGTTAAAAAAAATTATTAGAGACAGAGAAAATAAATTGTTGCTCGGGGTAATTTACATAAGGCGATAGCTCCTTTCCATTTTTCTCATATATATGTATATATATATATATACATATATATATATATATATATATATATATATATATATCTATATATATATATATATCTATATATATATATATATATATATATATATATATATTGAATTACTGTTGGTGAACCACCAGCTCAAGAAAAGTTACGTAAGCTAGCGGCAAAACTATAATGATCCAATAATTTTTATTGATTTTTTTTTACAATGACTATCTCTACCTATTTAACTTCTTTCGAATTAAATTTCATAAATTTTGGAGTTCATTTACCCTTTCATCAAGTGCATACAAAATGTTTTATTCATTGAATAACTATTAATTTTATGTTAACTTGATAGAGAACCAAATCAAAACTAAAATCCAAGAAATTGGGTATGAATGAGCGGGTTGGGGTAAAGAAGTTCGCTTATGAACATAAACATAGATTTTGGTTGGCATCGTGGAATATAGGTTCCCTTACAGGTATATTAGCAAGGGTAGTTGATGCTATGATTAGAAGGAGAATTAATATTTTGTGCGTGCAGGAGACTAAGTGAGTAGGTGAGAAAACTAAAGTCATAGAGCCTTAAAGTTATAAACTTTGGTATACGGGTAGAGATTGAAATCGTAATGGGATAGGTGTGACCATAGATAAGTAATTACTTGAGGATGTAGTAGAGATTATGAGGAAGGGTGATAGAATTTTATTAGTTAAACTTATTTTATATAGAGAGATTTTTAATGTATTAGTGTCTATGCACCACAAGTAGGACTAGATGAATCCAGTAAATATCAATTTTGGGAGGATCTAGATTAGATATATATGGAATACTCGCTATAGAAAAACTACTTATTAGTGGTGATATCAATGGGCATGTAGGAACTAGTTGTAGTAGGATTGATGGTATATATAAATGATTTGGTTTTGGAGAAAGAAATGAAGCAGGTAATTCAATTCTAGATTTTACTTTGTCTTATGATTTGATTTTAATGAATACTTGGTGCAAAAAGAGAGTTTCTTACTTGATTACTTTTAAAAGTGGATTGAATGCTAGTCAAATAGATTTCTTTTAAATTAGGAGGGTTGATAAAGCTAGTTGTATCGATTATATAGTAGTGCCAGGTGAGAATGTAGTTATCCAACATAGACTCCTAGTTTTAGATATTCAAATTAAAATAAGACTTAGAAAGATTAAATATAAATTAGATCCTAATATTAAGTGGTGGCGATTATAAGTTAATCAAAATATTTTTGTAGATAGAGTAGTACAAGAAGCAGATTGCAGGGACCATGATGATCTTAATGTAACATGAAACAAAATGGCTAGTTACATTAAGATAGTTAAAGATATATTCAGTGAGTCGAGGGGCGGTGCTCCACCATATTAGGATACATCATGGTGGAATGAAGAGGTAAAAAATGCTATTAAGACCTTTATAGAGATTTGAAGAATAATAAAAATAATGATAGAATAAGTTTTGAGAAATATAAACTAGCAAAGAAGGAGGCTAAGAGAACTATTCAGGATGCAAAAATTAAATTATATAAATAAGTGTATGAGAAGTTGGATAATAAAGTGGCAGAAAAGGATATATATTATATATATATATAATTGCTCGAATAATAGAGAGAGAAAATCTAGAGACTTATGTACTGTAAAGTGTATTAAAAATGAGTATTAAACGATTCTAGTTCAAGACGAAGAGATTAAAAAAAGATGGAAAGATTATTTTAATAGATTATATAATGGTAGTTTACTCAAGATTTGGGAGATCTTACTATTCAATGTGAGGATATGAATCGTAGTTTTATGGGCAGAATTAAAGAGTCTGAAGTAAAATAGGGTTTGAAAAGAATGAAATCAAGAAAAGCTGTTGGTCCAGATGAGATTTCTATAGAAGTATGGAGATAGTTAGGAGAGATTTATGTGAGATGGCTGACAGATCTTCTTAACAAGATTTGACAAATTAACAAAAATACCAAATGATTGGAGAAAGAATACCCTACTAGCTCTGTATAAGAATAAGAGTGATATTCAGAGTTTTTCTAATTATCGGGGAATAAAACTCATGTGTCACACTATGAAACTTTAGGAAAGAGTAATTGAATATAGATTGCAACAAACTGTTAAAATTTCGGAGACCAGTTTGGATTTATACCAGGGCGATCATCGACAGAAGATATTCATTTATTTCGTCAACTTATAGAGCGATTCCGAGAGAGAAATAGAGATTTGCATATGGTATTTATTGACTTAGAGAAAACCTATGATAAGATACCACGAGAGATAGCTTGTTGGATATTGATGAAGAAAAGAGTTTCCATCAAATATATCTACATAAATAAGGATATGTATGATGGAGTAGTGACCAATGTCAGAACATGTGGTGGTTTAACAATAATTTTTCTATTACAATTGGATTGCATCGTGGATCTGCATTGAGCCTATTCTTATTTGCTATAGTGATGGATGAGCTTACTAGAGTTATTTAGGATGGATACCTTGGTGTGTACTATTTGTTGATGATATTGTCTTAGTTAATGAGACAAGAGCAAGGGTTAATGCCAAGTTAGAGTTATGATGGCACACATTAGAATCTAGAGGTTTTAAATTGAGTAGGTCTAAACCAGAATATATGCAGTGTAAATTTAGTAAACGACGGACTATAAACTATAATGCTGTAAAACTAGATAGGCAAGAGATACAAATGAGCAGTCAGTTTAGTTATTTGTGTTCTATTGTTTAGAATGATGGAGAGATCGATAATGATGTTAACAATAGGATACAAAGTGGCTGGTTGAAATAGAGGAGAGCAACGAGAGTTTTATGCAACAATAACATTCCGTTAAGACTGAAGGAAAATTTTTATAGGACTGCTATTAGACCAGCTTTATTATATCGCATGGAAGGTTGGGGTATAAAGAAACGTCATTCACATAAGATAAGTGTAGAAAAGATGCGCATGCTCTGCTGGATATGCGGCAATACTAGTAGAGATAACGTGAGAAATGAATATATTCGTGCTAAGATAGGTGTAACTCCTATCGATGAGAAGATGCGAGAAAATCGGTTACGACGGTTTGGTCATGTGCAACGTAGGTCTACACATGCACCAGTTTGATGAGGAAAGTTTATTAATGTAGAATAAGTTAAAAGAACGAAGGGAAGACCGAAGAAAATATGGATGGAGGTGATACGAAAATATATGGATTCTAGAAGTTTAAATGAGAAGATATTACTTGATAGAAATGAATGGAGAAGGACTATCAAAGTGATCGATCCGGCGTGATTATTTTTTTCATGTAGCCTACCCCAAATACTTGGGATGAAAAACTTAGCTGTTGTTGTTGCTGTTGTAGAATACTTGCTACAACTACCAGAAAAAAGATTTAGCAGCAATTAACAAATCATGTCAATAACCAAGGTTTCAAAATCAATCTCTCAACATTGTGGTTATCTACCTCTTTATTTGGCTAACAATTGTGGTTATATACTCACTACGCCTACCAAAAAAACTTAATACCAGAAAATAACCTGTACACATGAACAGAGGTAAAACCACTAGCTGGTCACAAAATACAATACATTTTCAACACCACAGGAATAAAGAAAAAAGAAATTGTGCCTTTTATAGAATATAATGATCTAGCATCTGTTGGACTTCACATAACATGTTGAACAGAACATAAAAATATATAAATAATTTAAGGATCAGAATTCACTAAATAGACCAGCATATATAATAATATTTTCAATGGCTACCACTACATGTCTGACTAACAAAATTCCATATGGTTAAATTTTAATAAAAACAAAAATTAAAACAGCCCATCAACATAAATCTATCTACAAGTTACAATTTACCACAAGATTTAAGTGAAATGGAGTACATCCATCTGGGATAGCAGAAGGCTAATAGACAGCAAGATTTCGCTTTGCTTCTTTCGTGGCTTCATATCTGCAAGCCAATAAGTCAAGCGATCATTATGGTAGCTATAATCAAACAAGAGGTACTCATACAAATGATGTTTTCCTTTTTCTATATACTTAGTTGTGTACTATGAAGACTTATAAAATTATTTCCAAGGGCAATTACACCAAAACTATATCAGTTTCTCGCCTATATGCCCCATGAGATACTCCCCAAGTTATAGACATGGCATTGAAAAAGAATATGAAAATTTTTTAAATTCCAGCACTGAGTAATATAATCCATGGATAGATTAGGTTAACCGCGTTGAACACAGAATTAGGTTGATCGTGCTGAACACAGATAAAAATTAAAGTATAATTCTACAATGCATCTGAAATTTACAGAATAAGGATTCTTAGGGATGGTAATGGACATGTCCGCGGCTAAATTTTTAACTTTTCTTATACAAAATTTTGAATTAGAAAAATAAAATTTTCATATTTAAGTCAAAATTTTGTATATGATGGACTAAAAATTAACTCATAGACGCATCCATTAGCATCCCTAAGGATTCTCAAAATCTATTTATTTCTACTCAAACAACATATATTGGATGTTAAGGAAATGAATTATTCTCCATCAATGCTGGATCTTTAAAATCCAAAACAATGTCCCAAATAAACTTCATTTCCTTTTGACTTTAATTTTAATTTATTACCTTGTAAATGTCCATTTAATTGGTAGTTATAATTCTCTTTACTTTTGTAGAGCTAGTCCACTTAATTGGCAGCTATAATTTTGACAAGATTGATTGTACTATATTTATACAAGATAGTTGTGTCAATAAAAAAAATATTTATCAAATATTCGACTTTTCATACGGTATCAAAGCAATCTCACTCTTCTAAGAGATTTTAAGATCCTATAACCAAGCAATCTCCATCAGCCACCATCATGACTACCATCACAACCCACCTCATTGGATCAACTGGCAGATAACTTAATGTCATTATGTCAGCCAAGCACAATTTAAATAAATTGTGTAATTCATGCCATTCTAATGAAAGTGACATTCTACCTTTCTCAATTACATCTCTTGTTAGAGAGCATGTCATAGAATACATTTATTTTGATGTTAAATTTCATTGAAGGCTAATTATCAATTTGTAAATTATTTAGGGTTGTGGTAGAAAAACAATTTGATGCCTCCCTTAAGAATTTTTATTCTGACAACGGTAGTGAATTTTAAAAATGAAACCCTATCATTAGTTGGTTTATAACGTCACCTCATGCAGCACAACAAAATGGTACCATTGAAAGCGTTATTGTCATATTGTTTAATATGGTCTAATTATAATACATCAAGTATCACTTCCTCACATATTTTGGACTTATGTTTTTCAAATAACTGTCTTCACTCAACAGGCTTCCACCACCACTTCTTAAAAATAAAAGTCATTTTCAAATAATTTTTCTCCGAAAATTGAATTATCAAACATTGAGATTTTTTATTGTCTTTGTTATCCGTGGTTGAATTGAATCCATATAATTCAATCAAATTTCAAAAAGGGTCCACCCTTGTGTTTCTCTACAGTATTCAACTCCCAAAATACATATAAATGCATTGGTCTAACCACATCTCGAATATATCTTAATTGTCATGTCATTTTTGTTGAAAAAGCAAATGTTGTTTTACAATACGAATATTTAAATCCCACACCCACCTCAACTATAGTCAATATTTTATTCATCTTTGTATGCTCCTATAAGAACCGGATCGTGCTCAACTATTCCTCAGCCTCCAATGGACCACTCGCCTCAGCTCGAGCCCTCGCATGCGAATTGCCCCATGAAGGTTCTTCTCCATCTGACATACTACAGCAACAAATCCAACTTCAGTCATATATTGTTAGCCTTAAACACCCTCCTTACCAATGAGCCTAGCACAACATCATGAAAAGAACCATAACATATTACCTAATGTTTCACCTGCTTTACCATTAGAATCTACTCAACTCACATATCAAAATGGCCCAAATCCTGAACCTGCCCTGCAACAGCACAACAGAATACATATTATGACCACAAGATCCATGAACAATATCGACAGGCCCAAATAGATCCATCTAACCACTAAATATTCCCTTTCAGAGCCCCTTGAGCCTACATGTGTGTCTCAAGTTTTGAAAAATTTGAAATACCGATGGACAAATCTAATGAGTTCAATGTGCTGGTACAATAATGTACTTGGAGTCTTGTGCCAATCCACGAGGCCAATAATGTTGTTGGATGTAAATTGATTTTTTGTCTCAAACATGGGTCAGATAGATCAATTACTCGTTAGAAGGTTTACATTGTACCAAAAGGCTTTCATCAATGTCTGGGACTAGACTACAATCTGACTTTTAACTCAGTAATTAAACTCGTCATAGTGAGGATCATGTTACCCATCGTGGTTATGCATGGCTGGCCCATACATTAATTGGACGTGAACAATGCATTTCTCCACAGCACCCTCAATGAAGTTGTTTATATGGCTCTGCCTACTGGATTTATTGATCCTAAGTAACTTTCCTTCACATGTTTGCAGGTTACATAAATCTCTTTATGAATTTAAACAGACCCCTCCAACCTAGTTCTATTGATTGAGCTATAAACATATTGATCTCAGTTTCACTAAGCTAAAAACTGATCTTCATTATTCATCTTTGACAGTATGCAACTGTTATATTCCTTCTTTAATATGTGGATGATTGGTTAATTACATATAACAAACCACAATAGCAGCCCTTGTCTGCTCCCTTGGTCGATACTTTTCGCTGAAAGATCTAGGCCCGCTTAACTTCTTCCTTGGCATCGAAGCAATGCCACTACAATGCCATGCACTGTTGTTCTCATTTTTTCTCAAGCTATCAGGGAGATATTGAATCACACAAAAATGGGCTTAGCAAAGCCTTTCTCAACACCAATGGCTTTAACGGATCCGCTCAAGCTACAAGATGGATCCAAACCAACAGATGCAACCCAATACCGTAAGACCATTGGAGTGCTTCTATATCTTTCTTTGACCCATCTAGATATTTAATACACAGTCAACCCCTTCACCTGATATACGCAGTCACCCTCACAATTACATTATCAAACTACCCTGCGACTATTGAGCTATTTGAAGGAAACCATCAATCGTTATCTTTTATTACGCTATAATAGTCAGCTTTTTTTTTTGCTACTTAGATGCTAAATATGTGGCAATTCTGTTGACTGAAGCTTCACTTATAGCATTTATCATTTTTCTAGAGAACAATCCATCTCTGGGAGCACTAGAAAGCAACGGTCCATTGCTCGATCATTCATGGAAGCATAGTAACATGTTCTTGCAACTGCTATTTCTTAACTGCTTTGGGTCCGTGTTCTTCTCAATGAACTCGATCAAGTATCTCAATCTAAGTATCAATTATTTTATGACAACATTATTGTCATGCAACTAGGCCTCAATCCAGTTTATCACTCAAGGATGAAACACATGGCAATTAATCTACAATTTATTCATGACATTGTCAACAAACGTTACCTTAATGGTTCACCTGTGAACATCCATGATCAGCTAGCAGATCTCCAAATCAAAATATTATCTCACCAACTTCATGCACTACTCAGAAACGATATTGCTATTGCTGACGGGAACATCAATATTTTAGGGGCATATTAAGGAAATAAATTATTCTCCATCAATACTAAATATTTCAAATCCTCAACAATCAAATAAATATCATTTGCCTTTGACTTTGAATTTTGCTTTATTACCTTGTAATGCCCATTTAATTGTCATAATATTCAATTTAATTTTGTATAGTTACACTACTTAATTAGCAATTATTTGGGAAGATACTCTCTTGTATGTATATAAGGCTATGTTTGGTTTGAAGGAAAATGAAAGAAAAGAAAAGAAAAGGAAAGGGAATGAGAAAAGTAAAGAAAAGAAAAAAGAAACGAATTTTTTTTGTTGTTGTTTAGTGTGGAAAGAAACTAAAAAGAAAATTAAAGAAAAATTAAATATTAAAATAAAAAGTTAAGGAAAAAGAACTTTCACTAAGCTGCATCCACTCTTCTACAAAAAGTAAAACATAAAAGTAAAAAATCTTCTCTACAAGATAGGAAAAAAGAGAGAAAAATTTATAATTTATTTTCTCTTACTTTCTTTCAACTTTCTTAATCTTTAATTTTTCCCAACTAAGCAACAGAAACTTTCTTTCTTATTTTGTTTTCTTTTCCTTCATTTTCCCTCAAACCAAACAGAACTCAAGGGTGTTTTGTTGGCAAGGAAGCAAAAAGCAGTAGTAAAGTAAAGGTGTAGACCCTCTTATTTGTATAAATCGTATTACTTTGGAGGATGGAGCTAAGCCTATTCTTAAATGCAATGAAGACTTAACCCTGCCATGAAAGAAGTGGTTAAAACTGAAGTGTTGAAATTTCTTGATGCTGGCATCATCTATCCAATTGCTGATAGCAAGTGGATAAGACCAACCCAAATTGTTCTAAAGAAGAGTGGGGTAACAGTAATTAAAAAAGAGAATGGAGAGATGATACTCACTTTTACTACTATGAACTAGCTTATGTGCATCGATTATGAAAATTGAATTAAGTAACATTCAAAGATCACTTTCCATTACCATTTCTTGACTAAGTACTTAAAAGAGTTGTTGGACATGAATTTTATTGTTTTCTCAATGGTTATTCTGGCTATTATCATATTGAAATTGTTTTAGAGGTCAAAGAAGAGGCAACTTTTACCATCTCTTTGGACTTTTTCTTTTAGAAGAATGACATTTGGATTATGTAATGCATCCGCAATATTTTAAGGGTGTATGATAAATATTTTTAGAGACATGGTTGAAGATTATCTAGAGGTATTTATGAATGATTTCTCTGTGTTTGGAAATAATCTCAAATCTTGTTTAACTAGTTTAGGATCTATGCTTGAAAGATGTTAACAAAAAAATTTACTCTTAAATTGGAAAAAAAATCATTTTATGATTTTGAAAGATATTGTGTTAGGACATATACTTTTATCTAAAGGGATGAAAGTAAATAAGGCTAAAGTTGAGTCTATTTCCCAAATTCTAATATCCAAAACCGTAAAAAACATGCATTCATTCTTAAGACATGTAGATTTTTATAGAAGGTTTATAAAGGATTTTAGTATTATTGCTATCTCATGTTCTTGCACAAGATGTACAGTTTGAATGGATGTAGGCATACCAAATAGTTTTCTAAACCCTCAAGGAGATTCTCATCACAGTGCTGATAATGTAACCTACAGATTGGTCACTTCTATTCAAGATTATATACGACGCTTGCAATTATGCAATTGGAGCATTATTAGGGAAATGAAGAGATAAAAAGCCATAAGTCGTCTACTATACTAGCAAGACTCTAAATGAAATGCAGACGAATTATACGACAATAAAGAAGGAGTTTCTAGCTGTAGTTTTATTCTTGATAAATTTCTTTCATATATTTTGGGCTCACATGTGACTTTTTTACAGATCATTCGAAGCTCAAATATCTTTTGTCAAAGAACGATGCAAAGTCATGACTAATCCGATTGATACTACTACTTCAAGTATTCGATCTTGAAATTAAAGACAAAAGGGAGTAGTGAATGTGGTTGCTGACTACCTCTCTCGACTAACATTTGATAACGGTATGCTACCAATTAGGGACTCATTCCTTGATGAGCAGCTATTTTGAATCAAAACAACTCCTTGGTATACTAATATTATTAATTTTCTTATTGTAGGTGAAATGCTGAATCGCTGGAGTGTCCAAGACAAACGATGGTTCTTATCGAGGTACATCATTTCTTTTTTAACAACCCTTCTTTAAATATTTCTCAGATCAAATCCTTAGGCATTGTATACCTGATGAAGAGATTCAAAGTATAATTGCTTTCTGTCATATAAAAATATGTAAGGATCACTTTTCGTCTAAGAAGACGGTAGCCAAAATGCTCCAATGTGGATTCTATTGGCCTACTATGTTTAGAAACATTAATTTTATAAAAATGCGAGTCATGTTAAAAACTAGTAGTGTTAACTAGGATGAATGATATGTCTTTAACATCCATACTTACAATTTAGAATTTCAATTGTTGGGGCATTGACTTTGTAGGACCGTTTTCTTTTTCTAACGTATATGTTGATATGTCTTAGCGATCGATTATGTCTCTAAATGGGTAGAAACTACAACATATAGAAATAATGATCAACAAACTATTAGCAAATTTTCAAAGAAACATATATTATCCAGATTTGGAGTTCCTAAACACATAATAAGCAATAGGGTTCCCATTTCTGCAATAAAACCTTTGAAATTTTGTTGAAGAAGTATCATATCATGAACAAAATTTCTACACCTTATCACTTACAGTCGAATGCACAAGTTGAACTGGCCAATAGGAAAATTGAGCAAATTCTAGAGAAAACAGTAAATCTATCTCGTAAAGATTGATCATTTTCGACAAATTGATTCTTTATGGGCTTACCATACTGCATATAAAACACCATTAAATATGTCTCCATTCAGAATAGGATATGAAAAAGCTTGTCATTTGCTTATAGAGATAGAGTACAAGGCATATTTGGCAAATAAATTGGTTAATCTATATCTCAATTTAGGTGGCCCATCATGAAAACCATAAATAAATGAATTGGAAGAGATAAAACATGACTCACATGACAATTCAAGGAATTTGAAAGAAAAATTGAGAATGTGGTATGATTACCATACCCCACAACGTATTTTTCACTCTTCCGACAAATTACTCCTATACAATTCACACCTTCATATATTTCCCACAAAAGTAATTCATAATGGATCCGACCATTCGTAGTTAAAACTATGTATCAGCATTGGTGCAATTGATATAAAAAATCCAAAAAATTGTCAAACATTTAAAGTAAACAAAAAACAATTGAAGTATTATTTGGAATTTTCGAAGCACACGGAGGAATCTCATGTTCTAGCGGATCCTCCAAGCACACAGAGGAATCTCATGTTCTAGTGGATCCTCCAATATCTCATTGATTACGCGCTAAATAGAGACTCAATGTATACTATTGTGTATTATGTACTAACAATTTGTTTTGTAGTTGATACATTATGAGTACGGCACTGAAGTAATTTCTAAGCACTCTCTCTTAAATTTTATATGTTCTTGATTGAGTAAATAGAAATATCAATTCATTAAGTATAATGTGCTTTTTAAGTTGGTGGGATTGCTTATAAAAATAACTTAGCTTGGATACCCATGATATTTTCAACGATTTTGTTCAAAAAAAAAATTTAGAATTAGAACTAAGCTTTATTTTTTATTTCTAACTTTAAAATTAGGAACTAACTTTTAATTTAGAATTAATTTTAGAATTAGAAATTAACAATTAGATTTTAGGAGTAACATTAGTGTAAGAACTAACAATTAGTAAAAAAATAAAAACAAAAACTTTAGCTTGACGTAGTTCTTAACAAAGTGCGACTGTCGAAGCCACTGTCGACAGCTAGCCACTGCAGAGTAATTTTTTCTCTGCTCGAAAGCGGCTATCGAAGCCACTGTCGTGATAGCTGTCAACATCCCTAGACAGAGAGCCCAATTATAAATAAATCTTTGACTTTTTTTCTCCACAGCCAAACACTAGCCTTCTTTCCGCAACACCCTAAAGCAAAAATCCCTTCTTTCGAATGCTAAAACCCGTTCTAGCGTAGTTTTTTTTTTTCAAATTTTCAATGATTTCCAAGCAAGTAAGTCTTCTTCTCTTTGGATTTTCTTTGAATTGTTCTTCATAAAAAATAGATTTTTTTTCTCAAAAACCTAGATCTATGATTTATATGAACTAATTTGAGTAAATAAAAGTTAGATCTTTACTTGTTAGTTGATTTCAAGTGGTTTAGCAAATTTTTAAGCATTTTGACGAATTTCATGGAATAATTAAAAATACATGCTAATTTGTAGGTAAAAGAACTAAACATTTCAGCTTTTTAGCATAACAATTCATGGGTTGCTTGAATAATTAACATAGATCAAACTCATTGATGAGTATCATATATTGTATTTTTTTCTACCATATTTTATCTATTTTTGTATATAAATAAATGCTACACGGATATTTTTAGTATGTTTTACAGGTAATCCGATTCATACAAAAAGATGGCATGAAATCAGAGCCGAATTAAGAAATAAATCCTATAAAATAGTTCAAAGAGAGCAAAACTATAAGATTAAGATATTTCAGAAAGTCAAAGTAAAATACAAGTAAGAGAACTAAGAGTACGAGACACGAGACTCATTTGGAAGAAATTTCAAGCTAATATCTCAAAATAGTCCTGCTATTTGGCAGTATTTGCCGCTAGTTGGTGGCAAAAAAAGTGGGCTTACAGGGTGATTTTTTTTCGAGGGTTTCGATATAATTTTGTAAGTTTCAGTTGTATTAGAATTAAAGTTTGATTTCTGAAGTTTATATATTGGCCATATCCTTGTATTCTAGGATTTTTTATACAGTAGTTAATATAGAATTCTGTAATTTTTGTACTCATTTTTAAATTAATAAAATTAGGGTTTTACTGAAGGAGTGACGGCCACAATACCGAACTCCAGAGGTAATTCTCTTTGTTCTTTAATTTTTTTCATAGTTAATTTATTTTAATTTCTTTCTAGTTTAGTTTATTATCGCTTCTAGATTAGATTTAATTGCGTTCATGAATAAAAATAGGATTTTGCTTACTCGAACTATGTGTAACTAATTTTCTTTAGCCCTAGGATGTAGGTGAAGTTAGTTTAATAGATCTAACAGGATTTATCTCGTCTTCTTCCCAAAAAGAAATAAATTTATGATTTTTCTATAAATAAATAAAATATAGAGTTCGAAAATCATAATTCTTTGATAGATTATACTTAATTAATATTTTGATAATCTATGCTTAGATGAGATTTGGAATTCAAATTCTTTGTTTATTTCTAGAATCATTAACAAGATTTTCCTATAAATATATTGACTTGAATAAACTTGTAAATCTAATTTTTTTAATAGGTTATACTTAAGTTCGGTCTTTTGATAGCCTATACTTAGATTAGGATTTTTTGTTTATAAGATTTTCTACTTAATATAATTTGTTTTTAAGAAAGGCATTAATTTTGATGGTTTATACTTGCACATCACTTGATCGGTCATACTTAGGAGCACTTAATTAAAATCAAATTAAAAAGATCACCTTTTTAATATGTTACTTAACCATGCATAATTAAAAAAATAGGAAGAAAGAGATAATTTATTGTTAGACTATTATTTAAATAGATTCGAAATCCTAAGCTAATTTTTAGAACTTGAAACTTATCCTTTTAATTTAGAAACTCTTTGTTAGTCCGTTAGATTATAGAATTAGTAAGAATCACAAAACACCTGAGATCTCTATGGAACGACCTGTATAGCGCTACAACCAACACTGTACGCTTGCAGTAAATTATCACATCAAGTTTTTGGCGCCATTGCCGTGGATCGACAGTATTTTTCTTACTTTTTTTAACGTTTTACTGTTTAACATGTGTGTTGAGTGTGTAGGGATCTAGAACTTCAAATACAGGAAGCAATAAAAGTAGAAAATAGTCTCGAAAGTGCAATGCAAAAACCAGAGAGTTAAACTCCCTGGATTTACTGCCAAATAGTGGTATTTTCCGCTAATTAGCACTAGTTCCAGAGTTTTTCTCCCCTAATTATTTTTCAATTCTGTGTTTAGCGTCCCTGGGTTTGTAAAAGAAAATAAAAAAATAAAATAATTAGGAATAGTAGAAATCACATCTTCTATTTGATCGTATCTATTTCATGTTTTTTTATCTCTACCACACCCCTCTTATTTCATTAGTTTAGGAACTCACGCTACACTCACGGTTGCTGGTTCATGCCACATTGAATCCATGATCAATTTGGTTGACTAGTGAGATCAGATTTGTTCATGGGTGATAAGATGGACCAACTGATCCCGATCTTTCAGGATCGATGTTACCCATTGCACATATCACTACCATCATGTATCAAACTTCCACATGTTGCAGGTAATCACTACGAGTTGAAGCCACAGTAAATTAGTATACTTCCTAAATTTACTGGTTCTGATTCAGAAGATGCATATCTCTTTATCAGTGAATTTCAGAAAGTATGCGTGATGATTAAACTGCAGCACTTATCCAAGGATGCAATTAAACTCCGCTTCATCCACTTTGCACTCAAGGATAATGCCAAGAAGTAGTTGTACAGTATGCCTACTGATTCAATCACTACTTGGGATAATTCGTTGCAGTATTTCCCAAGAAGTATTATCCCACGCATAAGACGGCAACGATTCGAAATCAAACTAATCAATTTCATCAAGTGCCGGGAGAACACTTCTGGAAATACTTGGAACGGTTTAAGGATATTTTAGCTCAGTGCCCCCACCATGCGATAAAAAAGTAGCGGTTGTGTCAAATCGTGTATGAAGGACTCGATTACACATCCAAAACTCTTCTGGAGTTCATGTGTCAGGGGGAGTTTGTGAGGAAAAACGAGGATGAAGCAAAGGACTTTCTTGAGGACCTATCATGAAAGACTATGCAGTGGGAGAGTCCCGCTGAGAAGTCCAATGCATCAACTTCTGCACATAAGGGTGGGATCATAGTATCGATAGCTCTATAGCTACCGAAACTAAGATTGCAGTCCTTATGAGAAGAATTGAGGCATTGGAGACCACTCGTGCTCCACAGGTAGGTCAAGTAAATCAAATTCAAGTTCCCACATTTTTTAATTGTAAAACTCTGAATCACGTTATGGAGGAGTGTCCACTATTAGTGAATCCCATTGGTCCCACACTTGAGCAAGCTAACATCTTGTATTAAAGACCTATGAATGATCCATACACTCTTACATACAATCCTGATTGGAGGAACCATCAAAATCTCTCATAGGTTAGGGGCAATATTAGGGGGCCCGTAACCCTAACATGTAGCCTCCAGCCAATAGTCAGTTCTCAAGACCAAATATGGATGCTTATCAACACCCAAATACTTCAAATCATGGGAACAACCAGAATAGACAGTCTGCACAAAACCAGTCACATCTACAATAGGGGTCTAATAATGATCAAGAAAAGTAACTCCAGTCACTTGAGAAAAACGTTGAAAATCTTCTCAAGTCTCATTCCAAGTTTGACACGCATATGTCCAATCTTGACACGCACATGCAAAATCTTATGAAAGTGTCAACTGATTTTATTCAAAGTACAGGTCAGCAACTGCTCGTGAACTCTCAATCTATTAAGAGTATAGAGCAACAGGATGGACAATTAGTGAGTCAGTTGAGTGAACGTGGCTAGAGTACTTTCCCAAGTCAAACCATAACGAACCCTAATGCCTGTTTCTCAAATTTCGATCAATCGAATGTCCACCAATGCAATGCCATTCACATACTCAGATCTGGCAAGCAAGTAGACAACAATGTAGTCATGCCCCTGATCCCCTCCTATTTCACAGGCTACACCATCTTCTTCATCTCTTTCTCCACCATCATCTCATCACCACCATCACCGTCACATACTCAATCAGAAGAACATGTTCCTAAGTCGAAAGCACCATATCCCAATTGGCTTAGGAAGCCTTCACCGTTAGTAGAAAAAATTCTGAAAATATTTCAGCAAATGAAGGTTAATATTCGACTCCTTGATATTATACAACATGTTCCTATTTATGCCAAATTCCTCAAGGATTTGTGTACTAAAAAATGAGCAAGAAACGTTCCTAAGAATATTTTTCTTACTGCAAATATATCGCAAATACTCTCTAACTCCATGCCTATCAAGTACAAAGATTCAGGTTCCTCCACAATCTCATGCACCATTTGGAACACTACATTTGATAGGCGTTCTTGATTTAGGGGCAAGTATTAACTTGCTTCGTTGCCCTGTTTATCAGCAACTGAGATTAGGAAAACTTCAACCTACCAAGGTCACATTATAGTTAGCGGATCGTTCGATAAAGAGACCGCTTGGTATGGTTGAAGATGTGCTCATTAAGGTCGGCGAGTTTATATTTTCTGTAGACTTCATTGTCTTGAAACTAAGCCTATTTTCAATCTACGGAATCAAATTCCCGTTATCTTGGGTAGATCATTCCTTGCAACATCAAATCATTAATTGATTGCAAGAATGACCTCATGAAGTTATCATTTGGGAATATGACTGTGGCATTGAACGTATTCAATATGGATGAGCACACAACGAGCTCCCTCATTGAGGTAAATATGATTCACAATTTGCACTCTCATTCGACCTCTTGCACTGATGATGAACCCTCATTTGAGGAAATGTTCAAAAATGAGCTCATATTATTAGAAGAATTGGCGCATACTAATTTTATGTATGATAATACTTGTGCAAGTGTACCATTAATTTATGAGCAATATTTTGAGGATTTGTTTACAGAGGAGCTAGCATTACTTCGTGAGCTAGAAGAGCCACCACCACGTTCTCTTGATCATATAACACTCCTCTCCTCATGAATTTTCTACATGTATACTTGTTACTAACGATGATTGGCAGGTTTATCATGAATAATTATTTAACCAAATTATTAATGCTTACATATGGATAAAAAAAACGAGGTAGGCATAAGCTACAGACAGGTAATTTCGTGACTTGTAGGAGGTTGATGACATATAATAATGCACCCACTTCACGTTTAAAATGCACACACTATGAAAGTGGGAAGCAATCGAGAGGTCGTAACCGTTTTTCATGCGTTAATAAGGTGACGATATTGAGATCGAGAGATCGTAACCGTTTTACGACTCTCATTATTTGTATAATATTTATATAAAAGTTTTCTTATTTTACCACTCTTTGTTTGTGTATGAGGGCATACATGAGTTTAGGTGTGGGAGAGTGGGTTAGGATATTTTCTTCCTGTTTTTCTAGGATTTTTAGTTTTTTAGAATCTTTATTTTATTTTTTGGATTTTTGGCTTTCTTTTTTTTTTGGATAGTTTTTAAGGTGACTAACTCATTTTTTTTTTAAAAACTGAAAATACTAAAAAAAAACTAAAAAAATATAAAAAAAATTTAATAACAAATTAATATATTTTCATCAATAGATCAACCTAATTACAGATAAAGGAAAAAATTTAGATTTAAAATTGGATAGGAGAGTAGATTGGACAATACACTTTGAATTTGGTAAAAAAAGATTAAAAACTGAAAAATAAATACCGCTAACAGTAGTTTTGAGGTAAGTATACATCTATTTTTCACTTCACAATAATTTATTAGGTTAAGAAAAAAGATGATAACGATTGAGTAAGTTTTCTCTTTCTAAGCAAAAACAAAAAAAAAGTGAGAATAAAAGAAGTGGGGTGCGCCTACTATTAAGGCAATAGCGTCGAGAGTGATAAAAAAAAATGGGGTGCGCCTGGTATCAAACCAATTGTCTCGAGAGAAAAAAAGAGTATGATCCAAGTAATCGGGTACTTTGTGCCTAAGAAAGCGTGAATATTCGCATGAAAGGTGAACAATTCTTAAATAAAAGAAAAAACAAACAAAAGAGAAAAAAGAAAAAAATTGTTATGAGAGAGGAGATGAATCATGAGTTAAAGGTGGAGTCCAAGATCGAAGTATACTATCACAAGTGCATGTAGATGTATAGGAGCCAATGAGTTATTTATTAGTGAGTATTGAAAGATAAGATTTAAATTTTTGATTAAAATAGTAAGTATATCTGATATGACGCTTGATTTAAAAATTGATAATCTAAATGCATTCTTGAGTTTGTATATTAGTGAGATTAATTGATGAAAATATCATAAAAAAGATTTTTCTTTCTTTTGTATAAATTTTTCATTTTTTTTATTTTTGGATATCCATATTTTTCTTTACTTTATTTTTTAATCTATTTTTATCACGAATTTTGTGGGTATATTCATTGCAAACCCTCATGAGACAACACTCGTCCACTAGGGTAGCCTAGGGGTTTAAAGGCTTGTTGCACGTGCTAAGTGCAATCGTGATTCCTGCGAAAGTGAGTTAGAATTTTTCTTTTTCTTTATAGGTTTAAGTTTTGCTAGAGAACTAGCAAAAAATAGGTGTGGGGTATGATGAGTATCATATATTATATTTTTCCTCCCATATTTTATCTATTTTTGTATATAAATAAATGCTACTTGGGTATTTTTAGTATCGTTTTCAGTTAATCCAATTCATACAAGGAAATTGCAAGAAATCAGAGCCAGATTAGGAAACAAATTTTATAAAAGAGTTCAAAGAGAGCAAAACTACAAGATTAAGATGCTTCAATAGAGTCAAAGTAAAATACAGTCAAGAGAACCAAGAGTATGAGACACGAGACTCATGTGGAAGAAATTTTAAGCTAATATATTAAAATAGTACTGCTATTCGGCGACATTTGTCGCTATTTGGCGGCAAAAAAGTGGGCTTAAGGGGTGATTTTTTTTTAAGGCTTCCATGTAATTTTGTAGTTTTTTAGTTATATTAGAATTAGGGTTTGATTTTTAAAGCATATATATTAGTCGTATCCTTGTATTCTAGGTTTTTTATACAGTAGTTAATATAGAATCCTGTAATTTTTGTACTCATTTTTAAATTAATAAAATTAGAATTTTGCTGAAGGGGTGATGGCCATAATGCCGGACTCCAGAGGTAATTCTCTTGTTCTTTAATTTTTCCATAGTTAATTTATTTTAATTTTTTTCTAGTTAGGTTATTTTCACTTTCTAGATAAGATTTAATTGCATTCATGAATAAAAATAGGATTTTGCTTACTCGAACTATGTGTAACTAATTTTCTTTAGCCCTAGGATGCAGATGAAGTTAGTTTAATAGATCTAACAGGATTTATCTCATCTTCTTCCAAAAAAAAAATTTATGTTTTTTCTATAAATAAATAAAATATAGAATTCGTAAATCATAATTCTTTGATAGATTATGCTTAATTAATATTCTAATAATCTATACTTAGATGATATTTGAAATTCAAATTCTTTGTTTATTTCTAGAATTATTAACAAGATTTTCCTATAAATAAATTGACTTGAATAAACTTGTAAATAAAATTTTTTTGATATGTTATACGTATGTTCGGTCTTTTGATTGCCTATACTTAGATTAGGGTCTGAACTTTATTTCTTTGCTTTTGTTTATAAGATTTTCTACTTGATATAATTTATTTTTAAGAAAGGTATTATCTTTAATGGTCTATACTTGCACATCACTTAATAGGTCATACTTAGGGGCACTTAATTAAAATAAAATTATAAAGATCACCTTGTTAATATATTACTTAATCGTGCATAATTAAAAAATTAGGAAGAAAGAGATAATTCATTGTTAGGCTATTATTCTAATGGATTCAAAATTCAAGGCTAATCTTTAGAACTTAAAACTCATCCTTTCAATTTAGAAACTCTTTGTTAGTCCGTTAGATTATAATTAATAAGAATCAGAAAACACCTGAGATCCTTGTGGAACGATCTGTATAGCGTTACAACCGACACTGTACGCTTGTAGTAAATTATCACATCACTCATGCATTAATAGTAAAATTAAAATAATGATTAATTTTTGAAAGAGGAATTGGAAAATACAGAATTGTGTAATTGTAAAAAAAAAGAGGGTGAAAGAAAAGAACTTAAATATATAATATGTGTGTTAAATTCAAGCATAATTTTGAGAAATTATAACATTATATTAAGATATATTTTTGTGATTAACTTTACGGAATGGGATCAAGAAAGTAAATCACTTCCAAGAGACCGAGAGTGGAATCTTCACGCCCATCTTCTCCAAAGAGACACAGAGTTGCAAAAACAAATAAGAAGCTTTTGGAGAAGTATGAGAATTTAACATTTGGCCCGAACAAGCAGTTGATTACTCAAATATACATGAGAATCTTGCCTTCAGAGCACAAATGCAGGCTGTAAAATTAGAAGTATATACAATGCATAGACACACACTGGCGTTCAGTGAAATCGTGCATGAATTTTATGCTAATCTGCAACCGACACTTGGGATCAAAATACATAATCTATAGTAAGGGGTAGGGAAGTGCCACTCACAAAACAAGAGATTCTGAGAGCAATTCCTATACCAATTGTGCTTGAAGAGCACCCATCTTTTATTGATATAGTAAATGAGATATTAAGCAAATCCTGTCGGTTCAAAGAGCTCTAATGCAAATCTCAGCGATATTGCTTTCAATGAGTTTGTCAAAAGTGAGCTACGTAAGACAAGAGTACGTTTTGGTAAGCCTATTTATCAACTATAACATCTTACTGTCCTATGTAACAACGGAATTATGTTCATGGGACATCGTATTATTAAATATAATCATAGAAATGTGCTTGTTCGATGTCGCATCCATCATATATTTCACGATAGTTTAATGCATGGGGCAACCCCATGAATGTATCCAGCATCCAAGATTGACAAAGTTATACTTATTCTGCCATCTCTAATAACAAAAAGTTGCATGAACACAGGAGTCAAACATCGTGAAGAACATAGATTAAGAAATAAAGAAAAGAAAAATTAAAATAACCAAAAATCAAGAAAAACAAAAATTTTATACAATAAAAAGATTTTTTTTTTGATATTTTGTACAAAACAATGCGTGATGTGTTTCAATTTTCTTTTGCATAAAGTTCTAGTCTTGTAACTTTGATTTGTTAACTGTATTTGACTTTAGTTCTCTATAGCTCCATGTTTTTATAGCTTTATTCTCTTTTTAGCTCTTCTTGTATTTAATTTCCTAATCTGTCTAACCTAAAAAAATATAATAAAAACATCCGAGTCGCATTATTTATATACAAAAATAGACAATATGTAGACTATAAATATACAATGTATGGAACTCATCACACCCACACACCTACCTTTTACTAGTTCTCAAGCAAAACCTAAACATAAAATGAAAAAGAAAAATCTAACTCACTGTCGTAGGAATCACAGTTGCACTTAGCACGTGCAACAAGCAGTTAAATTCCTAAATTATCCTAGTGGACAAGTTGTGTCTCGTGAGGGTTTTCAGCGGTGTTATCAACAAATATCTTGATGAAGACAAATTAAGGAATAAAGAAATAAATAAGGATAAATAAAAATCAAGAAAAACAAAAATCTTATACAAAAGAAAGAATTTTTTTTGATATTTTTTACAATTAATCTCACTAATATACAAACTCTAGAATGCATTTACATTATCAATTTTCATATCAAGTTTCATATCAAATACACTTACCATTTTAATCAAAAATTCAAATATTATCTTTCAATATCCACTAGTAAATAACTCATAAGCTCCTATATATCTACGTGCATGTATGAGAGTCTACTTGGGTTTTGAACTCAAACTCTAACTTATGATTCACTTTTTTCTCTAAACAATTTTTTTCTTTTTTACACATTTTTTTTTTTGTGAATATTTCACCTTTTATGAGAATATTTATGCTTACTTAGGCCCAAATACCAGATTGCTCGAATCATACTCTGAATATTTCACCTTTCATACGAATTTTCACACTTAGATGCAAATAACCGATCACTTGGATCATACTCTATCTCTTAAAAACACCGTTCGTGTGAATATTCATGCTTAATTAGGTGCAAATATTTGATTACTTGGATCATACTCTGCCTCTTTATTCTTTTTTTCCTTTTTTAGAGAGAAAAGACTATTCAATTATTATCATCTTTGTCCTTAACCTAAAAAACTTTTGTGAGGTAAAGATGTATACTTACCTCAAAATTACTATTAGTGGTATTTATTTTTAAATTTTATCTTTTATAAAATTATAAGTGTATTATCTAGTCTACTCTCCTATCAAATTTTAAATCTAAATATATTTTTTTAATTTGTAACTAGGTTGATTTATTACAAAAAATATTTTTTTTACTTTTTTATTTCATGATTTTTTTCTTTTCTTTTTTTGTACCCTAAAAACTACCCAAACTCTAAAATAAAGAAAACTAAAAATATAAAAATAAAATAAAAATCCTAAAAATAGATCCTAGAAAATCACAAAAAAAATTTAACCACTTTCCTACACCTAAATTCATGTATGCCCTCATACACGAATCATTAGTATCGTAAAATAAACATGAAAACTATTGTACAAATACTATACAAATAATGAGAGTCGTGAAAGGTCACGATCATAATATCGTCACCTTATTAACACATGAAAGTAGTTATAACCTCTCGATCGCTTCTCACTTTCATAGTATGTGTATTTTAAATAGGAAATGGGTGTATTGTTGTGTCTCATCATCCTCCTATAAGTTACAAAATTATTTTTTATTTCTTATGATCATCCTCACTTTTTCTGTCCCCATATTCGCATTAATAATTAGATTAAATAACTCTTCATTATAAACCTGCCAATTATCATTCGTAATAACTACATATGTAGAAATATTATGAGATGTGAAGAGTGCATCATGATTAAGTGAGTCATGGACTATGAAGTGTGGTGGCCCTTCTAACTTACGAAGTAATGCAAGCTCCTCCGCAAACAAATCCTCAAAGGTTTGCTTATTACGGAATTGCATATTGGAAAAATTATCATCATATATAGAATCAACATGTACCAAGTCATCTAATAACATGAGCTCATCTATGAAAATTTGCTCAAATAAGGGTTCATCATCAATATAAGAGGTATAATGAGAGTGTAAACTATGAACCATGTTTATCTCAATGGAGGAACTTGTTGTGTGCTCATCCATATTGAATATGTTCAATGCCACAGTCATATTTCCAAATGATAGCTTTATGAGGTCACTTCTGCAAATAATTAATGCATTTGAAGTATCAAGGAATGGTATGCCTAAAATAACGGGAATTTGATTCCATTCTCTAAAAATCGGATCAGTTTCTAAAATAATGAAGTCTACAGGAAAGATGAACTTACTGATCTTAATGAGCACATCTTCAACTATATCAAGTAGTTTCTTGATCAAATGATCAGCTAGCTGTACTGTGACCTTGGTAGGTTGAAATTTTCCTAACCCCAGTTGCTGATTAACAGTATAAGGAAGCAAGTTGTCACTTGCCCCTAGATCAAGCAACACCCTGTCAAATATAGTATTTCCAATGGTGCATGATATTGTGGGGAACTTGGATCTTTATATTTGATAGGCAAGAAGTTAGAGAGAATTTGCGATATATTTACAGTAAGAAAAACTTTTTCAGGAACGTTTCTAGCTCATTTCTTAGTACACAAATCTTTAAGAAACTTGGTATAAGTGGAAACCTGTTGTATAATATCTAGGATTTGAATATTAACTTTCACCTGCTCAAATTTTTCAAGAATCTTTATTACTTGCAGTGAAGGCTTCCTAAGCTGATTGGGATATGGTGTTTTCAGCTTAGGAATATGTTCTTCCAAATGAGCGTGTGATGATAATGGAGGTGATGGAGATGGTTGTGGAGAAAAAGATGGAAAAGTAGCTTGCAGAATAGTAGGAGTGAGATTAGGAGGCATGGCTACATTATTATCCACTTGCTTTCTAGATCTATGCATGTGAATGACATTGCAATGGTGAACATGGAATGGAATAGACTAAGATGAGTTAGAGTTGGGACTCATTATTGGCTGACTTGGAAAGGTACTTGGCCTCAACTCACTCAACTGTGTGGCTAAGTGTCCAACTTGCTACTCTATATTCTTGATCGACTGATAAATTGTAAAACGTTGTCGGTCGGTCCATTATATAAAGTCAGTAGACACTTTCATTAAATTTTATATTTGTGTATCTAAACTGGACGTTGTCTTGAAAAGGTTCTCCACATTCTTTTCAAGTATAGTTAGCCATCTATCATAATCATTATTAGACCCCCTGCTGTGGATATAATTGATTATGTGTAGATAGTCTATTCTGGTTTTTCTCTTGATTCGTAGCATTTGGTTGTTGATATGCACCCACATTAGGTCTATGGACTGACCAATGATTGGAGGCTGTATGTTTGGACTTGGGCTCTCTGATATTGCCCATAATACCATGAGATATTTGGTTTATTCCTCTAGCCCGAATTATATATAGGAGTGTAAGGATTGTTTATGGGTCACTAATACAAGGTGTTAATCTGCTCAAGTGTTGGACTCATAGGGTTCATTAATAATGGATACTCCTCCATAACATGGCTTGGAGTTCCACAGTTGAAAAATGTGAAAACTTGTATTTGATTGACTTGACCACGGGGGAGTGCTAGGAGTCTCTAAAACCTCAATTCTCCTTATAAGGGCTGCAATCTTAGCTTCGACAGTTATAGAGCTGTCAATGCTATGGATTCTACCCTTATGAGTAGAACTCGATGCATTGGGCTTTTTTCAACAGGACTCTCCCACTGTATAGTTTTTCATGTTAGGTCCTCAAGAAATTCTCATGCCTCATCCTCGTTCTTTCTCTTGAACTCCCCCCAAACCATGGACTCAAGAAGAGTTTTAAATATGTAATCAAGTCCTTCATAGACGATTTGACACAACCTCCACTTTTCAATTACATAGTGGGGGCATTGAGCTAATAAGTTCTTGAACTGTTCCAAGTACTTGATGAAGGGTTCTCCTCCCACTTGACGGAATTGATTAATAGCATTACGTATTTTTATCGTCTTATGCGTAATATAATACTTTTTTTAGAAATCCATAACAGTTTGATCCCAAGTAGTGATTGAATCAGTAGGCATAATGTACAACCACTTCTTGTCGTTATCTTTGAGAGTGAACGGGATAAAACGGAGCTTAATTTTGTCTTCCGAAAGATGCTGTAGTTTAATCATTATGCATGTTTTTCGAAATTCACTAATGAAAAAATAGGCATTCTTAGAATCAGATCTAGTAAATTTCAGAAGCATACTAATATACTGCAGCTTAATTCATAATTATATCCATTGCTTGTGGAAGCTTAATGCGTGAAGGTGGTGAAGTGCGCAGTGGATAACATTGATCCTGAAAGATCAGATCAGTTGGTCTATCTTGCCTTCCATGAACAAATCAAATCTCACTAGTTGATCGAATTGATCATGGATCCAATGTGGCATGAACCAACGACAGGGAGTAGATACGTGAGTCTTCTAAACTAATATAAGAAGTGGGGTGTGGTGAAGATGAAACTGTGAAAGAAATATGATCAAAGAAAAATGTGATATCCTACTGTTTCTACTTTTTTATTTATTTTAAATTTTTTTACAAAACCAAAGATCCAAAACACATTAGTGTAGAGAAAGTGGGTGAAGAATTCACCTAAGCTGATTTGGCGGTTTTTGTCTCCAATTAGTAGCAGAATTAGAGAGGTTATCTCTCTGTTTTCTGCTACGCAACTCTAAACCTCTTCTAATCCTTTTGCTTTTTCGTATCTACAATTTCAGGTTCCTACACACTCAATACACATTGTTAGCCTACAAAATATTAGAAAAAGGAAGAAACTGCTGTCGATCTCCGACACGGCGCCAAAAACTTGATGTGAATAATTTATTGCAAGCATACAATGTCCATTGTAGTTCTTTAAAGGTCGTTTCCAAAAGAATCAAGAGTGTTTTACTATCTTGCTAATTTTTTGGTTCTATCAGGTTAGCTATGAGATTCAAGATTAAAAAGATGAGTTTTAAGTTCCTAAAATTAGCCTAGGATTTTGAATCCATTAGAATAATAGCTTAATAATGAATTATCTCTTTCTTCCTAACTTTTTAATCATTCATAATCAACTAACACATTAAAAAGGTGATATTTTTAATTTGATTTTAATTAAGATCCCCTAAATATGACCTAAAAATGATGTGCAAGCATAAATAATCAAACTTAAGATCTTTCCTAAAACCAAATTATATCTAGTAGATATTCGTATATATAAAAGCATAGAAATAAACTTCAAACCTAATTTAAACTTAGGTTATCAAAAGCTCAAACTCAAGTATAACCTATCAATGATAGTGAATTTACAAATTTATTCTGTTCAATCTATTTATAGGAAAATCTTGTTAATAATTCTATAAATAAAAATAAAGAATATGAATTCAAAATATTATCTAAGAATAGATTATAAAAATATGAAGTAAGCATAATTTATCAAAGAATTATGATTTGTGAAGTCCTATCTTTATTTTATTTATGGAAAAACTATATTTTTATTTCATTTTAGGAAGAAGATAAGAAAAATTCATGCTAGATCCATTAAACTAATTTCTTCTACATCCTTGGGCTAATGCAAATTAGTTACCCACACTACTAATTATCAAAAACCTATATTTATTTATGTAAGTAATGAAAATACTAATTATCTAGAAAGTAAGATAAATCAAAACAAGAAAGCAAGTAAAAAAAATTACCTATGAAACAGTGGCGAATAGTATAAGGTCTCTTCTGGAGTTTGGTATTGCGGCTATCACCCCTTCAACAAAACCCTAATCGTTATTTAATCGAAAGTGTATCTAAAATTACATAAAATCCTAATTTACAAGGATATGACCAATATATAGGTCTCGGAGTACCAAACCCTAATCTTACTACAACTTAATAGCTACAAAATTATATCGAAGACCTTGTAAATTTTTTAGCAATTTCGAGCCCCACATTGCTGCTAAATGGTGGCTATTGTTGCTCATTCACCGAAAAACAGTGCCTGATGGGCTTCAGTTTTCTTTTGCATTAAGTTCTAGTCTTGTGACTTTGATTTACATGACTGTATTTAACTTTTGTTCTCTATAGTTCCATGTTCTTGTAGCTTTATTATCTTTTAAGCTCTTCTTCAACTTGGTTTTCTAATTTGTCTCTAAGTTTATGCCATCTTCTTGTAGAAATAGGTCTAATATGAAAAATATACTAAAAATATTCGAATAGCATTATTTATATATAAAAAAGACAGTATCGAAGTTATAAATATGCAATGTATGGAACTCATCATCACCTTCTCACAGTTGCCATAATACTTATCATTCATCACTTTCGTCTTACAAATTATATTACAATTAAATAAATTATCACCAGCCATAATCTATCGTGGCTCATAATCCACACTGATGATTTGATAAAAAAAAACACATTAGATGTAACACTAAAAGTGACGAAAACCTTCAAGTAAGATCATAATAGAAATTCTTTAAGAAGTACACAATCTACCAACATATATACTTCTACCATCTTTATCCAACATCCTTCACCATCTTCACTCAATTGAAGTTCTTGTCTAAAGAAATATAGGATCCGATAACTCAAACTCATAGAAAACATGTCTTGGGATTTTATAGTGGCTTGCACAACAAGATTCATTATGTGTGCAATACATCGTATATGGAGATATTAACAATGACTGTGTTGACTAAACTACCTTTCTTTGCAAATGTGATCAAGGAGAAAATTTGTTTGAGATGAATAGAACCCTAATTCTCACTCGTTCATTATATAGGTCTGATTTATATGCATGGACTAATGGTATAGGTGACAAATTTATTTATTTGAAATGAGGTTTGATAGTGGATGATAGTCGGCATTTAAAAAATAAGATATCACACATTGACTGAATTCGGGTCGATATGTCAGGAAATATCAATTGGAGTGGATATATTATTTTAAATGATGGATATCTACAAACAGTAAAAATAAATGAGACTTATAAACAAGCACAAAGCAAAGAATAACAATTCAGTCAGAAAAGGAATGAAACTCAAGCAACAATGCAGAAATAATTTAGAATTTTAATTTAGATAAAAAAACGTAACATGTCAAATCTAGACAACAAATTCAGCTTGGTTAGAGCTAGTTTCACTACCAGGTAGTAGTCAATATTGCTATCCAGCTATTGAAGTCAGGTCAAACATGATCTAAAGTTTTTGACAACCCTCGCAACAATGAGAGTTCGTGTATTGAAAACTAATCTTACAAAAAAATAAGCCTTATAGAAAACCAGTTGAAAATAGAAAGAAGACAGGATTCAAATTTTATCTAGGACGCAATTAAATGAAAATAAATTCTTTATCTTATTATAAGGATTAATGATTTTGTTATAGCTAAGACCATATAGAGGACGAAAACTTTTATTCAATAGTAGTTATTGTATCCTAAATGCTATCAACAAATCTTGATCTAAACATATGTTTGATTAGATCCTTATTCTATTGCAAAACTAAATGAAAATCTTATCGTAACTCGGACCAGAAAATTGTCCAAATCAAAATGAAGTACAAGACAAGACAATCATGACTATCACAAATTACATCAGATGGTTCTGAATGAACCCACAACTAGCAATAATTACCTCTTGGTGGCAGTCCAGTCAAGACTAATCACATTGAAATTTTTCATATTGTTTCTTGATAGATTGCGATATTTGTATTTGTATAGAAACTTACTTATCGCCTACAGTTTATAAAAGCAGAGCCAAAAAAAAAAAGTTATCTTTCTTCCTTTATTGAAAAGACCATCTTCCACCTTCTATGAGAAGGTCAATAGTTCATACTATTAAATCAAAGACAACAAGTTATCAAAAGTTCAGACTCTAAAATAAAGGTAACAAGTCATCAAGAGCTCATGCTCTAAAGCGAATGGTAACAAGCTATAAAGAGGAGAGATTCTTGCATCAAACTTTTTATCCATCTTCCTATAGTCTCGACCATCGCATGGGTGGTCAATCGAACTAAATAGCCATTCGGACAAGAACTCCATCATCATGTTTCTCTAGAATAAAAAAACAGAGATATTATAATCATCCTTAATTGAAATTTCAATTATACAAATTTGCAATTTCTTCTATCTACTTTTTAGTTTTCTTTTTTATTTTAAAAATTTAAACTAAAACAATATAATATCAACTAAAGATATTTACCTGGAATTTGGTTCATATAATGGAATCTCAATTGATATTTAGAAATACTCATCTCTTACATAGATAAATTATTGTTAAATTAGTTCTTCATGATAACTTGAAATGTCTAGTTTGTAATTCATCATTTTTCCCTCTTAATAAGAATAATTCAACAATATCATTTTTACAGCAAATATATTTATTAATAAATAATTGTATTGACGTATTAGATGCAGTAGTGTTATGCATAATAAAAATACTAATTAACTAGCTAATTTTCATTTATCTTTCAAGCATTACAATTCTATGGTGTGATAGTGAAGAAGTACAAGGTATAAAATATTTATTCTCATGAGGCTGATGGTTCGATAATTGAATTCTTTTATTTATATCCCCAGAAAACATAGCTGTAGGATTACAATTAAAAGACAACAATTGCTTCTCCAAGCATAGTGCTTCTTTACTCTGGACAACAGTAAATTCTGTTGGGGAATGAGAGATGGGGATTGGGGATGCAAATTCTAATATTGGGATTCAAATCAACATCCTTGCAATGCTAGTGGCAATCTGCATCTATGTTGCAAGGTCCAAGAAAAAATAAGCAACTAGCTGCAACAATATGTGGGGATGAATATCCTGGGCAACCATATATTAATAGTTAGTAGAAATTCTTCATAATACTATATTAAATATTGATAATTATTGACAATTACCAATTGACAAGACGAGCAGAGTGATGAGGATAATTACGAAATTTTTTGATGCCATATTTACTTGAAAAGCTTAAAGAAATTTAATGATAAACCTATCTTAGTAACAATCTTTATAGAGATGTTCAATTATTACAGGGAAACCATGAAGATTCACTTTCGATGTATAGATCCCTAGTGAACCTTAATTTATCTACATTCTCAATATTTAACAAAAAACATACATGCATTTTTGCTATGTACTTTGAATTTACATAATGCAAGGATCTAGTCATTAAATTTGATATTTGATTTTCTTTATCTGCATGAGTACCTTACTTTTTTAGTTTTTATGAAATATAGTAATATTAATACATTATATGAAAATATGATTTCAGTGATGAGTATTTAGAGATGAAAATAAAAGTTTTTACTAGGAAGGGGTTTTTTTCATACAAATAAACTTTGTCACTAAACATGATTTATTATAATGGAGATAAAAAGTTGTTACTAAAATATAGTTTGTAGCAGCAATGATTAAATAATTGTCATTACATTGTAATTTTCAGTGACAAAAAATTTTAATTGCCGTATAAAACGATCAAGATTTTTTTATCTATGACATGGATGTATGTGTGGGGCCTAGGGTTACATTTCACACATTGTGACATGCTTTAAAAAAGTTAAAGATATCTCTTTGTATGCTTGCTCGGAGGGAGAGAGAAAGGGATTTTTTTTGAAAATCCTACTAGAGAAGGAAAAGAAACAAGAGGAGTGAGTCGGCGGCAAACTTAGTTCTTGAAAAGAGAGCGATGATGAGGGATAAGGAGATCAAAGACGAGATAAGGAGTCAAATGATACAGAACATCTCAGCGACCCGTTAGAGAGGAGGTTGTGGAAGATATCAATGTCAATTTTAACTATGAGGCTACCGCTAATAACTCTAATTATAAAACGGTATGTGTGTGTCCATATATATACATACACACACATGTATGTATGTATATATGTATATATATACATATATATATATATATATATATATATATATATATATATATATATAAATATATATATATACTTACATGTGTATGTGTGTGTGTATGCGTGTGTATACGTACGTACGTACATACATACGTACATACATACATACATACATACATACATACATACATATATATATACATATATATATATAGATATATATATATATATATATATATATATATATATATATATATATATATATATATCACCTCATATAATTTTCCCCAAAATATGGTTTTCACATTTTGATCTAAAACTTATAGGGTTCACTAATTCCCAATTTCTTAGGTTTTAGTTTTGATTTGACCTTACATCAAATAGATACAAAATTAACGATTTTCATTGAACACAAATTTTTTGCATCAACTTGATGGAATGGCAAATGAACTCTAAAATATATAAATGTTGATCCTTATATAGATATTGAAATGGATATTACGATCCCAAAAAAAATGATAAAAAATAATGAAATCAACAACAACAGCTAAGCCTTTTATCCTAAGTACTTGGGGTAACTACATGAACCAAAAGAGAATCACGCTGGATCGATCATATTGATAATCCTCCTCCATTCATTCTTATAAAGTAATATGTCATTATTTAAACCTCAAGAATCCATATATTTTTGTATCATTTCCATTCATGTTTTTTTCGGTCTTCCCTATACTCTTTTAACTTGTTCTACATTAATAACCTCTTCTCATCGAACTAGTACATTTATAGATCTACATTACAAATAAAAAACCATCCTAAGCGATTTTCTTGTATGTTCTCTTCGATGGGGGTTACACCTACCTTACCATGAATATCTTTAATTCTCACTTTATCTCTCCTAATATTGTCGCATATTAAACGAAGTATGCATATGTTTGTTATACTTGTTTTCGGTGAATGACGTTTCCTTATAGCCTAGCATTCAATACCATATAATAAACTTAGTCAAATAGCAGCTTTATAAAATTTTTCCTACAGACTTAACCAAATGTTATGGTCGCATAAAACTCTAATTGCACTCCTCCATTTCAACAAGCCAATTTGGATCTTATTATTGGCATTACTATCGATCTCTATATCATTCTAAGTAATAGAATCCAAATTCCTAAACTGACTGCTCATTTGTATCTCTTGTCCATCCAGTGTCTCAGAATTATAGTTTAGGGCCTATCATTTACTAAATTTACACTTTATACACTCTATTTTGTACTTAACCTAAAATCTCTAGATTTTAATATGTACCTCTATAACCCTAACTTAGCATTCATCCTTGCTTTCATCTCATCAACTAAAACAATATCATTGGCAAATTTCATAGATATCTCATCCTGAATAGCTCTAGTAAGCTCATTCATTACTATAACAAATATGAACGAGCTCAATGCAAATCATTGATGCAACCCAATTGTGAATAAAAAATTACTTGTTAGACCATCACATGTTCTAATATTGGTTACTATTCCCTTATTTATGTCAATATACTTGATGAAGATTTTCTTTCATCAATGTGCACCAAAAACGTCTCGCGATACCTTATCATAGGCTTTCCTTAGGTCAATAAAGACCATATGCAATTTTCTATTTCTCTTTCAGAATCGCTTTATAAACTGACAAAGTAAATAAATAGATTCTAGCGTTGATCACCCCAGTATGAGTAAAAAATGGTTCTCTGATATTTTAGTAGTTTGCCTCAATTTATGTTCGATTACCCTTTACTAAGACTTCATAGTGTGACACATGAGTTTTATTCTATATTAGTTAGAACAACTCTGAATATCATTAATGTTCTTACACAGAGTGATTATGCTTGAAAATTATAGTTAATTTAGTTTATTTATACAAACATAATCTAATTTTATTAATTAATACAAGAAGTTAATGAAAATTTATCTATATTAATCAAATTCCTCACTATAAAGTTCTTCCAATATTTTATAGTATTTTTGTAAGGTTTTATATTCAAGGAAATTGAAGAATTGAAATGTGTCTCAAATATCGGCTCAGAACTGTGATTCTATAAGTTTGGCTATCGATAGCTATATGTTGGCTATCGATAGCCATCAACTATAATTCAATACGAGAGAAGCTATCGATATGGCTGCCGAAGAGAAGAACTGCAGATTAATATTTTTGAAATTTTTTAGAGAATATAGTGTTTCTTTATAAATAAAATTCCTATTAGGGTTTTATAAGGCTACAAATAGCTGATATAATTCAGAATTTTGTACTGCTTTTGAATAGAAAGTAATTATTAGAGAGTTTTAGAGATTTAAGATTTAGTTTTTGTATTCTTTCATATAAATCAATAAAAGAATTCTCATTTTCTTCATTCATGGATATAATGAGCATGAGTGATTAAATTCTTTAGTTGGTACTAATAGAATAACAAACTCTAAGAAATTTACTAGTATGTGATTCACATGTATATTATTTTTAATTGATTTATGTAAAATTGATATCATTGATTTCTTGATATCTTCTTAATGATTAAGACAAGCTTTTCAGTTTTTAATATTTTTTTATATGATGATATATTTATTGCTTTGCTTTTTATATAATATAGACTCTTTAGGTACCGTATTTGCTTAGACTTTGAAAATTAATTTTTGTTATTCATATTGAATGTTTAGATAATCTCAAAACTCATATAGAATTAATTGGGAAAGTTATCCAAAGTATCAAGTTTAGAATTTTATTAAATTTTGTGCTTCATTGATTTATTTTTTAGTTGTAGGAAGACCATGTGCTCTAAGAATTGAGATATAAAATGTAAAAACACATCCAGTGAATTATTACACAGGGGAGTTAAATTTATCTGACCGACAATTTTATTTAAATTAAATTTATATCCTCTTTATTTTAGTTTTAGTTTTAGTTAATAAAAATCGAATCTTTAGTTTTTTAGTTCTGTAATTAATTCTTTTTAGTGTCACACATTAATTAAAATGATTCTTGAAAGAATGATTTTGGATTACTACCCTCAATCTCTTGCACTTATGAGTATATAATTTAGATCATAGTCAAGCTTTTGGCATCATTGCCTGGGATCAATACTATTGTATTATACTTTAGTATAGATTACGGTTTCTACGTTATAAATTTTTACAATTCTGAATTTACATGACCAGTTGCAGAAGAACTTGAAATGGAAGATTTATTCGATCATACTCAGATCCACACACTCTTCCAGTCCACCAAACACCTCATGACATGAGCACTAGTAGTAATAATAACAACAACAACATGAATAATAATAGTAATAATAATAACAGATTCGGCGATAATAATTCAAATGACAATAATAGTCATCATGGAAGCAATGGATGGTCTTTACGAGATTACTACAACCAGGTAAGGTAACCCAACCTTCATGCATAGTATTTCATTTGAATATGGGACACTTAGAGATTAAATGTGGAGTAGCTTAACTTTTGCCTAAATTTCAAGGGATGGATTTTAGAGAGCCCATATTTACACCTTCGAGAATTTGAAGAAATTTGCTCTACTATTAATTTTCAAAATATTACTATAGAGCAACTTAAGTTTAGACTTTTACCATTCTCCCCTAAGGATAGAGTAAAGACATTGTAATATTTTTTGCATCCCAATTTAATAGAAAGATGGGCTGAAATGCAAAACAAATTCTTAAAGAAATTCTTTCTTTCATATTAAAGAAATTATATGTGAAAGCAAATTCTAAGCTTTCGACAGAGAGATGATGAACCTTCGTTCGACCATTGGGGTAGATTTAAAGATTTACTACTCTCATGTCACATTAAAGTCTTAAGATATGTAGGACTATAAGTACCTTCTATCAAGAGCTAAATACTGTAACCAGACAATTTGTAAAAACTATGTTCAATGGTGAAGCTTAAAGCAAAGATACTGAGAAAGTATGGAATTATCTTGATTCACTTACCGAGAATTCACAAACCTAGAAAACTGAGGATACATGACTCGCGAATGTCCAACACTTCCTACTTTTAAAAAAAGTATTGAATGAACAAGCTAATATTTTTAACACTATTTCAACCAGCAAACAATCCATATTCACAAACATATAACCCTAGTTTGAGGAACCATCCAAATTTTTAATAGAAGCAGAATGCTCACCACCAATTTAATTATCAAAATAAGCACTCACTAATCCACTTCAACAATACGTCCAACCTTCTAATCAGCCTTCAGTGTACCAACCACCATCAAAGAGAAATTTTGAGTTTGAGGATAATTTCTTGCCAATATAGTAGAGAATTGATTAGATGATCCAAGTACAATACCAGTTTATCCAGTTATAACAAACGATTAACAATTAGAATATGACAGCCTTCAGCTATATTCGATCATAGATAAACTATCTCAGTTCTACATTTCAAATGAAAGAAAAAGGTTATCTACCATCTCAACCGGATACTAGTACTTCAGGTAAAGTCGAAGGTATAAAGACTATTATTTATTCCATTAATAATAACATACCCAAGATAACTGCTACAATAAATTGTGAAGTGGTAAAGTGCTTGATGAATCCGTTTCAAAAGAAAATACGGAAGAGAAACAGGGTAGTAATTCAGTGCAACAATCTAAAAATGATAATTCTAAAGAGCCCATTTCAATAAATTGTAAGCCACCTATACCATTTTCGCAAAAATTAAAAGTTAAAATATTAATGCATCATATACTGATATTTTAAGAATTTTCAAACAAGTAATGATCAATATATCTTTACTGGAAGTGATCAAATAAATCCCCTCAAACGCAAATTTCTTGAAGGACTTATGTACTATCAAAAGATGTCACAACGTACGGAAAAAACATTTCTCACAGAATAGGTAAGTGCATTATTTGCAATCATTGAATAGGTAATGTTTTTATTTGCAAACATTAAGAACATTAAGTTTAAGGGTCTTGTTTCAAAATGAAAATTTCACCACACCATTTCTGCAATTTACAACTATATTAACTGCAGCAATTCATCATTATTCCATTCTGAAATGATACTTAAATCCAAAGATCATGAATGCCCTACTATTTCTTGTATGATATGTCAATATAATATAAAAAAAGCTTTATTAGATTTGGGGGCTAGTGTAAAATCTCTTAGCATATTCAGTTTACAAGCACCTAGGTTTAGGAGGAATTAAACCTACACCAATCACACTACAATTAGCCGATAGGATAGAAAGATATCCTAAGAGTGTTGTGAAAGATGTTCTAGTGCAGATAGAAACTTTTTATTTTCCAGTACATTTATAGTTATCGACATTGCACTTGTAAAGAATTCACGTCTATATATTTCAATTATTCTCAGACGTCCAATTTTTGCTAAAGTTAGTGCAGTTATAAATTGCAGGAATGGTGTAGTGAAATTTACATTTTGAAACAAGACCCTTAAACTTAATGTTTTTAATATTTGCAAATAACCGAATATTGAAAATGATGAATTGCAAAACATTAATTACATTGAACAAATCCATGATGAACGAGATATCGTATCATTGTGCATGTCTGACCCTTTAGAGCTAGTATTAACAATAAATAATGATTTCCATGATTATCTCAAATCTGAATATATCACTAAAATCATAAAATATTTAACTGATGCTCAATGCTCGAATATCACAGAATTAACTCTAAAAATGAAAGTGTATAAAGAGTTACCTCAAATTAAAAAGAAATTAACACCATTTGATATCCAGACACTGATACTTGAGCTAAAACTGCTACTTAACGATCTCAAGTATGTATTTTTGAACATAAGAAAGATTTTTCTATGGTCATCTCACCGCACCTTGATAAGAATCAGGAAGAGCGACTACTAATGACATGGCGAAAGTATAAAGGAGCTCTTGGATGGAATATGGCAGATATTAAAGGTATAAACCTTCTTATTTGTATACATCGTATTACTTTGGAGGATAGAGCTAAGCCTATTGGTAAATGCAATGAAGACTTAATCCTACCATGAAGGAAGTGGTTAAAACTGAAGTATTGAAACTTCTTTATGCTGACATCATATATCCAATTGTTGATAGCAAGTGGATAAGACCAACCCAAATTGATCCAAATAAGAGTGGGGTAACAAGAATTAAAACGAGAATGGAGAAATGATACTCACTCGTACTACTATAAGTTAGTGTAAGTGCATTGATTATTGAAAATTGAATCAAGTAACATGCAAAGATCACTTTCCATTACCATTTTTTTACCAAGCACTTGAAAAAGTTGTTGGACATGAATTTTAAATTATTTTCTTCATGGTTAGAGGACCAAGAAGAGGCAACTTGTACCTATCCCTTTAGCACTTTTTATTTTAAAAGAACCGCAACATTTCCAAGGTGTATGATAAGTACTTTTAGCGTCATGGTTCAAGATTATCTAGTGGTATTCATGGATGATTTCTCTGTGTTAGGAAATAATCTCAAATCTTATTTAACAAATTTAGGATCTGTGCTTGAAAAATATCAGCAGAAAATTCTACTCTTAAATTGGAAAAAATATTATTTCATGATTATGAAAGATAGTGTTTGGACATATACTTTCATCTAAAGGGATGAAAGTAAATAAAGCTAAAATTGAATCTATTTCTAAAATACTAATACCCAAAACCGTGAAAAACATGCGTTCATTCTTAAGACATTCAGATTTTTATAGAAGGTTTATAAAGGATTTTAGTACTATTTCTATACCCACTTCTCACCTTCCAGTGCAAGATGTGCATTTTGAATGGATGTAGGTATACCAAATATCTTTCGAAACCTTCAAGGAGATGCTCATCACAACGCTAGTAATGCAACCTCCAGATTGGTCACTTCTATTCGAGATTATGTGTGACACATGCAATTATGCAATTGGAGCAGTATTATATCAACGAAGAGATTAAAAGCCCTAAGTGGTCTACTATACTAGAAAGACTCTAAATGACATACAGACAAATTATACGACAATAAAGAAGGAGCTTCAAACAATAGTTTTTGCTTTTGATAGATTTCGTTCATATATTGCAGGTTCACATGTGGTTTTTTTACAAATCATTCGAAGCTCAAATATCTTTTGTCAAAGAAACATGCAAAGCGATGATTAATCCGATTGATACTACTACTTCAAGTGTTCGATTTTGAAATTAAAGACAAAAAGTGGGTAGCAAATGTGGTTGCTGACCACCTTTCTTGACTAACTTTTGATAATGATATGCTACCAGGTAGGGACTCATTCCCTGATGAGTAGCTATTTTCAATCAAAACAACTCTTTGGTATACTAATATTATTAATTTTCTTATTGTAGGTGAAATACTGAATCAATGGAGTGTCCAAGACAAACGATGGTTCTTATATGAGATACACCATTTTTTTTAACAATGCTTATTTAAATATTCCTCAGATCAAATCTTTAGGCATTGTATACCTGATGATGAGATTCAAAGTATAATTGCTTTTAGTCATACAAAAGTATATGAGGGCCACTTTTCGTCTAAGAAGACGATAGCCAGAATGCTCCAATGTGGATTCTATTGGACTACTATCTTTAGAGACATTAATTTTGTAAACAATGCGAGTCATGTCAAAAACTAGCAGTGTTAACTAGGAAGAGTGATGCCTTTAACACCCATACTTACAACTTAGATATTTGATTGTTGGGGCATTGACTTCATGAGACCATTTTTCTCTAACAGATATGTTTATATCTCGTAGCAATCAATTAACGTCCCTAAATGGGTAGAAACTGCAACATATAAAAATAATGATCAATAAACTATTATCAAATTTTTAATGAAACATATATTATACAGATTTGGAGTTCCTAAACATATAATAAGCAATGGGATTCCCATTTCTGCAATAAAACCTTTGAAATTTTGATGAAAAACTATCACATCATGCACAAAATTTCTACACCTTATCATTCACAGTCGAATGCACAAGTTGAATTGGCCAATAGGAAAATCGAGAAAATTCTAGAGAAAATGGTTAATCCATCTCATAAAGATCATTTAGACTAATTGATGCTTTATTGGCTTACCATACTGCATATAAAACACCCTTAGGTATGTTTCCATACAAAATAGTATATGAAAAAACTTGTCATTTACTTATAGAGATAGAGTATAAGCGTATTGGGCAAAAAAATTGGTTAATCTATATCTCAATTTAGCTGCCCCATTATGAAAACTACAAATAAACGAATTGGAAGAAATAAAATGTGATGCACATGATAATTAAAGCATTTTGGAACAAAAATTAAGAATATGGTATGATTACCATATCACATGGTGTATTTTTCACCCTTTTGATAAAGTACTCCTATACAATTCACACCTTCATATATTTCCAAGAAAAGTAATTCATAATGGACCCTACCATTCGTAGTTAAAACTATGTATCGGCATGGCGCAATTGATATCAAAAATCCAAAAAATTGTCAAACATTTAAGTAAACAGAAAACAATTGAAATATTATTTGGAGTTTTTGAAGCACATGGAGGAATCTCATGTTCTTGTTGATTCTCCAATATCTCATTGATTACGAGCTAAACAGAGACACAATGTATACTATTGTGTATTATATACTAACAATTTGTTTTGTAGTTAATACGTTATGAGTACCACACTGAAATAATTTCTAAGCACTCTCTCTTAAATTTTATATGTTATTGATTGAGTAAGTAGAAATATCAATTCATTTAGTATAATGTGCATTTTAAGTTAGTGGGATTACTTATAAAAATAACTAAGCTTGGATACCCATGATGTTTTCAATAATTTTGTTCAAAAAAACAATTTAGAATTAGAATTAAACTTTAGTTTTTATTTCTGACTTTAAAATTAAGAACTAACTGTTAATTTAGAATTAATTTTAAAATTGCAAAATTAACAATTAGATTTTAGGAATAATTTTAGTATAAGAACTAGCAATTAGAAAAAAATAAAAAGAAAAACTTTAGCTTGACGTAGTTCTCATTAGAGGGCGACTATCGAAGTCGCTATCGAAATGACTGTCAACAGCCAGCCACTGCAAAGCAATTTTTGCTCTACTCGAAAGCAGCTATTGAAGCCGCTGTCAAAATGGCTGTCAACAGCCCTAAACAAAGAGCCCAATTATAAATATATCTTGGAGTTTCTTTTTCTCCACAACCAAACACTAGCCTCTGTTCCACAACACCTTAGAGCAAAAAATCCCTTCTTTCGAATGCTAAAACCTATTCCTGCATAATGTTTTTCGAATTTTCATAGATTTTCAAGCAAGCAAGTCTTCTTCTTCTTGGTTTTTCTTTAAATTGTTTTTCATAAAAACTAGATTTTTGTCTCAAAAACCTAGATCTATGATTTATATGAATTAATTTGAGTAAATGAAAGTTAGATCTTTACTCGTTAGCAGATTCAGAGTCGTTTAGCAAATTTTTAAGGATTTTTGACAAATTTCATGGAATAATTGAAAATACATGCTAATTTAGTGGTAAAAGAAATAAAAAATTCAGCTTTTGAGCATAACAATTTGTGGGTTGTTTGAATAATTAACATAGATCAAACTCATGCATTAATAGTAAAAATTAAATAATGATTAATTTTTGAAAGAGGAATTGGAAAATACGGAATTGTGTAATTGTAAAAAAAGAGGGGGAAAGAAGAGAACTTAAATATATAATATGCATGTTAAATTCAAGCATAATTTTGAGAAATAATAATATTATATTAAGATATATTTTTTGTGATTAATTTTACGGAATGGGACCAAGAAAGCAAACCGCTTCCAAGAGACCTAGAATGGAATATTCAGGTCCATCTTCTCCATAGAGGCACAGAGTTGCAAAAACAAATAAGAAGCTCTTGGAGAAATATGAGAATTTTAACCTTTGTCCTGAACGAGCAGTTGATTACTCAAAGATACATGAGAATCTTACTCTCAGAGCACAAATGCAGGCTGTAGAATTAGAAGCATATACAATGCATACACACACTCTGGCGTTCAATGAAATCGTGCATGAATTTTATGCTAATCTACAACCGACACTTGGGATCAATATGCATAATCTATAGTAAGAGACAGAAAGAGTAACTCACAAAACAAGAGATTCTGAGAGTGATTCCTATACCCAATGTGCTTGTAGAGCACCCATCTTTTATAGATATAGTAATTGAGACACCAAGCAAATCCTGCCGGTTCAAAGAACTCTAATGCAAATCTCAGTGATGTTACTTTCAATGAGGGTTACTTAAAAGTGGGCTACGTAAGATGAGAGTACGTTTTGGTAAGCTTATTTATCAAATATAACTTCTTACTGTCCTATGTAACGACGGAATTCTGTTCATGGGGCATGATGTTATTAAATATAGTTCTAGAAATGCGCCTATTCAATGTCGCATCCATCATGTATTTCGCTATAGTTTAATGCATGGGACAACCCCATGAATGTATCCAACATCAATGATTGACAAAGCAATACTTATTCTTCCATCTCTGATAACAAAAAGTTGCATGAACACTGGAGTCAAACATCGCGAAGAAGATAGATTAAGAAATAAAGAAAAAATAAGGATAACTAAAAATGAAGAAAAACAAAAATTTTATCCAAAAGAAAGATTTTTTTTGATATTTTCTACAAAACAATGCCTGATGGGCTTCAGTTTTCTTTTGCAAGAAATTCTAGTCTTGTAACTTTGATTTGCATAACTGTATTTGACTTTAGTTCCTTGTAGCTCCATATTCTTGTAGCTTTATTCTCTTTTTAGCTCTTCTTGGACTTGATTTCCTAATCTGTCTCTGAATTTATGCCATCTCTTCGTAGGAATAGGTCTAACCTGAAAAATATTCTAAAAATATTCGAGTCGCATTGTTTATATAAAGAAATAGACAATACGAAGGCTATAAATATACAATGTGTGGAACTCATAATACCCGAACACCTATCTTTTGCTAGTTCTCAAGCAAAACCTAAACCTAAAAAGAGAAAGAAAAATCCTAACTCATTTTCGTAGGAATCATAGTTACACTTTGCATGTGTAACAAGCCGTTAAACCCCTAGGTTACCCTAGTGGACAAGTTGTGTCTTGTGAGGATTTCCAGCAGTGCTATCAACAAACATCATGATGAAGACATATAAAGGAATAAAGAAAAGAAAAATAAAGATAACAAAAAACAAGAAAAACAAAAATTCTATACAAAAGAAAGAAATTTTTCTATATTTTCTACAACTAATCTCACTAATATATAAACTCAAGAACGTTTTTGCATTGTAAATTTCCGAGGTAAGTATCACATCAAATACACTTATCATTTTAATGAAAAATTCAAATCTTATCTTTCAATACCCACTAATAAATAACTCATTACCTCCCATACATCTACGTGCATATGTGAGAGTCGACTTGAATTTTGAACTCTAACTCTAACTCATGATTCATCTTTTTTCTCTAAATAATTTTTTCTTTTTTTACTTTTCTTTTTTCCTTTTTTGTGAATATTTCACATTTCATGCAAATAGTTATACTTGCTTAGATGCAAATACCCAATTACTCGGATCATACTCTGAATATTTCACCTTTCATACGAGTATTCATGCTTACTTAGATGCAAATATCCGATTACTTAGATTATACTCTATCTCTTAAAAACACGATTCATGTGAATATTCATGCTTAGTTAGATGCAAATACTCGATTACATGGATCATACTATACGTCTTTATTCTTTTTTTTTTCTTTTTTTAGAGAAGAAAAACTACTCAATTTTTATCATCTTTATCCATAACCTAATAAACTATTGTGAAGTAATAATAGATGTATACTTACCTCAAATTACTATTAGCAGTATTTATTTTCGGATTTTATTTTTTTAAAATTTTAAGTGTATTTTTCAGTCTACTCTACTATCAAATTTTAAATCTAAATATATTTTTTTTGTAATTAGTTTGATTTATTGCAGAAATAATTTTTTTACTTTTTTATTTTATTATTTTTTTCTTTTCTTTGTACCCTAAAAACTATCAAAAGTGTAAAATAAAGAAACCCAAAATATAAATAAAATAAAAAACCTAGAAAAAATTAAAGATACTAGAAAAACACAAAAATATTCTAACCCACTTCCCTACACCTAAATTCGTGTACGTCCTCATACATGAATCATTGGTGTTGTAAAATAAATATGAAAACTATTGCAAAAATACTATACAAATAATGACAGTCGTAAAAGATCACGATCTTAATATTGTCACCCTATTAACGCATGGAATGCAGTTATAACCTCTCGATCACTTCCCACTTTTATAGTGTGCATTTTAAATGTGAAGTGGGTGCATTGTTGTATCTCATCATCCTCCTATAAGTTATGAAATTATTTTTTTTTGTTCCTTATGCCATCCTCACTTTTTCTGTCCACATATTCGCATTAATAATTAGATTAAATAACCCTTCATTATAAACCTGCCAATTATTATTGGTATTAACTACACATGAAGAAATACCATGAGATGTGAAGAATGCATCATGATTAAGTGAGTCTTGGACTGTGAAGTGTGGTGACCCTTCTAACTCATGAAGTAATGCAAGCTCCTCCGTAAACAAATCCTCAAAAGTTTTCTCATTAAGGAATTGAATACTTGGAAAAATATCATCATATATAGAATCAGTATGTATCAATTCATCTAATAACATGAGCTCATCTATGAAAATTTGCTCAAATAAGGGTTCATAATCAGCACAAGAGGTAAAATGAGAGTGCAAACTGAGAACCATGTTTACCTTAGTGGAGGAACTTGTTATGTGTTCATCCATATTGAATGTGTTCAATGCCATAGTCATATTTTCAAATGATAGCTTCATGAGGTCACCTCTACAATCAATTATTGTATTTGAAGTTGCAAGGAATGATCTGCCTAAAATAGCGGGAATTTGATTCCATGGGCTAGAAATTGGCTCAATTTCTAAAACAATGAAGTCTATAGGAAAGATGAATTCGCCGATCTTAATGAGCACATTGTTCGTAGCAAAAATTTTGCCTCCTTCCAATGAATACAACTTAGATTACAACGAAAGTGAACAAGAAAAGAACAACTGAGAGGATTTATAATTATCGCTCTCTTTTACAAAATATAGTGGGTTCTCGCAGCGATGGGACTAAATAGCTCCTTTGGACGATCTGACGTCGCTGATCTTCTTGCTTGACGAAGATGACGTCCGACTTGATCTTTAGAGAGAAAGATCTTGATTCGTTCAAGGCTCTCATGCGCAACTTGAATTTTTTTAATACTCGAAAAAGATCCTCAAAGATTTCCTCAAGAAGGTATTTATAGTCTTGGGCCAATATGAGAATTTCCAATCGAATATAATTGAAAGGTAGTTGTGTTCATCAAGGATTCTAATCAAATATCTTAATTTTGATTTAAATCTCTTTAATATGAATTCTGATTGGACTTAATTTGGGTATTGGATAAGCCCAAATCTTAATATCAATCAATTTATGATTCTGATTATCTGCTCACGCGGAGTTAAACTTATCAGAACGTGGAGCTAATGATTAGTTCTGCATTTTACTCAAACGCGAGGCTAAATAGCCAAAACGCGGAGCTACGGAGTTAGCTCCTCATTTTGCATGAAATTTCTTTTTACTAAGAAATTTTCAGTACCAACAGAACCCCCTCCAATGATTTCAAAATGGCTTAGAACTTAGGAAATTTTGAAATACTTTGGATTTTCAAACTCGAACACAGAGTTAAAATACCAAGTTATCTTCGAGTTTTGTACGTTCACCAAAGCTAATAGCCCCGTGTTTTGCTCAGTAACTACTTTGATTCTCGCACCGAATACCAAGGGGCGGGCTTTTTCTTTTAAATAGAGTCTTAACTCTTCTTCTTCTCACTTCATTCGAAGGAATTCTCAAGAATGCAAGCGATCAGGCGACTCAGGCGACCGAGCAATTTCGTGCCCTTTTTCCTCAATTTCCTGTCGATTTCTTTCATAGCAATGGCACCCAAGAAGAGCTCTTCTTCTCGTGCTTCTTCTCTACCTGCAGTAGGCGCTAGCAGCAGTGGCAGTGGCCGCGGCAGTGGCCACAATGGCTGAGCAGTCCACGCCACGCCAATTGGAGGTAAAAACCTCATCTTTCAAGCCCTTTAGGATGATTTTAGAGTGATTTGGCTCGGTTTTAACCGGACAATCACTTCTTTCACTGGCGAAATCGCCATACTCCGTCCGTATAGCTTGGGGAATAAGAGACCTCTAGTCTTCTTCTACGCGAAACTATTGCGTTATCTTCGCGTTTTGTACGCGAAGTTATTTTTGTTAACTGTCACGTTTCTACGCGAGGTTACAGATTTAACTTCGTGTTTATGAACGCAAAGTTATTCACTTAGCTTCGCGTTTTTTTTTACATGAAATTATTCCCTTAGCTTCGCGTTTTTGGCTGATTAACTTCGCATTTTAGTCAGAACACGAAGCTATTTTCTTACCCTCGCACGAAGTTGTTTTTACCTCCGCATTTCTACACTTAGGAGATTTTCTGGAGTTTCAAAAATTTTTCTAACTCTGATTCTTCTTTTGCAGTTGGCTATTCAGTGGATCCTGTCTCCCGCAGGCATCACTTCGGGTTTGCTGGGGGTGTAGACCTAGCAACCCAGTTTCGCTTCACAACTGACCTTCCGGTCTTCAATCTAGGTCTTAGAGAGCGCAGTGAGAAGTTGATCAGGTACAGCCCTACTACTGCAAGGGAGATAATCATCGATGCTCTGTTTGAGGCAACTAACCAAGAAGCGTTGGAGAAGCCCGCATTCCTCTTCGGAGATGCAACGGGGCACTCGGACGAGATCACGTTTGAAGAAGAGAGCAAATGGCTCTATCAGACCAGCGATTTGCTGATGTTCCTTCCTGTCATGGAACGCAGCTACCCTCTGGTGTATCTCCAAAGGCTGTCCTCCCATCGCGAGTTAGAATGGGAATTAACTCGTGAGTATGACGGAGTTACGACCGGCAAATTCGGAGCAAATGGGGCTTTCCAAGATGGTCCCCCCAGATGTATTACTGGGCAAATTTGGCACTAACGGGGCAACCGGATCCTTCTTTACACTAGTAGGTGAGCTAGGACTTGCTCTCCACGAGATGTATGAAGTATCAGGGTTATCAATGGGAGAGGTTCCCAATGAAGAATATATCCCTACCGCCAAGGAATTGAACATGCTGAAGGTGAGGGATGAACACATCTACGAAACATACTGGGAGTTGATGTGCCACTATCACATCTGTGCCGATCTAGCAGGAGTAAGAAATCAAGGGATCGGCCACAAAAAAATGGGCAGACTACCTCTATATTAACTTAAATGAGAATCTTTCTATAGTTCGCGGACGCTCGTCTGTCAGTATTGAAGAGATAAAGGAGAGCATCTCCAAGTTGGAAGCCACGACCTACACTACTGAGTAATGAAGAGGGGTTCAGCCCGGACACAGTCTTCCAGAGCTTCCACTACCAAGCATAGTTCCCTATTTTAGATAGGAGTCTGCTTGCGGGCTTCTTTATATTCTGGCTAAAGAGGTGCATCATTCCTTCATTACCCAAGGAGGCCATTGCGAAGAACTTTGTCTATCCCGCCGTCTTACTGGCTTACGAACGACCGTTCGGGCTCTTGCCAACAAAGTTTAGCAATCTCCAGAGCGGACTTCGAGCCCTCTGCAACAGCTTTGTTCTAACAGAAAAGAACAAGGGCAAAGCTACAAAGGGTAAAGCAGCAAAATAAATTGCTACGGTGAAGACACCGAACCCCAGGGTGGAAATGTCCTACACATACTTAATGGCGTGGCTAGTCATGCACTGCCATCGTTGATGAGTGCTGTGGATTACAGTCCAATCAACAAGCCATTCCTTGTGGAGAAGTAAGAACGCTCTACATGGCAGAGCAACTATATGTCGATAATCCACAAAACGCTCTGCCACTACCAGAACTACGAGATCTTTTGCTGATTCCTCGACTTCCCTGGAGGAGAGTATGGATCAAGATTTAAAGATATTTTGGGAGCAGATAACTTTACCAATTTATCTTCGGGGCCTTTCGATGGTTATTGAATATTTGCCCCAGATGCTTGGTGTGCAGCCATGACACCATGTGCTATATAGAGCCGTATATCCCCAGCCGATTTGCTCGTCAATTCGGATATTCACTGCTCTATATAGGGAATCCGAACAAGGGGCTGGCATACGAAGGAAATCTGTACGCGGGAGCACGGGGCTGGTTCCATTTTGTCACCAGAGGAACTGGAGCCGAGTTTATGTTGCCCCAAAAGGTGCCGAACTTGAGCATGGCTTTGAGCTTCTGTATGTGGTACAACATTGCCAACACAGATGTACCTAACTTTTCTATCAACCACAGCTGCTGTAAGGAGATAGAGACCCTCTACTCTTACCGAAAAGGGACAAAAAGAGTTAGAGTGAAAAGAATGGACGAATTCCTTGGCACGACGGCCGATCCGTCAGATGCAGACCTCTCTGATGGTGACGATAATGGTGATGGCGATGATGCTGATGTTGGCGGTGCTCCCTAACCTGTCGTCATTCGTTCCCGGAGCTCGACTGTCAAACACCGAGGGGCTGCTAGGGGCGAGCTAGCCCGAAAGAAAAAGAAGCTGGCTGGGGACACGTTGGTAATCCCACACGATGTGGTAGTCCAATTCGCTACGGATTTGCATGCCTCAACTCTGCCATCGGCATCGGCAAAGAGAGCAGGCCCGTTGAAGCTCCTAATGTCACTGAAGCTCCGGCTTTACCAACCACAGAATCCACTAAGCACACTACGACACAACCTATAGGTAGCGAGACGGGTGTGCTCCTAAAGACGGCCACCGCTCCTCCTTCAAGTCCAACCACAGAACTTGTATCCACTGGTATGGTTCTTCACTTTTAATTTTCATATTCTAACTTCTTATTCTTTTTCTTCATATATGTTACACTCCCTGTTTGCTTTCTGAGATCCAGGTAGTCATCTTCACTCTCCTATGAACTCAACTACCAGGGTGGAGTCCGAGGAGCTAGTCGACTACATTGGTACTATAGGCTCGGTGGGCAGACTGGGTAGTTCTGCAGATGGATTCGATGCAAACTACTTCACACCGGCCCCACATTCGATTCCTTCATCAACTCCTCCCATCGATGAATTAGGGAGTGATGATAGGACCGATGCTGTTGCTGCCATGCCAAGAGATGCTCCTCTATCTCCGAGCCTACCGTCTCCAACACCAGCAGTCTGCTCTGAGGACACTTTCCCCGTTGTTATTGGTATGCCCACTACTCCTCAGCCAGCGATATTAACGTCATCGACAATTGTGGCTGATGAGATGCTGTGGCCCCTCCTGCTCCAACTCGCCTGCTAACAGGGGATGAAGACAATTTAAAGTTTTCGTTTGAAGCCACTTCTACTACATGAGGAGCTTCAGGTGAAGACACTCCATCATCTGCCCCTGTTGGCGGAACTGCTCGACTTACCAGTACCAACAATATTTCACCTCGGGTTTTCTGTTCTGCCAAGTCCTTATTGGCTTTATTGGCCCCATATGTCACGAGTCTGGTTCAAGGGCGAGCTTCTTCTTCCTCGACTCTTATAGAAGCCACCCCTCCACCGAAGACATCTTCCTTGGTACTGCCTGCACTAAACTTAGACACTACTGATCCTCTTGAGGAGTTTTTCAATCACAGTGTCAATGATTTTATGCGGCTGCTTAGGAGATGTATCGGGATAATCTTGGATGGAAGAGATTTTCTCGAGCTTGGACGTCCAATGTTGTCAGTTATTTGGACAATATTGAAAGAATTGGAGGACATGACTAAGTAGCTCCTTACCGAGCCCGCCTTGAAGTCTTGGAAGAGCAGGTGCAGACACTAAACACAGTTCGCCAAGCGGACATGGACGTGATCACCGAAATTGAACTAGCGTGGCTACGGGTAGAGATGATGGCCCGTCAAGAGGAGCTAAGGCGCCAAGAGGAAGAGTGGTGTCGGGAGAGCTACGAGCCAGCCAGGAGTCCATCCTTAAGGGGCTAGAGATGGTGGACTTTGAAATTGAGCGGAGCCAAGCAGCCATCCTCAGAGCCATGGAGACAATTGGCAAAACTCAGGCTATTTTAGAAGCCAACGAGTCTTTGCTAGGAGAATCCATGAAGAAACGTGAAGAGTTGATCCTTCAACAAGGACAGCTTGAGCAGGAAGGCATGATGAGGAGCCGTTCTATCGAAGAATCTCGTCAGCGGTTGGCCCACTAACTGCAATAAACGATAATAATTTACGTAGGCAGGCTCAACACTCCGTGGAGGAAACCCGTCGTCGAGTTATTGATGAGACGACAAATAAGTTGAAGCTTTTGGGAGAGCCTTAACTCCCTTGCTTTCTTACACATATTTATTTATTCTTTGTAATAAAAGGAACTCAACAATAAATTTATTCTTTTAATTCATGAATAAAGATAATTCTTTTGATTCTTTTATCTGTTGGCTACAAATTTTTCTTGCACAACAAATAATTGACATAAAATAGTTCATAGTTTTGTAAAACAATTCAAGGCTCATCTACGTAACTTAGATTGTTGATACCAGAATGACCGGATGAAAATTACTAACTGCGGTAAAGTTCTCTAATAGAGCAAGCTGATAGCTTGTGGAAGCATTTAATTGGATACACTAGAATGATCAGATTAAGATCATTGACTTAGACAGAGGCGCATAATTGCACATACCTTAGTTTGGTAAAGAAATTCAAGTGCTCATATGCGTAACTTGAACATATGGATAGTTATACTCTTAGGGATATGAACCAGATGTGACAATTTTTTTATGCATAATACTTTTTTAAAAAATTGTCATTGATCGGCATCATCATTCTGTTGCCATTCTGTTTCATTAAGCGATAAGCTCCACTAGAGTATACCGACTCCAAGATGAACGGTCCTTCCGATTGGGTTCAAATTTATCCTTAGTTTTGTGGGTCAGAATCATTGGCCTTTTAATATCTAGAATCAAGTCTCCCTGCTTAAAGGTTCTTTGTTTAACGTTCTTATTGAATGCTTGCGAGACTCGGAGACGCTTCTTATCGAGGAGACACAACTCAATCTGTTGCTTAGCCAGGAGACGCTGCTTATCGAGCGCTTGTAGTTCTCGTAATCTTTGTTGATGGCGTTCTTCTGTCTTCATCTTTGTGGCTAATGATGGTATCTTGACCTCCAGAGGCAAAACGACCTCGCTTCCATATACCAAGGAGAAAGGGGTAACTTTTGTTGAGGTGTGGACTGTGGTGCGATAAGCACACAAACACTCCCCTAGCTTTTCATCCCAGTCTCATTTGTTAGAAGAGACGAACTTCCGAAGGAGTTTGATAATAGTCTTATTAAAAGCTTCGACCAATTCGTTCGCCGCTGGGTTATATGGCGTTGAAGCCATATCTTTAATTTTGACCTTATCATAGAATCATGAGAACCCCTGGCTAATGAAATGTGGCCCGTTATCATGAATGATTTTTCAAGGAACGCCAAAACGGTAAATGACATGATGCTTAATGAACTTAATTACATCTATCATCTTCACCTCTCTCATGGGTACGGCTTCAGCCCATTTTGAAAAATAATCGGTTATTGCAAGTATGAACCGATGTCCTCTGGATGACGGGGGAGTTATTGGCCCCACGATATCCATTCCCCATGCCTCAAATGGCCAACTAGCGATAATATTGTGCAAGTATTCTAGGAGTTGATGAATAAAATTGGCATGTACCTTACATGTATGGCATCGTTTAGCGTATGCCATTGTATCAGTAATTATCTTTGGCCAGTAGTATCCTAGCCTTCTTATGCAGTCCGTGAGTTTTGGGCCGGGCTGATGAGCTCCACACACTCCATCATGCATCTCTTTCAGCACTTCATTAGCTTCTGCTTTTAAAATGCAGCGTAGTAAGAGACCATCATTTGACTTTCTGTATAAAGTCAAATGCTGTAGGATCATAATAAATCTTTGGGCCTTCCTCTTTATTGAGGCAGTTTCTTTCAGATCTTCGGGCAACATCCCGTATAATGCATAATCGATGAACGAAAATTGCCAATCACGGGGTTCCAGAGTTGAGCTTGTTTGGCATACTTCCTTGGTTTGGAAAATTGTATCCGGATGGAGGAGTTCTCAACTTCCAATGCTGATACTTTTAGCTGCACCCGGCGGGATTGCCAATGTTGCAACTAACGCGGCAAGAGTGTCCGCATAGATGTTCTCATTTCAAGGTATAAGATAGATATAAAACTGTTTGAAATATCCCACCAACTCAATGGCTAATTGATGGTAGGGGTTTCATGTTTGACTTCATACTCACCCATCATCTGATTGACGATAAGCTTAGAGTCTCCATATGCCTCGAGACAGTTCACCCCCAGTTGCAGAGCCATTTTTAAACGAACAATGAGCGCATTGTATTCCACCACATTATTTATACATGGCTCGGTTAACGAGTAACCATTAGGCAGTATGTGTTTATGTGGGGAGATCAGCACCACTCCCACTCCGGCAGCAGATCGTCTTGCAGCACCATCAAAGAACATCTGTCATGGTTGTTCTTTGCTAGTCGTATTGACTTCTAATGTCTGTTTAGAGATATTCGTTAATGATTTAGAGTTGGACCAAATTGGATGGTCTGCTAGGAAGTCGGCAATCGCTTGTCCCTTCATAGCTTTTTGAGGAACGAAGTGGATGTCATATGGTGACAACAGTAATGCCCATTTTGCCAATCGCCCATTTAAAGATCCTAGTTTTGTCATCAGGATTTTCAAGGGATTAACCCATGATATGACATGAATTGTTTGCCCTAAAAGATAGTGTTACATTTTCTGGACGGCGAACACTAGTGCTGAACATTCTTTTTCAATCGGGGTATATCGATGCTCAGCTCCGATCATTATTCGGCTTAAGTAATAAAAGGCATGTTCATGACCGTGCTCATTATATTGAGCAAGTAATGCTCCTAGTGCATTATCCATGGCCCTTACATATATAAGGAACGGTCTTTCAGGGACAGGTGCCATGAGGACAGGAGGTTTCGTAAGGTATTCTTGAAGATCATCACATGCTTGTTGACATGCTTCCTCCCATATGAAGGAAACCCCCATTTTCATAAGTCTGGAGAGCGGCTGCCATCATCTTGATAAATTGGAGATAAAGTGCGGATATAGACCAACTTTCCTTGTAACCCCCTCAACTCTTTAAGGTTCTAGGGAGGTGGCATTTCTTTGATCGCTTTTACCTTTTCAGGATCAAGGAAAATTCCTTATGAAATAACTACAAATCCAAGGAACTTTCCACTGGACACCCCCATGAAGGACTTAGCACGATTCATTTTCAAGTGATGTCTTTGCATGAGATTGAAGACTGTTCTCAGATCCTGAAGATGGTCATCTTTATTTTTGCTCTTGGCCACCAAGTCATCTACGTAACACTATACAGTTTTACACAGATGTTCTTTGAATATAATGTTCATCGTGCGTTGATAAGTGGCACCGACGTTCTTTAACCCAAAGGGCATTACTGTATAACAGTACACCCCCAATAGCGTTCTGAAGTCGTGGCTTCTCATTGTCTGGGTGCATTTTAATCTGACTGTAGCCTGAGAAGCCATCCATAAAGGACATCCTCTCGTAACCGCAGGTGTTATCAATCATTTGTCTTTAGGGCATGCGGCGTTTAGATCCCAAAAATCGATGCATATCCGGATCTTGCCGTTCTTCTTATGAACTGGTACTATATTGGCCACCCAACGAGGATGTTGTTCTTCACGGATAAATCCTGATTTTATGAGCTTGTTAACCTCATCAACTATTGCCTCCATTAATTCTGGTTGAAAACGCCTTGTTGTTGTTTGACTGGCTTGGCATCTTCTTTAATATTTAACCGGTGCATGGCAATCTGAGGATCGAGCCCGGGCATGTCTTCATAAGTCCATGCAAACATGTCTATATATTCCTTGATAAGGGATATAAGTTCCTCCTTTTCTAAGGTAGTTAGCGTGTCGCTTATGAAAATGGGTTTCAGATTCTCTTCCGTTCCCATGTTAACTTGTACTAACTTATCTTCTGTGGGTAGGTCACGCTGTTCAAAATGGACATCCCAGAGGGTATCCATGTGTTTAGCCCAGGAATCATCTTGAACATCAATTGGTTTCTCGTCGCTTTCTAGTGCGGCTGAAACCATATTTCCTGTTAGAGATTGAAACTAAGTGCCAGTACTTAGATCTGAGTCATGATCAAACGGATACGGATCCTCATCAGCCGAAGAGCTCTCTTCATATTTGTATGGCGGTGAGGGAGGAGTAGATACACAACCTAACCCCCTTTGAGTTTTCTAATAATAATCTGGGCTCTTCCCGCTTGGTCTAAATTAAGGTATGAGATTTTGCCGCCCTTTCCCAAAGTTTAATCCCGGCTTTTGGGTAAAATTATAACCCATCATTTCCATCATTCGTTGGGACTTTTGCTCGTATAAGTGAAATTGGGGTGATGTTTGTTCATCACTTTCACTACTTTGTCTTTGGTTAGAATTTGTGATCACTTTGCCGAAGACAATTGGCTTCAGAGATACCTGTCGTGGAGGTACTTCAAAGAAGTGATCTCATCCCTTCATTACTTTAGACCGAGAGATGAGGGATGACTTGATTGGCAAATGATATGCTGCGAGAACTTCAAATTCAGACAGGCCATCCACCTCGGTGGAAGTACAAGAAGGCTCAGACTCTGTAGCGATAGCAGGCTCGTAGACTAATTTTATATTTTCATTAGTAACCCACTTATCATCAGCCACATTGGTTACACTTCCATCAGAATTTACATTAAAATTTATATGAGGGTCTATCACATAGTCACCCCCATCATCCTCTTCCAGAGATTCATGTTCAGTGTCTGCCTCCTTGCTGCTGTCATCGGGTCCTTGTGGTTCTTATAGAGGACCTCATGGGCCGGCTTGTAGAGCATAGCATTAGTGAAGTAATTTTCTAGCCATTTGAATGGCTGCCTATCTGCAACTAGCCTCCGGACTTCTCCTTGTTCATCGTAGTACTTCATACATTGATGAAGAGTCGATGGAACTATCACATAAGCATGGATCCATGGTCGCCCCAGTTGGATGTTATAAGACGTGTCTGCGTCTATAACATAGCATGTAACTTCTGTCCTCAAATCTTTGATTTGACATTGAAGTCGGATCTTCCCGAGGGGACAACTATCGTTAGCATTAAACCCGTATATCGTAGTATTTGTTGGTATCAAGCAATGGGGCAAAATTTCCAATAGCTGCATCAATCTTCTAGGAATGACGCTTAATGCAGACCCTGGATCAATTTGAACGTGGTCCACCTTTGTGGATCTGACATATCCGGTAAAATATAAAGGCCTATTATGCTTTATATTCCTTACCTGCATGTCCTCTAGGGCAAAGGTAATCTGTGGTACCTGCCTCCTCACTTGATGACAGCGGGGGCAGGAATCCTAATCTTCATTGGCTGGCTCGACAATCTATGCTAGGAGAGATTCAGAGTCTGACAAAGCCTCTCTTAATGCTTCGCGAGTTGATTTCGACAATCGCAACAACTCGTAAAACGTAACTCGAGCTGCGATATTAGCTAACTGAGCTATTATGTCAAATTTGAATGTAGCATCCTTGACCTCTTCATCTTTTCCAGGATTTTTTTTGGAAACAAAACCTTTTTTGCTTTGCAGGCTTCGCGAGTTCTCCTTATATATTCTTCGGGTTTACTCTGGTGTAGTCTTTGAGGTAGGCTTTACCATATCAAGTACCAGAGGGACCTGCCTCATCTTGGTGAGTAGCCATAGTTTTGGCCTCTTCTTCAGAGTCCGTGAATACTGCAGTAACTATGTACTCTTCTTTTATTTTCGCGGAAATAATATTACTAGTCCACCTCCTCTGGCTCCCTGAGGTGGCCCATTGTTCATCCTGTAATAGATTAGGGTGGACCCACACGACTTCCCCTTTTTTTGTTGTTACGGAGACAAGTCCTTTCTGTGCTCTTTCATGTGGGTCATGATTCTTCATGACCAGTTTCTCTTCTGGTATCGAAGTTACTCCTGCAGGGAACTCGTGGGTTCCTACCACTAGGGATGCCATATTAGCAGTAACTTTCTTCTGTTCCTCTTTAAGCGTTAAGACTCCAGCCTCTTACGACTCCAGCCTCTATCAATGCTTGAATCCTATTCTTCAGAGGGTAACAGTCCTTGGCAGGGTGTCTAACATTCCTGTGGTATAGACAATAGTTGAGATCGTTGGTTTTATCAACGTCCTCTGGTTTTCTATTTTCAAGAAGTTTCAACATTTCCTTCCTAAGGAGCAGATGAAAGAGTGTAGGTATCTGTTCTGCCTTAAAAGTATAGGTCCTCTCTTGTCGGGGCCTATTATGTCCCATGTCTTTTTGATTTTGGGGCTTCGGGTCTAGAGAATTTGTCTTATGTGGAGTGGCATCCGATGCCATTACTGCTTTCACCTTATTCTTATTGTTGTTTTGCGCATGCGGCCTATTATTTCCATGGTTCCTTACTCCACGAGATTCTTCGACTCGGCGGATCAAGTCTTCGGCTTGCTCCCCCTGTTTAAACAAATCCTTCCAAGTCTTGGACTCTACGGCTCCCATTTTTAAGAGCACGTTAGTCTTGAGGTTATGCCTGCAAGTTTTCACCATAGTTTCCTCGACCATTCCGTGTTTGCAATGCACAGACTTCTCTCGGAAGCTTTCTATAAAACCCTTCACCATTTCTTGTTCCCCTTGCCTTGTTGCAAGGAGGGAATGAACCGATACTTCGGTATCATCCTTGAAGAAATGTTCGAGAAAGTGTCTCTCAACGTCATCCAGGTATTGATAGTACCTGGGGGCAACTATATAAACCATGTGAAGGCAGGCCCTCGCAAGGTACTTGCAAATACTTTGGTCATTACTGGGTCATTCCCCATCAAATGCCCTGCTTGAGATAAGAAGTAGTAGATATGCTGACTGAGGGATCCTTTCCCGTCATACGGCTCCAACTTGACTGGTTTATACTTTTCAGGGTACGGTGCCAAATCCCATTCAGGCGGGTATGGTCTCGAAACCCTCGACGCCTTCAGTTCCTTCTTTTGCATCAAGGCATCAAGTTAGCGTTGTAACTTCTCAATTTTCTCTTCCTGAGGGTCATGAAAATAATATTTATCCTCGTCTTTATGTGTCGAGTAAGTCTTTTCTTCTTTATCTTCTTCATTTATCATAAACGGAGTTTCTTTTTCTTTCTTTGGCGGTGATTCTGAAGAAGTTTTGGCTTTATCTTCGACTATTTTTTGGATGTTTTCGACCACCTGTAAGAGCATCATTTTGAGATCCTCGATCATTTTTTGTTGATCTCGGATCATCTGTTCCTGGGCCTCCAATCTTTGATCGATATTGTCAGATTTATCCATCATATGTGATGCTGATTTTTGTGGTCGGGACGATGCAGAAGAGCGTGGTGAAACTATGGCCGAGTTGTCGTTGTCGTCATCATAAGAACCTTTTATAAGTTTCTTATAATTTTGAAGTGGGACAGCACCTGATTTAAGTCGAGTAAGATGATGAGATTCTTCATCACTTGATTCCGAATCATCATCCCTATCTACGACTTTCTTCCCCTTTCCAACCATGTTAGAGGTTACTGCTCTCCATTCTTTTTCTCGGGGAGCACTTTTTGTTCTTTTTGCAAGGTTTTTGTCCGACTCAGTTAATCGGTCGAATACCGACACCCTGTTCTTACTGCAGTAACAATTGTTTAGCACAGCAGATACTACTGCGTAAGTTGCTCGCAATGACAAATAGGATCCGATTGAACTTGATTTATACTCCTTTTCTTGGTTAAGTATTTTCTGTGGTCAGTGGCCTTGAGTACGGAATTGTGGGGCCCACTCATCTGTTGAGAGGGTCTAGGGGCCCACTGGAGCTTCTTGGAATCATTAGTGTCTAGTTCTAGTCTAATAGTGTGATTATCAACCCTGATTTTATTTTCAGGTTGATTTACGCGGAGCTGAGAAGTAGCTTCGCATTTTGATACGTGGAGCTAAGAAGTAGCTTCGCATTTTGATACGCGGGGCTGAGTAATAGCTTCGCGTTTTGGTAAGCTAGCCTTGCGTTTTATGCTGGCTGGGTGTTTCTGCAGAAGTTTAACTTCTGGAATATTAGCCTCGCGTGGAAAAAAATTCTTGCATGCTGGCTTATTCTTGCAATTTACACAAGTCATATCTTCGTGTTTAACGTGATTCTTGTAATTAACGCAAGTTTGATAATTATCTTCATGATTTACGCGAAGGTAAGGAGTTTTGCTATTAACGCAAGTTTCACCATCTTTGTGATTTATGCTAAGCTCGGCTTTAGCCTCGCGTGGAGAATTACCATCACACGCTGGATTTAAGGAAAGTTTATCATCGTGATTTACGCGAGTGTCAAGTATCTTGCAATTGACGCAAGTCTTACTGGCTTTGCGTTTAACGCCATGCTTAGTTTTAGCATCACGTGGAGAATCACCATCGCACGCTGGCGCTATCAGGATTTTATCATCGCGATTAACGCGAGCTTCTCTGGTTTTAAGTCCTGATAAAATAGCCTCGCGTGGAGAATCACACGCATGCTTGTCCTTGCGGTTCACGCAAGTTGCAGCTTCGCGTTTAATGCGATAGCGACTGGTCATGCGATTAACGCAAGTCAACTTGTGAGGTATAGTAGCTTCGAGTTATGCTGCCTGAATAGCCTTGCATTTAACGCGGGCTTTGAGGGCCTTTCTCCTAGCTCTCCGATTTCGGTTCCGGAGTTGGGTTCTGGTCAATCCAGTTCCCGAGCCGTCTTCAGCAGTAGAGAGGTCATCCTCTGCTAGGGTTTCCTGTCCAAACGACGGCTCTATGGTTGCGATTTCCAAGTATTGCCAATTAACGGTGGATTCCCGATTACCCAATTTACGGGTATTGGAGCGCACGCGACGATAGTGCCGCATTTCGGTCTGGTTACCTGACGTAGAGGAGAGATACTGCTTGTACTTCTGCTGGTTGATCTCCATGACTAGCATGTTAATGTCGGATCCGATCCTTTGGACGTCAAATTGTGCCACTCTCTTTTTCGGTGAAAGAGACTTCTTCTACTGTGGTCGCCAGTTTGTTCGTAGCAAAATTTTTGCCTCCTTCCACTGAATACAACTTTGATTACAACAAAAGTGAACAAGAAAAGAACAAACGAGAGGATTTATAATTATCGTTCTCTTTTACAAATTATAGTGGGTTCTCGCAGCGATAGGATCTACTAAATAGCTCCTTTAGACGATCTGACGTCGATAATCTTTTTGCTTGACGAAGATGACGGTCGACTTGATCTTTAGAGAGAAAGATCTTGATTCGTTCAAGGCTCTCACGCGAAACTTGAACTTTTTTTAATACTCGAAAAAGATCCTCAAAGGCTTCCTCAATAGGGTATTTATAGCATTGGGCCAATATGATATTTTCCAATCGAATAGAATTGGAAGGTAGTTGTGTTCATCAAGGATTCTAAGTAAATATCTTAATTTTGATTTAAATCTCTTGAATATGAATTCTGATTGGACTCAATTTGGATATTGGATAAAGCCAAATCTCAATCTCCATCAATTTATGATTCTGATTATCTGCTCACGCGGAGTTAAACTTATCAGAATGCGGAGCTATGGATTAACTCCGCATTTTACTCAAACGCGAGGCTAAATAGCCAAAATGCGGAGCTACGGAGTTAGCTCCGCGTTCTGCGTGAATTTTTTTTTACTTCGAAATTTTCACTACCAACACACATCTTCAACAATATCAAGTGGTTTCTTGATCAAACGATCAACTAGCTATAATATGACCTTGGTAGGTTAAAATTTTCCTAACCTCAATTGCTGATAAACCGTGTAAGGAAGCAAATTGACACTTGCCCCTAAATCAAGCAACGCCCTGTCAAATGTAGTGTTTCCAATAGTGCATGAGATTGTAGGGGAACATGAATATTTATATTTGACAGGAAATAAGTTAGAGAGAATTTGCGATATGCAGTAAGAAATACTTTCTCAAAAATGTTTCTTGCTTGTTTCTTAGTACACAAATCCTTGAGAAATTTGGCATAAATGAAAAGCTGTTGTATAATATCTAAGAGTGGAATATTAACTTTCACCTGCTCAAATATTTCAAGAATCTTCTCTACTTGCAGTGAAGGCTTCCTAAACCGATTGGGATATGGTACTTTCAACTTAAGAACATGTTCCTCCAAATGAGCGTGTCATGATAATGGAGGTGATGGAGATGATGTCGAGAAAGAGATAGAAAAGTAGCTTGCAGAATAGTAGGAGTGAGATCAAGAGGTATGGCTACATTATTTTCCACTTGCTTTCTAGATCTGAGAGTATGAATGGCAATGCAATGGTGAAATGAGATGAAATAGACTTAGATGAGTTGGATTTGATATTCATTATTGGTTGGATTGGAAAGGTACCTGGCCCTCGCTCATTCAACTATGTGGCTAACTGTCCAATCTGCTACTCTATATTCTTGATTGACTGAGAACTTGTAAGAAGTTGTTAGTCAGTCTGTTATATAAAATCAGTAGACACTTTTATTAAATTTTGCATTTGTGTGTCAAAACTGGATGTTGTCTTGAAAAGGTTCTCCACATTATTTTCTAGTGTAATTAGCCATCTATCATAATCATTGTTAGACCCGTACTGTGGATATAATTGATTATGTACAGATAGTCTACTCTTATTGTTCCTTTGATTCATAACATTTGAATATTGATATACACCCACATTAGGTCTAGGGAACTGACCAGTGGTTGGATGCTGCATGTTAGGGCTTGGGGCTCCCTGAAATCGCCCATAACCCATGAGAGAATTGGGTGATTCCTCTAGCCCGGATTATATATAGGGGCGTAAGGATTGTTTATAGGTCATTGATACAAGGCGTTAACCTGCTCAAGTGTTGGACTCATAGGATTCATTAATAATGGATACTCCTCAATAATATGACTTGGAGTTCCGTAGTTGAAACCTGTGAAAACTTGTCTTTGATTGACTTGATGCTCCGGTAGAGTGCTAGGAGTCTCTAACACGTCAATTCTCTCCATAAGGGCTGCAATCTGAGGTTTCGCAGCTATAGACTGTCGACTTATTGATCCCACCATTATGAGTAGAAGTTGATGCATTGTGTTTTTCAACAGGACTCTCCCACTATATACTTTTTCATGATAAGTCATCAAGAAATTCCCATGCCTCATCCTCATGCTTTCTCATGAACTTCCCCCGAAATATGGACTCAAGAAGAGTTTTGAATATGTAATCAAGTCCTTCATAGATAATTTAACACAACCTCCGCTTTTCAATTGCATAGTCGGGGCACTGAGCTAATAAGTTTTTGAATCATTCCAAGTACTTGAAGAAAGGTTCTGCTGGTACTTGACGGAATTGATTAATAGTATTACGTATTTTGGCAGTCTTATGCCTAGGATAATACTTCTTTAGAAATCCATAACAAATTCATCCCAAATAGTGATTGAATCCATAGGCATAATGTACAACCACTTCTTGTTGTTATCTTTAAGAGGGAACGGGATAAAATGGAGCTTAATTTCATCTTCTGAATGATGTTGCAGTTTAATCATTATGCATGTTTTCTGAAATTCATAGATGAAAAGATAGGCATCCTCAGAATCGAATCCAGTGATTTTCAGAAGCATACTAATGTACTGCAGCTTTAATTCATAATTTTATCTGCCGCTGGTGGAAGCTTTATGCATGAAGGTGGTGAACTGTGTAGCGGATAATATCGATTCTGAAAGATCGGATTGGTTGGTCCATCTTGTCTCGCATAAACAAATTCGATCTCACTAGTCAATCAAATTGATCACAGGTCCAATGTGGCATGAGCCAACAACCGTTAGTGGATGCGTGAGTCTTCTAAACTAATGCAAGAAGTAGGTGTGGTGAAGATGAAATGGTGGAAGAAATATGATCAAAGAAAAATGTGATATCCTATTGTTTCTACTTTTTTATTTTTTAATTTTTTAAAGAACCAAAGATCCAAAACACAAAGTGGAGAGAAAATGGGTGAAGAACTCACCTTAGCAATTTAGCGATTTTTGTCGCCAATTAGACGCAGAATCAGAGAGATTATCTTTCTGTTTTCTGCTACGCAACTCCGATCCTATTCTGATCCATTTTGCTTTTCTGTATCTGCACTTCCAGATCCCTACACACTCAATACACATTGTTAGCCCATAAAATGTAAGAAAAAGAAAAAAATCATCGTCGATCTCTGACAATGGCCCCTAAAACTTGATGTGATTAATCTATTGCAAATGTATAGTGTCTGTTGTAGTTCTTTACAGGTCGTTCCCATTGGAATCAAGAGTGTTTTACTATCTTACTAATTTTTTAGTTCTATCAGGTTAGCTGTGAGATTCAAGATTTAAAAGATTAGTTTTAAGTTCCTAAAATTAGCCTAGGATTTTGAATCCATTAGAATGATAGCTTAATAATGAATTACATCTTTCTTCCTAACTTTTTAATCATGCACAATCAACTTGCACATTAAAAAGTTGATCTTTTTAATTTGATTTTAATTAAGAGCCCCGAAGTATGACTTAACAATAACGTGCAAGCATAAATCATCAAACTTAAGATCTTTCTTAAAAACAAATTATATCTAGTCGATAGTCGTATAAATAAAAGTTTAGAAATAAACTTCAAACTTTAATCTATGTATAGGTTATCAAAAGCTCAAACTCAAGCTTAACCTATCAATGATATTGGATTTATAAATTTATTCTCTTCAATCTACTTATAGGAAAATCTTGTTAATAATTCTATAAATGAAAATAAAGAGTATGAATTAAAAACATTATCTAAGTATAATTATAAAAATATGAATTAAGCATAATCTATCAAAGAATTATGATTTATGAAGTCCTATCTTTATTTTATTTATATAAAAACATGTCTTTATTTAAGTTTAGGAAGAAGATAAGAAAAATTTATATTAGATCCATTAAACTATTTCTTCTATATCCTTGGACTAATGCAAATTAGTTACTCATACTACCATTTATCAAAAACCTATATTTATTTATGAAAGCAATGAAAATATTAATTATCTAGAAAGCAAGATAAATCAAAACTAGAAAGCAAGTAAAAGAAAACTACCTAAGAAACAATGGTGAATAGCAAAGGGTCACTTCTGGAGTTCAGTATTGCGGTCGTCATCCCTTAGGCGAAACCCTAATCGTTATTTAATCAAAAGAGTATCTAAAATTACATAAAACCCTAATTTTTAAGGATACGGCCAATATATAGGTCTCAGAGTACCAAACCCTAATCTGACTATAACTGAATAGATACAAAATTATATCGAAGATCTTGTAAAATTTTCAGCAATTTTGAGCCCCGCATTGCTGCCAAATGACGGCTATTGTCGCTAATTGGCCGCAAAACAATGCCTGATGGGCTTCAGTTTTCTTTTGCATAAAGTTCTAGTTTTGTGACTTTGATTTGCATGACTGTATTTAACTTTAGTTCTCTATAGCTCCATGCTTGGTTTCCTAATATGTCTCTAAGTTTATACCATCTTCTTGTAAGAATAGGTCTAGTCTGAAAAACATACAAAAAAAATCTCGAGTAGCATTATTTATATACAAAAAAAATAATATGGAGGCTATAAATATGCAATGTATGGAACTCATCATCACCTTCTCACAGTTGCCATAATAATTATCGTTCTTCACTTTCATCTTACAAATTATATTGCACTCAAATAAATTATCATCAGCCATAGCCTATCGTGGCTCATATTCCACACTACTGATTTGATGATAAAAACACATTAGATGTAAAACTAAAAGTGTCGGAAACCTTCAAGTAAGATCATAATAAAAATTCTTTAAGAACTACACAATCTACCAACATATATACTTCCGACCATCTTTATCCAGCATCCTTTCACCATCTTAACTTAGTTGAAGTTCTTGTCTCAAGATATATAGGATCCGATTACTCAAACTCATAGAAAACATGTCTTGGAATTTTATAGTGACTTGCACAACAATATTCATTATGTGTTCAATACATCGTATATGGAGATATTCACAATGACTATGTTGACTAAACCGCCTTGCTTTGCAAATGCGATCGAGGAGAAAAGGGGTTCGAGATGAATAAAACCCTAATCCTCACTCTTTCATTATATAGATCTAATTTATATACATGGATTAATGGTATTGGTGACAAATTTATTTATTTGAAATGAGGTTTGATAGTGGATTATAGTCGGCATTTGAAAAATAAGATATCGCACAGTGACTGATTTTGAGCCGATATGTCAGGAAATATCAATTAGAAAGGAGATATTATTTTAAATGATAGATATCTATAAAGAGTAAAAATAAATGAAACTTATAAATAAGCACAAAGCAAAGAATAACAATTCAGTCATAAAATAAATGAAACTCACACAGCAATGCAGAAATAATTTAGAATTTTAATTTAGATGAAAAGACTTAACATGTCAAGAGGAAATCTGGGCAAAAATTTTAGCTTGGTTAGAACTAGTTTCACTACCATGTAGCAGTTATTATTACTATCCAACTATCAAAGTTAGATCAAATCTGATCTAAAATTTTTGGAAACCCTCGCAGCAATAAGAGTTTGTGTATCAAAAACTAATCTTACAAAAAATAAGCCTCATAGAAAACTAGTTAAAAATAGAAAGAAGATAGGATTCGAATTTCATCTAGGATGCAATTAAATGAATTTTTTTTATCTTATTATAAGGATTAATGATTTTGATAAAGCTAAGACCATATAAAGGATGAAAACTCTTATTCTATAGTAGTTATTGTATCCTAAATGCTATCAACAAATCTTGATCTCAACATATGTTGGATTAGATCCTTATTCTATTGCAAAACTAATTGAAAATCTTATCGTAACTCGGTCCAGAAAATTGTCAAAATCAAAACCAAACACCAGATAAGACAATCATGACCATCACAAATTATATCAGATGGTTTTGAATAAACCCACAACTAGCAATAACTACCACTAGGTGGTAGTCCAGTCGAGCCTAATCGCAATGAAATTTTTCATGTTGTTTCCCGATAAGATTATGATATTTTTCATTTGGATAGAAACTGATTTATCACCTGAAGTTTATAAAAGTAGAGCCAAAAATCAAAAAAGTTATCCTTCTTCCTTTATCGAAGAGACCATCTTCACCTTCTATAAGAAGGTTAATAGTTCATACTTTAAAATCAAAGACAACAAGTTATCAAAAGATCATACTCTAAAGTAATGGTAACAAGTCATCAAGAGCTCATGCTCTAAAGCAGAACGTAACAGGCTATGAAGAGGAGAGATGTTTGCATCAAACTTTTTATCCGTCTTCCTGTAGCCTCGACCATCGCACAGGTGGTCAATCGAACTAAATAGCCATTCAGGTGAGATCTCCACCATCATGCTTCTCCATAATAAAAAAGAGATATTATGATCATCCTTAATTGACATTTCAATTATACAGATTTGCAATTTCTTCTCTCTACTTTTTAGCTTTCTTTTTTATTTTAAAAATTTAAACTAAAACAAAATAATATCAAGTATAGATATTTACCAGAGAATTTGGTTCATATAATGACATCTCAATTGATATTTAGAAATACTCATCTCTTACATGGATAAATTATTGTTAAATTATTTCTTCATGATAACTTGAAACGTCTAGTTTGTAATTTATCATTTTTCCCTCTTAATAAAAATAATTCAACAATATCATTTTTACAGCAAATATATTTATTAGAAAATAATTGTATTGACATAATAGATTTAAAAGTGTTATGCATGATAAAAAAAAACTAATTAACTTACTAATTTTCATTTATCTTTCAAGCATTATAATTCTATGGTGTGATAGTGAAGAAATACAAGACATAAAGTATTTATTCTCATGAGACTAATGGTCTGATAATTTAATTATTTTTATTTATAATCCCAGAAAACATAGCTGTAAGATTACAATTACAAGACAATAATTGCTTCTCCAAGCATAGTGCTTCTTTACGCTGGACAACAACAAATTTTGGTTTGGAATGAGCGATTGGGATTGGGGATGCAAATTCCAATATTAAGATTCACACCAACATCGTTGCAAGGCTGGTAGCAATCTGCATCTATGTTGCAAGGTCCAGGAAAAAATGTGCAACTAGCTGCAACAATAGGCGGGGATGAATATCCTGAAATTTGATGTTTTGGTCAACCATATATCAATAGTTAGTAGCAATTCTTCATAATGCTATATAAAATATTGATGATTAATGAAAATTACCAATTGACAAGACCAGGAGAGTGATGAGGATAAATGTGGAATTTTTTGATGCCATCTTTACCTGAAAAGGTTAAAGAAATCTAATGATAGATCTATCTTAGTAACAATGTTTATATAGATGTTCAATTATTACAGAAAATCCATGAAAGGGAATCCATGAAGATTCACTTTCTATGTATAGATCCCTACTGAACCTTAATTTATCTACATTCTCAATATTTAAAAAAAAAACATACATGCATTTTTGTTGCGTACTTTGAATTTACTTAATGCAAGGATCTAGTCATTAAATTTGAAATTTGATTTTCTTTATCTGCATGAGTATCTTAGTTTTTTATTTTTTATGAAATATAGTAATATTAGTACATTATATGAAAATATGATTTCAATGACGTGTATTTAGAGATGAAAATAAAAGTTTTTCCTAGGAAGGGGTAAATAAACATTGTCACTAAACATGATTTATTATAATGGAGATAAATAGTTGTTACTAAAATATAGTTTCTAGTAGCAATGATTAAATACTTGTCATTACATTGTAATTTTCAGCGACAAGAAATTTTAATTGCCGCAAAAAAGGATCAAGATATTTTTATCTATGACAAGGATGTATGTGTGGGGCCTACGGTTACATTTCACACACTTTGACATGCTTTAAAAAGTTAAAGATATATCTTTGAATGCTTGCTGGGAGGGAGAGAAAGGGATTTATTTTTTTTTGAAAATCCTACTAGAGAAGGAAAAGAAACAAGAGAAGTGAGTGAGTCGGCAGCAAACTTAGTTCTTGAAAACAGAGCGATGATGAGGGATAAGGAGATCAGAGACGAGATAAGGAGTCAAATGATACAGAACATCTCGGCGACCCATCAAAGGACGAGGTTGTGGAAGATATCAATGTTAATTTTGACTATGAGGCTGCCGGTAATAACTTTGATTATCAAATGGTATGTGTGTGTCGATATATATACATGTGTATGTGTATGTGTGTGCGCGCGTGTATACATACATACGTATATATATACATACAGACACACACACACACAGATATATATATATATATATATATATATCACCACCTATAACTTTCTGCAAAATATTTTTTCACATTATGATCTAAAACTTATAGGGTTCACTAATTCCCAATTTCTTAGGTTTTGGTTTTGATGTGACCTTACATCAAATAGATAGAAAATTAATGATTTTTATTGAATACAAAATTTTTGTATTGACTTGATGGAATCGCAAATGAACTCTAAATTATATAAAATTTGATCCTTAAATATATATTTAAATGGATATTATGATTCCAAAAAATTTGATAAAAAATAAAGGAATCAACAACAACAGCAAACCCTTTTATCCCAAGTACTTGGGGTAACTACATGAACCAAAAGAGAAACACAATGGATCGATCATATTGATAATCACCCTCCATTCATTCTTATAAAGTAATATGGCCTCATTTAAACCTCAAGAATCCATCCATATTTTCTTCTGTCTTCCCTATCACTTACATCCATATTTTCTTCTATCTTCCCTATACTCTTTTAACTTGTCATACATTAATAACCTCTTCTCATCGAACTGGTGCATTTATAGATCTACATTACACATGAAAAACCATCCTAAGCGATTTTCTCATATCTTCTCTTCGATGGGGTTACATCTACCTTAGTATAAATATATTTATTTCTCACTTTATCTCTCCAAATATTGTCGCATATCAAACGAAGCATGCACATGTTTGTTATACTCATCTTCTGTGAATGATGTTTCCTTATAGTCCAGCATTCTGTGCCATATAATAAACTTAGCCTAATAGCAGCTTTATAAAAAAATTCCTACAGCCTTAACCGAGTGTTACGGTTGTATAAAACTCTCATTACACTCTTCCATTTTAACAAGCCAACTTGGATCTTATTATTGACATCATTATCGATATCTCCACCATTCTAAGTAATAGAACCCAAACACCTAAACTGACTACTCATTTGCATCTTTTGTCCATCCAATATCACAATATTATAGTTTAGGGCCTATCATTTACTAAATTTACACTCTATACACTTTGTTTTGTACCTACTTAATCTAAAATCTCTATATTCTAATGTGTACCTCTATAAGTCTAACTTGGCATTCATCCTTACTTTCATCTCATCAACTAAGAAAATATTATCAGCAAATTGTATAGGTATCTCATCCTGAATAGCTCTAGTAAGTTTATCCATTACTATAACAAATAAAAATAGGCTCAATGCAAATCATTGATGCAACCAAATAGTGATGAAAAATCACTTGTTACTACCATATGTTCTAACATTAGTCACTATTTTTTTATACATATCCTTAATTATGTCAATATACTTGATGGAGACTTTTTTTCACCAATGTCCACAAAAAAACCTCTCTTTATACATTATCATAGACTTTCCTTAGGTCAATAAAGACCATATGCAATTTTCTATTTTTCTTTCAGAATTACTCTATAAATTAACAAAATAAATAAAAAGATTTTATTATTAATCGCCCCAGTATGAATCAAAAATGATTCTTTGATATTTTAGTAGTTTGCCTCAATTTATGTTCAATTATCCATTACTAAAACTTCATAGTATGGCACAGGAGTTTTATTTCATATTAGTTAGGACAACTCTGAATATCATTCATGTTCTTAAACAGAGTGATTATGATTGAAAATTATAGTTATTTTAGTTTATTTTATGCAAATATAATCTAATTTTATTAATTATCTTTATTAATCAAATTCCTCATTATGAAGTTCTTCCAGTATTTTCTAGTATTTTTTCTAAGTTTTATATGCAAGGAAATTGAAGAATTGAAATGTGTCTCAAATATCAGCTCAGAATTATAATTTTACAGGTTTGGCTATCGACAGCTACCTGTTGGCTATTGACAACCATCAACTGTAATTCAATCCGAGAGCAACTATTGATATGGTTGTCGAAGAGAAGAGCTACAAATTAATATTTTTGAAATTTTTTTAGAGAATATAGCGTTTCTTTATAAATAGAATTCCTATTAGAGTTTTATAAGGCTCTAAATAGCTAATGTAATTCAGAATTTTGTAATGCTTTTGAATAGAAAATAATTATTAGAGAGTTTTAGAGATTTAAGATTTACTTTTTGTATTCTTTCATATAAATCAATAAAAGAATTCTCATTTTCTTCATTCATGGATATGATGAGTATAAGTGGTTAAATTCTTGAGTTGGTATAGATAGAATAACAAACTCAAAGAAATTTACTAGTATGTGATTTATATGTATATTATTTTTAATTGATTTATGTAAAATTAATATTTTTAATTTCCTGTTATCTTTGAAAAGATTAATATATGATTTTGAATTTTTAATATTTTATTATTTGATAATATATTTATTGCTTAGTTTTTTTATATAATATAGACTCTTTAGGTACCGTATTTGCTTAGACTTTGAAAATTAATTTTTGTTATTCATATTGAATGCTTAGATAAGCTAAAAACTCATATAGAATTAATTAGGGAAGTTATCCAAAGTATCAAGTTTAGAATTTTATTAGATTTTGTGCTTCGTTAATTTATTTTTTAGTTGTAGGAAGACCACGTGTTCTAAGAACTGAGATACAAAAAGTATAAACACATCCAATGAATTATTACACAGGGGAGTTAAATTCATTTGACCAATAATTTTATTTAAATTAAATTTACATCCTGTTTATTTTAATTTTAGTTAATAAAAATACAATCTTTATTTTTTTAGTTATGTAATTTATTCTTTTTAGTGTCACACATTAATCAAAATGATTCTCGAGAGAATGATCTTGGATTACTACCTTTGAACTACTTGTCGATCTCTTGCACTTACGAGTGTATGATTTAGATTGTAGTCAAGCTTTTGGTATCATTGCCTAGGATCAATACTATTGTATTATAATTTAGTATAGATTATGGTTACTACATTATTAATTTTTATAATTCTGAATTTACATGACCAGTCTGAGGAGAACTTCAAATGGTAGACTTATTCAATCGTACTCAGATCCAAACACACTTCTAATCCACCAAACACCTCACAACATGAGCACTAGTAATAATAATAATAGCAACATGAATAATAATAGTAATAATAATAATGGATTCAGAGATGATAATGCAAATGACAATAATAGTCATCATGGAGGCAATGGAAGATCTTTACGAGATTACTGCAATTGGTAAGGTAACCCAACTTTCATGCATAGCATTTTATTTAAATATGGGACACTTCGAGATTAAATGTGGAGTGGTTTAACTTTTGCCTAAATTCCGAAGGATGGATTCAGAGAGCACATATTTGCACCTTCGAGAATTCGAAAAAGTTTGCTTTACTATTAATTTTCAAAATATCACTATAGAGCAACTAAAGTTTAGACTTTCACCATTCTCCCCTAAGGATAGAGTAAAGACATTGCTATATTCTTATGTTCTAATTAATAGGAAGATGAGATGAGATGCAAAGTAAATTCTTAAAGAAATTCTTTCCTTCACATTAAAGAAACTATATGCGAAAGCAAATTCTAAGCTTTGAACAGAGAGACGATGAACCTTTGTTCAAGCATTGGGATAGATTTAAATATTTGGTACTTTCACGCCCACATTATGGTTTCAAGATATGTAGGATATAAGTGGCTTCTATCAAGGGCTAAATACTGCAACCAGACAATTTGTGAAACTATATTCAATAGTGAATTTTTAAGCAACGATGCTGAGGAATCATGGGATTATCTTGATTCACTTGCCGAGAATTCACAAACTTGGAAAACTGAGGATACATGACTCGTGAATGTCCAACACTTCTTGCTTTTAAAAAAGTATTGAACAAACAAGCTAATGCCTTTAACACTATCTCAACCAGCAAACAACCCATATTCACAAGCATACTAATACCCAAAACCCTGAAAAACACGCATTTATTCTTAAGACGTGTAGGTTTTTATAGAATGTTTATAAAGGATTTTATTATTATTGCTATCTCATCTTCTTGCACAAAATGTGTAGTTTGAATGGATGTAGGCATACCAAATAGCTTTCGAAACCCTCAAAAAGATGCTCATCACAGTGCTAATAATGCAATGTCCGAATTGGTCACTTCTATTCGAGATTATGTGCGACACATGCAATTATGCAATTGGAGCAGTATTAGGGCTATGAAGAGATAAAAAGCCCTAAATTGTCTACTATGCTAGCAAGACTCTAAATGACATACAGACAAATTATACGACAATAAAGAAGGAGCTTCTAGCTATAGTTTTTTCTCTTGATAAATTTCGTTCATATATTTCGGACTCACATGTGGTTTATTTTATTTTACAAATCATTCGAAGCACAAATATCTTTTGTCATAGAAAGATGCAAAGTCATAACTAATTCGATTGATACTACTGCTTCAAGTATTCGATATTGAAATTAAAGACAAAAAGGGAGTAGTGAATGTGGTTGCAGACCACCTCTCTCGACTAACTTTTAATAATGATATGCTACCAGTTAGGGACTCATTCCCTGATGAGCAACTATTTTGAATCAAAGCAACTCCTTGGCATAATAATATTATTAATTTTCTTATTGTAGGTGAAATGCTGAATCACTGGAGTGTCCAAGACAAATGGTGGTCTTATCGAGGTACACCATTTCTTTTTTAACAACCCTTATTTAAATATTGCTCAGATCAAATCCTTAGACATTTTATACCTGACGATGAGATTCAAAGTATAATTTCTTTCTATCATACAAAAACATGTGAAGTCCACTTTTCGTCTAAGAAGACGGTAGCCAAACATGCTCTAATGTGGATTCTATTGGCCTACTATGTTTAAAAATATTAATTTTGTAAACAATGCGAGTCATGTCAAGAATTAGGAGTTTTAACGAGGAAAAGTAATATGTCTTTAATATCCATACTTACATTTTAGATATTTGATTGTTGGGGCATTGACTTCATGGAACCGTTCTCTTTTCTAACAGATATATTTATATCTCATAGCGATCGATTACATCTCTAAATGGGTAGAAACTACAACATATAAAAAAATGATCAACAAACTACTATCAAATTTTTAAAGAAACATATATTATCCAGATTTGGAGTTCCTAAACACATAACAAGCAATGGGGTTCCCATTTTTGCAATAAAACCTTTAAAATTTTGATGAAGAAGTATAACATTATGCACAAAGTTTCTACACCTTATCACTCACAGTCGAATGCACGAGTTGAATTGGCCAATAGGAAAATCGAGAAAAATTTAGAGAAAATGGTTAATCAATCTCACAAAGATTGATCATTTAGACAAACTGATGCTTTATGGGCTTACCATACTGCATAAAAAACACCCTTAGATATATCTCCATATAGAATAGTATATGAAAAAAAAGCTTGTCATTTGCTTACAGAGATAGAGTATAAGGCATATTGGGCAAATAAATTGGTTAATCTATATCTCAATTCAGCTGACCCATTATGAAAACTATAAATAAATGAATTGGAAGAGATAAAACATGATGCACATGACAATTCAAGCATTTTGAAAGAAAAATTGAGAATATGGTATGATTACCGTATCACACGGTGTATTTTTCACCCTTCCGATAAAGTACTCCTATACAATTCACACCTTCATATATTTCCAAGAAAAGTAATTCATAATGGACCTGACCATTCGTAGTTAAAACTATGTATCAACCTGGCGCAATTGATATCAAAAATTCAAAAAATTGTCAAACATTTAAAGCAAACAGAAATAAATTGAAGTATTATTTGGAATTTTCGAAGCACATGGAGGAATCTCATATTCTAGTTGATCCTCCAATATCTCATTGATTATGATGCAAACAGAGACACAATGTATACTATTGTGTATTATGTACTAACAATTTGTTATGTAGTTAGTACGTTATGAGCACCACATTGAAGTAATTTCTAAGCACTCTCTCTTAAATTTTATATGTTTTTGATTGAGTAAATAGAAATATCAATTCATTGATTATAATGTGTATTTTAAGTTGGTGGGATTGCTTATAAAAATGACTTAGCTTGGATATCCATGATATTTTCAACGATTTTGTTCAAAAAAACAATTTAGAATTAGAACTAAACTTTTTTTTTTATTTCTAACTTTAAAACTAGCAAATAACTTTTAATTTAGAATTAATTTTAGAATTAGAAATTAACAATTAGATTTTAGAATAACATTAGTCTAGGAACTAACAAACAGAAGAAAATAAAAACAAAAACTTTAGATTGACATAGTTCTCAACAGAGGGCGACTGTCGAAGCCACTGTCGAAATGACTGTCGACAGCCAGCCACTGCAAAGCAATTTGTGCTCTGCTCCAAAGCGGCTATCGAAGCCGCTGTTGAGACAGCTGTCAACAGCCATAAACATAGAGCCCAATTTTAAATAGATGTTTGAGTTTCTTTTTCTCCATAACCAAACACTAGCCTCCTTTCCACAGCACCATAAAGCAAAAATCCCTTCTTTCGAATGCTAAAACCCGTTCCAGTGTAATTTTTTTCAAATTTTCAAAGATTTTCAAGCAAGTAAGTTTTCTTCTCTTTGGTTTTTCTTTGAATTGTTCTTCATAAAAATTAGATTTTTGTCTTAAAAACCTTGATCTACGATTAATATGAACTAATTTAAGTAAATGAAAGTTAGATCTTTACTTGTTACTAGATTTGGAGTGGTTAGCAAATTTTTAAAGATTTTTGACGAATTTCATGGAATAATTGAAAATACATGCTAATTTACGGGTAAAAGAACTAAAATTTTCAGTTTTTTGGCATAACAATTCATGGATTGTTTGAATAATTAACATAGATCAAACTCATGAATTAATAGTAATATTAAAATAATGATTAATTTTTGAAAGAGGAATTGGAAAATATGAAATTGTGTAATTGAAAAAAAAGAGGGTGAAAGAAACGAACTTAAATATATAATATTTGTGTTAAATTCAAGCATAATTTTTAACATTATATTAAGATATATATTTGTGAATAAATTTATGGAATGGGACCAAGAAAGGAAACCACTTCCAAGAGATCGAGAATGGAATTTTCAAGCCCATGTTCTCCACAGAGGTACAGAGTTGCAAAAACAAATATAAAGCTCTAGGAGATGTATGATAATTTTAACCTTTTGCCCGAACAAGCAGTTGATTACAAAAAGATACATGAGAATCTTGCCTTTAGAGCACAAATGCAGGCTGTAAAATTAGAAGCATATACAATGCAAAGACACACACTGGCATTCAACGAAAACATGCATGAATTTTATGCTAATCTTCAACCCGCACTTGGGATAAATATGCATAAACTATAGTAAGGGATAGGGAAGTGCCACTCACAAAACAAGAGATTCTAAGAGCAATTCCTATACCCAATGTGCTTGAAGAGCCCCCCATCTTTTATTAATATAGTAAATGAGATACTAAGCAAATCCTGCAGGTTCAAAGAGCTCTAATGCAAATCTCAGCGATGTTGCTTTCAATGAGAGTTTGTTGAAAGTGGGCAATATAAGATGAGAGTACGTTTTGGTAAGCCTATTTATCAAATATAACATCTTACTGTCTTATGTAACAACGAAATTATGTTCATGGGACAGGGTGTTATTAAATATAATTCTAGAAATGTGCCTGTTCGATGTCGCATCCATCATGTTTTTCGCAATAGTTTAATGCATGGGACAACCCCGTGAATGTATCCAGCATCCAAAATTGACAAAACCATACTTATTCTGCCATCTTTTATAACAAAAAGTTGCATGAACACTGTAGTCAAATATCGTAAAGAAGATGGATTAAGAAATATAGAAAAGAAATATGAAAATACCAAAAATCAAGAAAAACAAAAATTTTATACAAAAGAAAGAATTTTTTTTGATATTTTCTACAAAACAATGCTTGATGGGCTACAGTTTTCTTTTGCATAAAGTTCTAGTCTTGTAACTTTCATTTGCATAACTGTATTTGACTTTAGTTCTCTGTAGCTCCACGTTCTTATAGCATTATTCTCTTTTCAGCTCTTCTTGTACATAGTTTCCTTATCTGTCTTTAAGTTTATGCCATCTCTTTGAAGGATTATGTCTAACCTGAAATATATACTAAAATATTCAAGTCATATTATTTATATACCGAAATAGACATTATGGAGGTTATAAATATACAATGTATGGAACTCATCACACCCGCACACCTATCTTTTTTTTAGTTCTCAAGGAAAACCTAAGCCTAAAAAGAAAAAAATCCTAACTCACTTTCGTAGGAGTCACAATTGCACTTAGCACGTGCAACAAACAGTTAAGCCCCTAGATTACCCCTAGATTACCCTAGTGGATGAGTTGTGTCTTTTGAGAGTTTCTAGCGTGTAATCAACAAACATCATGATGAAGACAGATTAAGAAATAAAGAAATAAAATAAGGATAACCAAAAATTAAGAAAAACAAAAATTTTATACAAAAGAAAGAAATTCTTTCGATATTTTCTACAATTAATCTCACTAATATACAAACTCAAGAACACATTTACATTATCAATTTTCAAGTCAAGTATCATATCAAATACACTTATTGTTTTAATCAAAAATTCAAATCCTATCTTTCAATACTCACTAATAAATAACTCATTGGCTCCTACACATCTACATGCATGTGTGAGAGTCTATTTGGGTTTTGAACTCTAATTCTAACTCATGATTATATTTTTTTCTCTAAACATTTTTTTTCGTTTTTTTTACTTTTCTTTTTTTATGAATATTTCACCTTTCATGCTAATATTTATACTTGCTTAGGTGCAAATACCAGATTACTCTAATCATACTCTGAATATTTTACCTTTCATATGAATATTCACGCTTGCTTAGATATAAATAACTGATTACTTGGATCATACTCTATCTCTTCAAATCACCGTTCATGTGAATATTCATGCTTACTTAGGTACAAATACTCAATTACTTGAATCATACTCTGTTGCTTTATTCTTTTTCTGTTTTAGTGAGAAAAGACTATTCAATTGTTATCATCTTTGTCCTTAACCTAATAAACTTTTGTGAACTAAAAAATAGATGTATACTTATCTCAAAATTATTATTAGTAGTATTTATCTTCAAATTTTATTTTTTATAAAATTCTAAGTGTATTATCCAGTCTACTATACTATCAAATTTCAAATCTAAAAATGTTCTTTTATTTGTAACTAGGTTGTTTTATTGCAGAAAATAATTTTTTACTTTTTATTTTATAATTTTTTTCTTTACTTTTTTGTACCCTAAAAACAGCCCAAACTGCAAAATAAAAAAACCCAAAAATTGAAAAAAAAAATAAAAAATCCTAAAAAAAATCTAAAGATCTTAGAAAAACACAAAAAAATTCTAATCCACTTCCCTACCCTTAAATTCATGTATGCCTTCATACCCGAATCATTGGTGTCGTAAAATAAATATAGAAACTATTATACAAATATTTTATAAATAATAAGAGTCGCGAAAGGTCACAATCTTAATATCGTCACCTTATCAACGCATGGAAAGTAGTTATAACCTCTTGATCACTTCCCACTTTCATAGTATGTATATTTTAAATGTAAAGTGGGTGCATTGTTGTGTCTCATCATCCTCCTATAAGTTACAAAATTAATTTTTATTTCTTATGCCATCCTCACTTTTTATGTCCCCATATTCACTTTAATAATTAAATTAAATAACTCTTCATTATAAACCCAGCCAATCATCATTTGTAACAACTACACATATAGAAATATCGTGAGATGTGAAGAATGCATCATGATTAAGTGAGTCATGGACTATGAAGTGTGGTGGCCTTCCTAACTCACGAAGTAGTGCAAGCTCCTCCGCAAACAAATCCTCAAAGGTTTGCTTATTGAGGAATTGATTACTTTGAAAAATATCATCATATATAGAATCAGTATGTGCCAATTCGTCTAACAATATGAGCTCATCTATAAAAATTTACTCAAATAAGGGTTCATCATCAGCACAAGAGATAAAATGAGAGTACAAACTGTAACCATATCTAGCTCAATGGAGGAACTTGTTATGTGCTCATCTATATTGAATATGTTCAATATCATAGTTTTATTTCCAAATGATAGTTTCATGAGATCACTTCTACAATCAATTAATACAGTTGAAGTTATAAGGAATGGTCTGCTAAAAAAATGGAAATTTGATTCCATGGTTTAGAAATCGGCTCAGTTTCTTAAATAATGAAGTCTACAGGAAAGATGAGCTTGCAGATCTTAATGAGCACATCTTCAACCATATCAAGTGGTTTGTTGATCAAATGATCAGCTAGCTGTAATCTGACCTTGGTGGTTGAAATTTTCCTAACTCCAATTGCTGATAAATAGTGTAAGGAAGCAAGTTGATACTTACCCCTGGATTAGGTACGCCCTATCAAATGTAGTGTTCCTAATGGTGCATGAGATTGCAGGGGATCGTGGATCTCTATATTTGATAGGCAAGGAGTTAGAGAGAATTTACGATATATTTGCAGTAAGAAAAACTTTCTCAGGAATGTTTCTTACTCATTTCTTAATACATAAATTTTTGAGAAACTTGGCATAAGTGGAAGCCTATTATATAATATTAAGGAGTGGAATATTAACTTTCATCTGCTCAAATGTTTCAAGAATCTTCTCTATTTGCAGTGAAGTCTTCCTAAGCCGAATGGGATATGGTGCCAGCATAGGAACATGTTCTTCCAAATGAGTGTGTGATGATAATAGAGTAATGGAGATTGATGTGAAGCAAGAGATGGAAAAGTAGCTTGCGGAATAGTAGGAGTGAGAGTAGGAGGCATGACTATATTATTATCCACTTACTTTCTAGATCTGAGCATGTGAATGACATTGCACTGGTGAACATGTGATGAAATAGACTGAGGTGAGTTAGAGTTGGGATTCATTATTGGTTGACTTGGAAATGTACCCGGTGCTCGCTCACTCAACTGTGTGGCTAACTGTCCAATCTGTTACTCTATATTCTTGATCGACAGAGAATTTATAAGAAGTGGTTAGTCAGTCCATTATATAAAATTAGTAGATACTTTCATTAAAATTTGCATTTATGTGTCTAAACTGGACGTTGTCTTGAAAAGGTTCTCCATATTCTTTTCAAGTGTAGTTAATCATCTATCATATTCATTGTTAGACCCCTACTGTGGATATAATTGATTATTTGCAAATAGTCTATTCTGGTTGTTCTCTTCATTCATAGCATTAAGTTGTTGATATACACCCATATTAGGTCTAGGGAACTGACCAATGGTTGGAGGCTGCATGTTTGGACTTGGGGCTCCCTAATATTGCCCATAACCCCATAAGTTATTTGGGTGGTTTCTCCAGCCCAGAATATATATAGGAGAATAAGGATTATTTATGGGTCATTGATACAATGCGTTAACCTGCTCAAGTGTTGGACTCATATGATTCATTAATAATGGATACTCCTCCATAACATGGCTTGGAGTTCCACAGTTGAAACATATGAAAATTTGTATTTGATTAGCATGACCCCGGTGGAGTGCTAGGAGTCTCTTACACCTCAATTCTTATTATAAGGACTACAATCTTAGCTTCGGCAGCTATAGAGATATTGACGCTATGGATCTCACTCTTATGTGCAGAAGTTGATGCATTGGGTATTTCAACAGTACTCTCCCGCTATATAGTTTTTTATGATAGGTCCTCAAAAAATTCCCATGCTTCATCGTCGTTCTTTCTCATGAACTCCCCCCAAAACATGGAGTCTAGAAGAGTTTTAAATATGTAATCAAGTCCTTCATAGACAATTTAACACAACCACCACTTTTCAATTACATAATGGGGCACTGAGCTAATAAGTTCTTGAACCGTTCTAAGTACTTGATGAAGGGTTCTCCTACCACTTGACGGAATTGATTAATAACATTACGTATTTTGGCCGTCCTATGCGTAGGATAATACTTCTTTAGAAATCCATAACAAATTGATCCTAAGTAGTGATTGAAACAATAGGTATAATGTACAACCACTTCTTATCGTTATCTTCAAGAGCGAATGGGATAAAACGGAGCTTAATTTTGTCTTCCAAAGGATGTTGCAGTTTAATCATTATGCATGTTTCTAGAAATTCACTATGAAAAGATGGTATCCTCAGAATTGGATCCGGTGAATTTCAGAAGCATACTAATATACTGCAGCTTTAATTCATAATTTTATCCACTGATGGTGGAAGCTTTATTCATGAAGGTGGTGAAGTGCGCAGTAGGTAACATCGATCCGGAAAGATCATATCAGTTGGTCCATCTTGTCTCCCATGAACAAATCAGATCTCACCAGTCGACCAAATTTATCATGGGTCCAATGTGGCATGAACCTACAACCATGAGTGGATTCGTGAGTCTTCTAAACTAATGCAAGAAGTGGGGTGTGGTGAAGATGAAACGCTGGAAGAAATATGATCAGAGAAAAAATTGATGTCCTACTATTTCTACTTTTTAATTTTTTTAAAGAACCAAAGACCCGAAACACACTAGTCGAGAGAAAGTGGAAAATATTTACATAATAGATGTAATAGTGGAGTGAAAGTGGAATATACTTACATAATAGAAAGTAGAATATATTTACATAATTAGTAATTCATCATTTTTCTCTCTTAATAAGAATAATTCAACAATATCATTTTCACAGCAAATATATTTATTAATAAATAATTGTATTGACATAATGGATGTAATAGTGTTAGCATAATAAAAAAAAAAACTAATTAACTTGCTAATTTTCATTTATCTTTCAAGCATTACAATTCTATGGTGTGATAGTGAAGAAGTACAAGGCATAAAATATTTATTCTCATGAGACTGCTGGTTTGATAATTGAATTCTTTTTATTTATAACCCCAGAAAACATAGCTGTAAGATTACAATTACAAGATAATAATTGCTTCTCCAAGCATAGTGCTTCTTTATGCTGGACAACAACAAATTTTGGTTCGGAATGAGCGATTGGGATTGGGGATGCAAATTCCAATATTGGAATTCAAACCAACATCCTTGCAATGTTGGTAGCAATCTGCATCTACGTTGCAAGGTCCAGGAAAAAATGAGCAACTAGCTACAACAATAGCGGGGATGAATATCCTGAAATTTGATGTTTTGGGCAACCATATATAAATAGTTAGTAGAAATTCTTCATAATGCTATATAAAATATTGATGATTAATGACAATTAACAATTGACAGGACCAGGAGAGTGATGAGGGTAATTGTTGAAATTTTTGATGCCATCTTTACCTGAAAAGGTTAAAGAAATCTAATGATAGACCTATCTTAGTAACAAAGTTTATATAGATGTTCAATTATTACAGAGAATCCATGAAAAGGAATCCATGAAGATTCACTTTCTATGTATAGATCCCTACTGAACCTTAATTTATCTACATTCTAAATATTTAAAAAAAAACATACATGCATTTTTGCTGCGTACTTTGAATTTACATAATGCAAGGATCTAGTCATTAAATTTGAAATTTGATTTTCTTTACCTACATGAGTATCTTAGTATTTTATTTTTTATGAAATATAGGAATATTAGTACATTATATGAAAATATGATTTTAGTGATGAGCATTTTGAGCTGAAAGTAAATGTTTTTTCTAGGAAGGGGTATTTTTCAAACAAATAAACATTGTCACTAAACATGATTTATTATAATGGTGATAAATAGTTAGTACTAAAATATAGTTTCTAGCGGCAATGATTAAACACTTGTCATTACATTGTAATTTTCAATGATGAGAAATTTTAATTGTCACAAAAACTGATCAAGATTTTTTTATTTATGACATGGATGTATGTGTGGGGCCTAGGGTTACATTTCACACATTTTGACATGCTTTAAAAAAGTTAAAGATATCTCTTTGTATGCTTGAAAGAGATTTTTTTTTTGAAAATCCTAATAGAGAAGGCAAAGAAACAACAGAAGTGAGTGAGTCGGCGACAACATAGTTCTTGAAAAGAGAGCGAAGATGAGGGATAAGGAGATCAGAGATGAGATAAGGAGTCAAATGATACAGAACATCTCGGCAACCCGTCAGAGGACGAGGTTGTGGAAGATATCAATGTCAATTTTGACTATGAGGCTGCCTCTAATAACTCTGATTATCAAACGGTATGTGTGTGTTCATATACACACACACATACATGTATGTATGTGTGTGTGTGTGCGTGTGTGTGTGTGTGTGTGTGTGTGTGTGTGTGTATATATATATATATATATATACATACATACATATATTTACATACTTACATGTGTATCTGTGTGTGTACGCATGTGTTTACATACATACGTGTGTGTGTGTGTGTGTATATATATATATATATCTCCTCCCATAATTTTCTCCAAATTATTTTTTTCACATTTTGATCTAAAACATATAGGGTTCACTAATTCCCAATTTCTTATGTTTTAGTTTTGATTTGACCTTACATCAAATAGATACAAAATTAATGATTTTCATTGAATACAAAAACTTTGTATTGACTTGATGGAATGACAAATGAACTCTAAAATATGTGAAATTTGATCCTTAAATGGAAATTGAAATGTATATTATGATCCAAAAAAAATTTCATAAAAAATTAATAGAATCAACAACAATAGCTAAGCCTTTTATCCCAAGTACTTTTGGTTATAACATGAACCAAAAAAGAATCACGCTAGATCAATCACATTGATAATCCTTCTCCATTCATTCCTATAAAGTAATATGTCCTCATTTAAACCTCATGTAAACAATACGAGTCATGTCAAAAACTAGGAGCATTAATTAGGATGAGTGATATGTCTTTAACAATCATACTTACAATTTAGATATTCGATTGTTGGGGCATTGACTTCATGGGACTGTTTTCTTTTTCTAACAGATATGTTTATATCTCGTAGCGATTGATTACGTCTCTAAATGGGTAGAAACTGCACATATAAAAATAATGATCAACAAACTATTATCAAATTTTTAATGAAATATATATTGTCCAAATTTGGAGTTCCTAAACACATAATAAGCAATGGGGTTCCCATTGCTGCATTAAAACCTTTGAATTTTTGGTGAAAAAGTATCGCATCATGCACAAAATTTCTACACCTTATCATTCACAGTCGAATGCACAAGTTGAACTGGCCAATAGGAAAATTGAGCAAATTCTGAAGGAAACAGTTAATCCATCTCGCAAAGATTGATCATTTAGACTAACTGATACTTTATTGGCTTATCATACTACATATAAAACACCCTTAGGTATGTCTCTGTACAGAATAGTACATAAAAAAGCTTATCATTTGCTTATAGAGGTAGACTATAAGGCATATTAGGCAAATAAATTGGTTAATTTATATCTCAATTCAGCTGGCCCATTAAGAAAACTACAAATAAATTAATTGGAAGAGATAAAATGTGATGCACATGACAATTCAAGCATTTTGAAAAAAAAATTGAGAATATGGTATGATTACCATATCACACGGCGTATTTTTCACCCTTCTGACAAAGTACTCCTGTACAACTCACACCTTCATATATTTCCAAGAAAATTAACTCATGATGGACCTGACCATTTGTAGTTAAAACTATGTATCGGCTTGGCGCAATTGATATCAAATATCCAAAAAATTGTCAAACATTTAAAGTTAACAGAAAACAATTAAAGTATTATTTTGAATTTTCGAATAACACGGAGGAATCTCATGTTCTAGTGGATCCTCAAATATCTCATTGATTACAAGCTAAATAAAAACACAATGTATACTATTGTGTATTATGTACTAACAATTTGTTTGTTAGTTGATACGTTATGAGTACCACACTGAAGTAATTTCTAAAAACTCTCTCTGAAATTATATATGTTCTTGATTTAGTAAATATAAATATCAATTTATTGAGGATAATGTGTATTTTAAATTGGTGTGATTGCTTATAAAATAACTTAGTTTGGATACCTATGATGTTTTCAACAATTTTGTTCAAAAAAACAATTTATAATTACAACTAAACATTAGCTTTTATTTCTAACTTTAAAATTAGGAACTAACTTTTAATTTAGAATTAGTTTTAGAATTATAAATTAACAATTAGATTTTAGGAATAACTTTAGTCTAGGAACTAACAATTAGAAAAAAAATAAAAATAGAAACTTTACCTTAACGTAATTCTCAATAGAGGGCAACTGTCGAAACCGTTGTCAAAACAACTGTCGACAGCCAGCCACTCAATGCAATTTTTTCTCTACTCGAAAGCGGCTATCGAAATCGCTGTCGAAACGACTATCAACAACCATAAACAAAGCCCAATTATAAATAAATCTTTGAGTTTGTTTTTCTCTACAGCCAAAAAATAGCATCCTTTCCACAGCACCCTAAAGCAAAAATCCCTTCTTTTGAATGCTAAAACCCATTCTAGCGTAATTTTTTTCAAATTTTAAAAGATTTTCAAGCAATTAAGTCTTCTTCTCATTGGTTTTTCTTTGAATTGTTCTTCATAAAAAGTAGACTTTTATCTCAAAAACCTAGATCTACTATTTATATGAACTAATTTGAATAAATGAAAGCTAGATTTTTACTTGTTAGTAGATTTGGAGTGGTTTAGAAAATATTTAAGGATTTTTGACGAATTTCATGGAATAATTGAAAATACATGCTAATTTTGAGGTAAAGAAAAATAAAAATTTCAGCTTTTTAGCATAACAATTCATAGGTTGCTTGAATAATTAACATACATTAAACTCATGCATTAATAGTAAAATTAAAATAATGTTTAAAGAGGAATTGGAAAATACGGAATTTTGTAATTGTAAAAAAAGAGGGGGAAATAAAAGAACTTAAATATATAATATGTGTGTTAAATTCAAGCATAATTTTGAGAAATAATAATATTATATTAAGATAAATTTTACAATTAACTTTACGGAATGGGACCAAGAAATCAAACTGCTTCCAAGAGACCAAGAGTGGAATCTTCACGCCCATCATCTCCATAGAGGCGCAGAGTTACAAAAGCAAATAAGAAGCTCTTGGAGAAGTATGAGAATTTTAACTTTTGGCCTGAATGAGCAATTGATTACTCAAAGATACATGAGAATCTTGCTTTCAGAGCACAAATGCAGGCTGTAGAATTAGAAGCATATACAATGCATAGACACACACTGACGTTTAACGAAATCATGCATGAATTTTATGCTAATCTGCAACCGGCACTTGGGATCAATATGCATAATTTATAGTAAGGGGCAGGGAAGTGCCACTCACAAACAAGAAATTCTGAGAGCAATTCTCATACCCAATGTGCTTGAAGAGCACCCATTTTTTATTGATATAGCAAATGAGATACCGAGCAAATCCTGCCGATTCAAAGAGGTCTAATGCAAATCTCAACGATTTTGCTTTCAATTAGAGTTTCTTAAAAGTTGGCTACATAAGACGAGTGTACATTTTGGTAAGTCTATTTATCAAATATAACACCTTACTGTCATATGTAATAATGAAATTATGTTCATGGGACATGGTGTTATTAAATATAATTCTAGAAATGCGCCTGTTCGATGTCGCATCCATCATATATTTCCTGATAGTTTAATATATGGGACAACCCATGAATATATCCAACGTCCAATATTGACAAAGCTATACTTATTCTGCCATCTCTGATAATAAAAAGTTGCATGAACACTAGAGTCAAACATTGTGAAGAAGATAGATTAAGAAATAATGAAAAGAAAAATGAGGATAACCAAAAAGAAAGATTTTTTTTGATATCTTCTACAAAACAATGCCTGATGGGCATCAGTTTTCTTTTGCATGAAGTTCTAGTCTTGTAACTTTGATTTGTATAACTGTATTTGACTTTAGTTTTTTATAGCTCCATGTTCTTGTAGCTTTATTCTCATTTTATCTCTTCTTGGACTTAAATTCTTAATCTGTCTCTGAGTTTATGTCATCTCTTTGTAGCAATAGGTCTAACCTAAAAAATATACTAAAAGTATTCGAGTCGCATTATTTATATACAGAAATAGACAATATGAAGGCTATAAATATACAATGTTTGGAGCTCATCACACCCTCACACCTATCTTTTACTAGTTCTCAAGCAAAACCTAAACCTAAAAAGAAAAAAAATCCTAACTCACTTTTGTAAGAATCACAGTCGCACTTAGCACGTGAAGCCGTTAAACTTCTAGGTTACCCTAGTAGACGAGTTGTATCTCATAAGGATTTATAGTGGTGTTATCAACAAACATCATGATGAAGATGGATTAAAAATGTAAAAAAGAAAAATAAGGATCACAAAAAAACCAAGAAAAACAAAAATTTTATAGAAAAGAATGATTTTTTTATATTTTTACAATTAATCTCACTAATATACATACTCAAGAATGCATTTACATTATCAATTTTAAAGTCAAATATCATATCTAATACACTTATCATTTTAATCAAAAATTCAAATCCTATCTTTCAATACCCATTAATAAGTAACTCATTGGCTCCTTTACATCTACGTGCATGTGTGAGAGTCTGCTTGGATTTTGAACTCAAACTCTAACTCATGATTTATCTTTTTACTCGAAATATTTTTTCTTTTTTTTTTTACTTTTTATTCTTTTTTGTGAATATTTCACCTTTCATACGAATATTTATACTTATTTAAGTGAAAACACCGGATTACTAGGATCATACTCTGAATATTTCACTTTTCATACGAATAATCACGCTTACTTAGATGCAAATATCTAATTACTTAGATCATACTCTATCTCTTAAAAATACTGTTTATTTAAATATTCACGGTTACTTAGGTGCAAATACTCGATTACTTGGATAATACTCTACCTCTTAATTCTTTTTTTTCTTTTTTAGAGAGAAAAGATTACGCAATTGTTATCATCTTTGTCCTTAACCTAATAAACTATTGTGTAGTAAAAAAAATAGATGTATACTTACCTCAAAATTACTATTTATTTTTGGATTTTATTTTTTATAAAATTCTATGTATATTTTCTAGTCTACTCTACTATCAAATTACAAATCTAAATATTTTTTTTATTTGTAATTAGGTTGCTTTATTGCAAAAAATAAATTTTTTTACTTTTTTATTTTATGATTTTTTTTTCTTTTCTTTTTTTATACCCTAAAAACTATCCAAAGTTTAAAATAAAGTAATCCAAAAATCTAAAAATAAAATAAAAATCCTAGAAAAACTAAAGATTCTAGGAAAACACAAAAGCCTTCTAACCCACTTTCCTACACTTAAATTTGTATATGCTCTCATACACGAATCATTGGTGTCATAAATAAATATGAAACTATTGTACAAATACTATACAAATAATGAGAGTCCTGAAAGATCATAATTTTAATATCATCACCTTATTAATGTATGAAAAATAGTTATAACTTCTCGATTGCTTCCCACATTCATAGTGTATATATTTTAAATGTGAAGTAGGTGCATTGTCGTATCTCATTATCCTCCTATAAGTTACGAAATTATTTTTTATTTCTTATGCCATCCTCACTTTTTTTGTCCATATATTCGCATTAATAATAAGATTAAATAACTCTTCACTATAAACTTGCTAATCATCATTGGTAATAACTACTCATGTAGAAATATCGTGAGATATGAAGAGTGCATCATGCTTAAGTGAGTCATGGACTATGAAGTGTGGTGGCACTTCTAACTCACGAAATAATGCAAGCTCCTCCGCAAACAAATTCTCAAAAGTTTGCTTATTAAGGAATTGAATACTTGGGAAAATATCATCATATATAGAATTAGTATGTGCCAACTCATCTAATAACATGAGCTTATCTATGAAAATTTACTCAAATAAGGGTTGATTATCAGCAAAAGAGGTAAAATGAGAGTGCAAACTGTGAACCATATTTACCTCAATGGAGAAACTCGTTGTGTGCTCATCGATATTGATTATGTTCAATGCCACAGTTATATTTCCAAATAATAGCTTCATGAGGTCACTTCTGCAATTAATTAATGCATTTGAAATTGCTAGGAATGGTCAAATAACAAGAATTTGATTCCATGCGCTAGAAATCGGCTCAGTTTCTAAAACAATGAAGTCTACAGGAAAGATGAACTTGCTGATCTTAATGAGCACATCTTCAACCATATCAAGTGGTTCCTTAATCAAATGATCAGTTAGCTGTAATATGACCTTGGTTGGTTAAATTTTCTTAACCCCAGTTGCTGATAAACAGTTTAAAGAAGCAAGTTGATACTTGTCCCTAGATCAAGCAATGCCCTATCAAATATAGTAATTCCAATGGTGCAGGAGATTGTGAGGAAACCTGGATCTTTGTATTTGATAGGTAAGGAGTTAGTAAGAATTTGCGATATATTTGCAGTAAGAAAAACTTTCTCATGAATGCTTCTTACTCGTTTCTTAGTACACAAATCCTTGAGAAATTTGGTGTAAGTGGAAACCTATTGTGTAATATTAAGGAGTGGAATATTAACTTTTACCTGCTCAAATATTTCAAGAATCTTCTCTACTTAACAGTAAAGATTTCCTAAACCGATTGGGATATGGTGCTTTCAGCTTAGGAACATCCGCGTCCAATTGAGCATGTGATGATAATGGAGTGATCGAGATGGATGTGGAGTAGTAGGAAAGAGATCAGGAGGCATGGCTACATTATTGTCCACTTTCTTTCTAGATCTAATGTGTGAATGATATTGCAATGGTAAATATGGAATGAAACAAACTTAGACGAGTTAGAGTTGGAATTCATTATTGGCTGGTTTGGAAAGATACCCGGCCCCCGCTCAATCAACTGTGTGGCTAACTGTCCAATCTGCTAATCTATATTCTTGATCGACTTAGAACTTGTAAGAAGTTGTCGGTCGGTCCGTTATATAAAGTCAGTAGACACTTTCATTGAATTTTGCATTTTTGTATCTAAACTGGATGTTGTCTTGAAAAAGTTTTCTCCATATTTTTTTTTCAAGTTAGCCATCTATCATAATCATTGTTAGACCCCTACTATGGATATAATTGATTATGTGCAGATAGTCTATTCTGATTATTCCCTCGATTCGTAGCATTTGAATGTTGATATACACCCACATTAGGTCTAGAGAATTGACCAGTGGTTGCAAGCGTCTTACTAGGGCTTGGTGCTCCCTGATATTGCCTATAACCCCATGAGAGATTTGGGTGGTTTCTCCAGCCCGGATTATATATAGGAGCGTAAGGATTGTTTATGAGTTACTGATATAAGGCATTCTCATAGATTCATTAATAATGGATACTCCTCCATAACATGGCTTGAAGTTCTGAAGTTGAAACATGTTAGTATTTGATTGACTTGACCCTCTGATGGAGTGCTAGGAGTCTCTAACATCTCTATTCTCCTCATAAGGGCTGCAATCTTAGCTTCGACATGTATAGAACTGTCAACGCTATGGATCCCACCTTTATGAGCAACAGTTGATGCATTGCATTTTTTATCAGGACTCTCCCACTATATAGTTTTTCATGAAAGGTCCTCAAGAAATTCCCATGCCTCATCCTCATTCTTTCTCATGAACTCCCCCTGAAACATGGACTCAAGAAGAGTTTTGAATATGTAAAGAAGTCCTTCATAGACGATTTGACACAGCCTCCACTTTTCAATTGCATAGTGGGGGCACTGAGCTAATAAGTTATTGAACCGTTCCTAGTACTTGATAAGGGGTTCAGACACTTGACAGAATTGATTAATAGCATTACGTATTTTGGCTATCTTATGCATAGGATAATACTTCTTTAGAAATTCATAACAAATTGATCTCAATTAGTGATTGAATCCGTAGGCATAATGTACAACCACTTCTTGTTGTTATCTTTGAGAGCGAACGGAATAAAATAGAGCTTAATTTTATCTTCCGAAAGATGTTGCAGTTTAATCATTATGCATGTTTCCTGAAATTCACTGATGAAAAGATAAGTATTCTTATAATTGGATCCAGTGAATTTTAGAAGCATACTAATATACTGCAGCTTTAATTCATAATTTTATCCACTGCTAGTGGAAGCTTTATGCATGAAGATGGTAAAGTGCGTAGTGGGTAACATCGATTCTGAAAGATCGGATCGGTTGGTCCATCTTGTCTCTCATGAACAAATCTGATCTTACTAGTCGACCAAATTGATCACGGGTCCAATGTGGCATGTACCAACAACCGTGGATGGATGCATGAGTCTTCTAAACTAATGCAAGAAGTGGGGTGATGTAAAGATGAAACGGTGGAAGAAAATATGATCAAAGAAAAATGTGATGTCCTACTATTTCTAATTTTTTATTTTTTTAATTTTTTTAAGAACCAAAGACCCAAAACACATTAGTGGAGAGAAAGTGGGTGAAGAACTCACCTGAGCTGATTTAGCAGTTTTTGTCGCCGATTAGTAGCAGAATCAGAGAGATTATCTCTTTGTTTTCTGCTACGCAACTCTAAACCTCTTTTGATCCCTTTTGCTTTTCTGTACCTGCACTTCCAGGTCCCTACACACTCAATACACATTGTTAGCCTGTAAAACATTAGAAAAAGGAAGAAACCATCATCGATCTCCGAAAACTGTGCCAAAAACTTGATGTTAATAATCTATAGCAAGTGTAAAGTGTCCGTTGTAGTTCTTTATAGATTGTTCCCACAGGAATCAAGATTGTTTTACTATCTTGCTAGTTTTTTAGTTCAATCAATTAGCTATGAGATTCAAGATTAAAAAGATTAGGTTTAAGTTCCTAAAATTAGTCTAGGTTTTTGAATCCAATAGAATAATAGCTTTAATGAATTACCTCTTTCATCCTAAGTTTTTAATCATGCACAGTCAACTAACACATTAAAGGGTGATCTTTTTAATTTGACTTTAATTAAGAGCCCCTAAGTATGACCTAACAATGATGTGCAAGCATAATCATGAAACTCAAGATTTTTCTTAAAAATAAATTATATATAGTAGATAGTCGTATAAATAAAAGTATAGAAATAAACTTCAAACCCTAATCTAAGTATAGGTTATCAAAAGCTAAAACTCAAGCATAACCTATCAATGATATTGGATTTATAAATTTATACTCTTCAATCTATTTATAGGAAAATCTTATTAATAATTCTATAACTTAAAATAAAGAATATGACTTCAAAATATTATCCAAGTATAGATTATAAAATTATGAATTAATCATAAGCTATCAAGGAATTATAATTTACGAAGTCCTATCTTTATTTTCTTCATAGAAAAACCATGTCTTATTCATTTTCGGAAGAAGATAAGAAAAATGTTAGATTAGATTCATTAAACTAATTTCTTCTACATCTTTGGACTAATACAAATTAGTTACTCATACTACTAATTATCAAAAACCTATATTTATTTATGAAATCCGTGAAAATACTAATTATCTAGAAAGCAAGATAAATGAAAACAAGAAAGCAAGTAAAAGAAAATTACCTAAGAAACAATGGTGAACAACAAAGAGTCACCTCTGGAGTTCGGTATTATGGTCGTCATTCCTTCGGCAAAACCCTAATCACTATTTAATCAAAAGTGTATCTAAAATTACAAAAAACTCTAATTTAGAAGGATACAGCCAATATATAGGGCTCAGAGTACTAAACCCTAATATGACTACAACTGAATAACTACAAAATTATATCAAAGACCTTGTAAACTTTTCAGCAATTTCGAGCCCAAAATTACTTCCAAATGGCTGATGTTGCCTCTAATTGGCCGCAAAATAGTGCCTGATGGGCTTCAGTTTTCTTTTGCATGAAATTCTAATCTTGTGACTTTGATTTGTATGACTGTATTTAACTTTGGTTCTCTATACCTCTATGTTCTTATAACTTTATTCTCTTTTAAACTCTTTATAAACTTGGTTTTCTAATCTGTCTCTATGTTTATGCTATTTTCTTGTAAGAATAGGTCTAATATGAAAAATATACTAAAAATACCTGAGTAGCATTATTTATATACAAAAAAGATAATATGGAGGATATAAATATGCAATGTATGGAACTAATCATCACCTTCTCACAGTTACCATAATACTTATCATTCTTCACATTCATCTTACAAATTATATTACAATCGAATAAATTAACAACAGCTATACCCTATCATGGCTCATATTCCACACTAGCGATTTGATGAAAAATCACATTAGATGTAACACTAAAAGTGTCGGAAACCTTCATGTAAGATCATAATAGAAATTCTTTAAGAACTACACAATCTACCAACATATATACTTCCAACCATCTTTATCCAGCATCCTTTCACCATCTTCACTCAATTGAAGTTCTTGTCTAAAGATATATAGGATCTGATAACTCAAACTCATAGAAAACATGTCTTGGGATTTTATAGTGGCTTGCACAACAAGATTCATTATGTGTGCAATACATCGTATATGGAGATATTCACAATGACTGTGTTGACTAAACCGCCTTGCTTTGCAAATGCGATCAAGGAGAAAAGGTGTTCGAGATGAATAGAAACCTAATTCTCACTCTTTCATTATATAGTTCTGATTTATATACATGGATTAATGGTATAGGTGACAAATTTATTTATTTGAAATGAGGTCTGATAGTGGATGATAGTCGGCATTTGAAAAATAAGATATCGCACAGTGACTGATTTCGAGCCGATATGTCAGGAAATATCAATTGGAAAAGAGATATTGTTTTAAATGATGGATATATTTAAACAGTAAAAATAAATGAAGCTTATAAATAAGCACAAAGCAAAGAATAACAATTCAGTCAGAGAAGGAAAGAAACTCAAGCAGCAATGCAGAAATAATTTAGAATTTTAATTTAGATAAAAAAAACTTAACATGTCAAGAGGAAATTTGGGTAACAAATTCAGCTTGGTTAGATCTATTTTACTTACCAGGTAGCAGTCAATATTGCTATCCAGCTATCAAAGTCAGATCAAACCTGATCTAAAGTTTTTGGAAACCCTCGCAGCAATGAGAGTTTGTGTATCAAATACTAATCTTACAAAAAAAAAAAGCCTTATAGAAAACCAGTTTAGAATAGAAAGAAAGCAAGATTTGAATTTTATCTAGGATGCAGTTAAATGAAAATAAATTTTTTATCTTATTACAAGGATTAATGATTTTGATAAGGCTAAGACCATATAAAGAATGAAAACTCTTATTCTATAGTAGTTATTGTATCCTAAATGCTATTAACAAAACTTGATCTCAACATATGTTTGATTTGATCCTTATTTTATTGCAAAATTAATTGAAAATCTTATCATAACTCGGCCTAGAAAACTATCCAAATCAAAAAGAAACACATGACAAGACAATCATGACTATCAGTCTAGTCGAGTCTAATCGCGTTGAAATTTTTCATGTTGTTTCCTCCTAAGATTGTGATATTTTTTATTTAGATAGAAACTGATTTATCACCTGCAGTTTATAAAAGCAGAGCCAAAAACCAAAAAAAAAAAAGTTATCTTTCTTCCTTTATTGAAGAGTCCATCTTCCACGGTCAATAGTTCATACTTTAAACTCAAAAACAAGTTATCAAAAGTTCATACTCTAAAGTAAAAGTAACATGTCATCAAGAGCTCATGCTATAAAGCGGAAGGTAACAAGCTATTAAGAGGAGAGATGCTTGTATCAAACTTTTTATCCATCTTCTTGTAGCCTCAACCATCGCACAGGTGGTCAATCGAACTAAATAGACATTCGGGTGAGATCTCCATCATCATGCTTCTCTAGAATCAAAAGAAAGAGATATTATAATCATTCTTAATTAAAATTTCAATTATACAGATTTGCAATTTCTTCTCTCTACTTTTTAGTTTTCAATTTTATTTTAAAAATTTAAACTAAAACAATATAATATCAACTAATGATATTTACCTGAGAATTTGGTTCATATAATGGCATCTCAATTGATATTTAGAAATACTCATCTCTTATATGGATAAATTATTGTCAAATTATTTCTTCATGATAACTTGAAACGTCTAGTTTGTAATTCATCATTTTTCCCTCTTAATAAGAATAATTCAACAATATCATTCTTACAGCAAATATATTTATTAATAAATAATTGTATTGACATAATAGATCTAATAGTGTTATGCATAATAAAAAACCTAATTAACTTGCTAATTTTCATTTATCTTTCAAGCATTACAATTCTATGGTGTGATAGTGAAGAAGTACAGGGCATAAAATATTTATTCTCATGAGACTGATGGTTCGATAATTGAATTCTTTTTATTTATAACCCCAGAAAAGATAGTTGAAAGATTACAATTACAAAACAATAATTGCTTCTCCAAGCATAGTACTACTTTACTCTGGACAACAACAAATTTTCTTGCAGAATGAGCGATGGGGATTGGGGATGAAAATTCCAATATTGGAATTCAAGCCGATATCCTTGAAATGCTGGTAGCAATCTCCATCTACGTTGCAAGGACCAGGAAAAAATGAGCAACTAGCTGCAACAATATGCAGGGATGAATATCCTGAAATTTGAGGTTTTGGGCAACCATATATCAATAGTTAGTAGCAATTCTTCATAATACTATATAAAATATTGATGATTAATAACAATTACCAATTGATAAGACGAGGAGAGTGATAAGGATAATTGCAGAATTTTTTGATGCCATCTTTACCTAAAAAGGTTAAAGAAATCTAATGATACTCCTATCTTAGTAACAATCTTTATGTAGATGTTTAATTATTACAGGGAATTCATGAAGATTCACTTTCTATGTATAGATCCCTACTGAACCTTAACTTATCTACATTCTCAATATTTAACAAAAAAAATACATGTATTTTTGCTGCGTACTTTGAATTTACATAATGCAAGGGATCTAGTCATTAAATTTGAAATTTGATTTTCTTTATCTGCATGAGTACCTTACTTTTTTATTTTTTATGAAATATAGTAATAATAGTACATTATATGAAAATATGATTTCAGTGACGAGTATTTAGAGATGAAAGTAAAAGTTTTTACTAGGTAGGGGTATTTTTCATAACAAATAAATGTTATCACTAAATATGATTTATTATAATGGAGATAAATAGTTGTTACTAAAATATAGTTTCTAGCAGCAACGATTAAATACTTGTTACTACATTGTAATTTTCTGCGACGAGAAATTTTAATTGCCACAGAAAATGATCAAGATTTTTTTATCTATGACATCGATGTATGTGTGGGGTCTAGGGTTACAATTCACATATTTTAACATGCTTTAAAAAAGTTAAAGATATTCTTCGTATGCTTGCTCGGAGGGAGAGAGAAAGGGATTTTTTTTTTGAAAATCCTACTAGAGAAGGCAAAGAAACAAGAGAAGTGAGTGAGTCGGTGGCAAACTTAGTTCTTGAAAAGATAGCGATGATGAGTCATAAGGTGATCAGAGACGTGATAAGGAGTCAAATGATACATAACATCTCAACGACCCGTCAGAGGACGAGATTGTGGAATATATCTATGACAATTTTGACTATGAGGCTACCTCTAATAACTCTAATTATCAAATGGTATGTGTGTGTCCATATACACACACACACATGTATGTATGTACGTATGTATGTGTGTGTGTGTGTGTATATATATATATATCTAGTTGCTTAGCTTATGTCAACAATAAAAGTACAAAAATATCGTTTGTGTGGATATGCATACTCACCGAGGCATACTAGCCCAACTAGTTAACACATAGTTTTCTTATTTATTGTTTTTCTATTTCATGTAGAAAATCCTTGCATCAATACCATACTCACTTTTATTTTTTTATTTTTATTATTTTTTTTCCATATATATATATATATATATGAGATTACTGTAGGTGAGCCGCGAGCTAAGGAAAAGTTACGTGAGCTAGCGGTAAAAGTATAATGATTCAAAAAAATTTCTTCATTTTTTTTTAACAATTACTATCTCTATTTTCTTAACTTTTTTTGGATAATATTTCATAAATTTTGGAGTTCATTTACCCTTTCATCAAGTGCATATAAAATGTTTTATTTATTGAAAACCGTTAATTTTGTGTTAACTTGATGGAGGACCAAATCAAAATCAAAACCCAAGAAATTGGGTATGAGTGAACCCTAGGGGCTATAGATCATAATCCATAAGAAAATTTTTAAAAAGATTATTGGAAATAGTCGAAATGAACAGCAGCTCAGGTAACTTGCGTGAGCTGTCAGCTCATTTCCATTTCTATCTCTCTTTGTTTCTCTCTCTCTCTCTCTTTATATATATATATATATATATATATATATATATATATGTCACCTCCTATAATTTTCTCCAAAATATTTTTTTCACATTATGATCTAAAACTTATAGGGTTCACTAATTCCCAATTTCTTAGGTTTTAGTGTTGGTTTGACCTTACATCAAGTAGATACAAAATTAACGATTTTCATTGAATACAAAATTTTTATATCGACTTGATAGAATTGCAAATGAATCTAAAATATATGAAATTTGTTCCTTAAATAGATATTGACATAGATATTACGATCCCAAAAAAATTTGATAAAAAGTAATGGAATCAACAACAGCAGCTAAGCCTTTTATCCGAAGTACTTGGGGTAAGTACATGAACTAAAAGAGAATGACGCTGGATCGATCATAATGATAATCCTCCTCCATTCATTCTTATAATAGTAATATATCCTCATTTAAATCTTGAGAATCCATATATTTTTGAATGACTTCCATCCATATTTTCTTCGGTCTTCTCCATACTTTTTTAACTTGTCCTACGTTAATAACCTCTTCTCATCGAACTGGTGCATTTATAGATCTAAATTGCACATGAAAAACCATCCTAAGTGATTTTCTCGTATCTTTCTTCGATGGGGTTACACCTACCTTAGCATGAATATTTTTATTTCTCACTTTATCTTTTCTAATATTGTCGCATATCAAACGAAGCATGCACATGTTTGTTATACTAGTCTTCTGTGAATGACGTTTCCTTATAGCTCAGCATTCCATATCATTTAATAAACTTGGCCTAATAGCAGCTTTATAAAATTTTTCCTACAGCCTTGAATGTTACGGTCGCATAAAACTCTTATTGCACACCTCCATTTCAACAAGCCAACTTGGATCTTATTATTGGCATCACTATCGATCTCTCTATCATTCTAAGTAATATTACCCAAATACCTAAACTGACTACTCATTTATATCTCTTGTCCATCCAATGTCACAATATTATAGTTAAGAGCCTATCATTTACTAAATTTATATTCTTTACACTCTATTTTGTACCTACTTAATCTAAAATCTCTAGATTCTAATGTGTACCTCTATAACTCTAACTTGGTATTTATCCTTGCTTTCATCTCATCAACTAAGACAATATCATCGATAAATTGTATAGGTATCTTATCCTGAATAGCTCAAGTAAGCTCATCTTCACTACAACAAATAAAAATGGCTTAATGCAAATCATTGATGCAACCCAATTGCGAATGAAAAATCACTTGTTAGATCACCACATGTTCTAATATTGGTCACTATTCCCTTATACATATCCGTAATTATGTCAATATACTTGATGAAAACTTTTCTTCATCAATGTCCACTAAAAAAATTCTCGTGATATTTTATCATAGACTTTCCTTAAATCAATAAAACCCATATACAATTTTCTATTTCTCTTTCAAAATTGCTCTATAAATTGACAAGGTAAATAAATAGATTCTATCATGGATCGCCCCCGTATGAATCAAAAAAGGTTCTCTGATATTTTAGTAGTTTGCTTCAATTTATGTTCGATTACCCTTTACTAAAACATCATAGTGTGACTTTAAATATTTATTTTTGTTATTCATATTGAATACTTAGATAAGCTCAAAACTCATATAATATTAAGTGAGAAATTATTCAAAGTATCAAGTTAAGAACCTTATTAGATTATGTGCTTCGTTAATTTATTTTTCGATTATAGGAAGACCACGTGCTCTAAGAATTAAAACATAAAAGCATGAACACATCCAGTGAATTATTACACAAGGGAGTTAAATCCATTTGACCAACAATTTTATTTAAATTAAATTTATATCTTCTTTATTTTAGTTTTAGTTTTAATTAATAAAAATCTAATCTTTATTTTTTTTAGTTCTGTAATTTATTCATTTTATTGTCACACATATCAAAATGATTCTCGAGAGAATAATCTTGAATTACTACCCTTACACTACTTATCGATCTCTTTCACTTCTGTGTGTTTGATTTAGATCGTAGTCAAGCTTTTCGCATCATTGCTTGAGATTAATACTATTGAATTATACTTTTCTATAAATTATGGCTCCTACGTTATTAATTTTTATAATTCTGATTTTACATGACCAGTTGGAGAAGAACTTTGAATAGTAGATTTATTCGATCGTACTTAGATCCACACACACTTCCAGTCCACCGAACATCTCATGACATGAGCACTAGTAATAATAATAATAACAACAACATGAACAATAATAGTAATAATAATAATGGATTCGGAGATGATGATACAAATGACAATAATAGTCATCATGAAGGCAATGGAAGGTCCTTACGAGATTACTACAACCTTGTAAGGTAACCCAACCTTCATGCATAGCATTTCCTTTAAATATGGGACACTTTGAGATTAAATGTGGAGTAGTTTAAGTTTTACCTTAATTCTAAGGGATGGATTCAGAGAGCCCATATTTACATCTTCGAGATTTCGAAGAAGTTTGCACTACTATTAATGTTCAAAACATTACTACAGAGCAACTAAAGTTTAGACTTTTACCATTCTCCCCTAAGGATAGAGTAAAGACATTGCTACATTTCCTATGTTCTAATTCAATAGGAAGATGAGATGAGATTCAAAATAAATTCTTAAAGAAATTCTTTCCCTCACATCAAACAAATTTTATAAGAAAGAAAATTTTCAGCTTTAGACAGAGAGACGATGAACCTTTATTTGAGCATTGGGATTGATTTAAAGATTCGCTACTCTCATACCCATATTACGATTTCAAGATATGTAGGACTGTAAGTACTCTCTATCAAGGGCTAAATACTGCAACCATATAATTTGTAGAAACTATGTTCAATGGTGAATTTTTAAGCAAAGATACTGAGGAAGCATGGGATTATCTTAATTCACTTGCCGAGAATTTATAAACTTGAAAAACTGAGGATACATAACTCACGAATGTCCAACACTTCCTACTTTTAAAAAAGTATTGAACGAACTTTAACACTATCTTAACAAGCAAACAGTTTATATTAACAAACATATAACCCTAGTTGGAGGAACAATCCAAATTTTTAATAGAAGCAGAATCCTCAATAATAAGCCCATTATCAAAATAAATACTCACTAATCCACCTCAATAATACATCCAACCTTCTAATCAACCTTCGGTGTACCAACCACCACCGAAGAGAAATTTTGAGTTTGAGGGTAATTTCTTGACAATATAGTAGAGAATGGATCAGATGATCCAAGTGCAATAGCAGTTTATCCAGTTGTAACAAACAATTAACAGTCAGAATGTGACAGCCTTCAGCGATATTCGATCATAGATAAGCTATCTTAGTTCTGCATTTCAAATGAAAGAAAAAGGTTACCTACCATCTCAACCGGATGCTAGTACTTCATGTAAAGTCAAAGGTATAAATGCTATTATTTATTCCATTAATAATAACATACCCAAGGTAACTGCAACAATAAATTGTGAAGTGGTAAAATCTTGATGAATATATTTCAAAAGAAAATACCGAAGAGAAACAGGGTAGTGATTCAGTGCAACAATCTAAAAATGATAATTTTAAAGAGTTTATGAACATTAAGTTTAAGGGTCTTGTTTCAAAACGAAAATTTCACCACACCATTCCTGCAATTTATAACTATATTAACTATAGCAATTCCTCATTATTCCATTCTGAAATGAAACTTAAATACAAAGATCATTAATGTCCTACTATTTCTTGTATGATATGTCAATTTAATATAGAAAAAGCTTTAATAGAATTGGGGACTAGTGTAAATCTTTTAGCATATTTGGTTTACAAGCACCTAAGTTATGAGAACTTAAACCTACACCAGTCATGCTATAGTTAGCCGATAGGCTATAAAGATATCCTAAGGGTGTTGTTGAATATGTTCTAGTGTAGATAGAAAACTTTTATTTTCCAGTACATTTATAGTTATTGACATTGCACTTGTAAAAAATTTACGTCTTTATATTCCATTTTTTCTCATATGTCCATTTTTAGCTACAATTAGTGCAGTTATAAATTGCAAGAATGGTGTAGTGAAATTTACATTTTGAAATAGGACCCTTAAACTTAATGTTTTTAATGTTTGCATAAAACAAATATTGAAAATGATGAATTGCAAAACATTAATTACATTGAACAAATAAGTGAGGAAGGAGATATTGTATCATTGTGCATGTCTGACCCTTTAGAGCTGACATTAACAATAAATAATGATTTCCTTGATTATCTCAAATCCGAACATATCGCTGAAATCATAAAATATTTAACTGATGCTCAATGCTTGAATATCACGGAATTGACTCCATAAATGAAAGTGTATGAAGATTTACCTCAAATTACAAAGAAATTAGTAGCATTTGATATCCGAACACCGATACTTGAGCTAAAACTGCTACCTAATGATCTCAAGTATGCATTTTTGGACATAAGGAAGTTTTTTCTATGGTCATCTGACCGCACCTTGATAAGAATCAGGAAGAGCGACTACTAATGATATTGCATAGTATAAATGAGCTCTTGGATGGAATACGACAGACATTAAAGGTATAAGCCCTCTTATTTGTATAAATCGCATTACTTTGGAGGATGGAGCTAAGTCTGTTAGGTAAATGCAATGAAGGCTTAACCCTGTCATGAAAGAAGTGGTTAAAACTGAAGTGTTAAAATTTCTTAATGTTGGCATCATCTATCCAATTGCTGATAGCAAGTGAGTAAGACAAACCCAAGTTGTTTTAAATAAGAGTGGAGTGATAATAATTACAAACGCAAATGGAGAGATGATACTCACTCGTACTACAATGAGTTAGCATATGTGCATTGATTATTGAAAATTGAATCAAGTAATGCAGAAAAATCACTTTCCGTTACTTTTTCCTAACCAAGTACTTGAAAGAGTTGTTGTGCAATAATTTTATTATTTTCTTAATAGTTATTCAAGATATTATTAGATTGAAATTGCTTTAGAGGACCAGGAAGAGACAACGTTTACCTATCCCTTTGGTACTTTTTCTTTTAGAAGAATGATATTTGGATTATACAATGCACCTGCAACATTTCAAAGGTGGATGATAAGTATTTTTAGCGATATGGTTGAGATTATCTAGAGGTATTCATGGATAATTTTTCTATGTTTGCAAATAATCTCGAATCTTGTTTAACAAAATTAAGAATTGTGCTTGAAAGATGTCAACAGAAAAATCTACTCCTAAATTATTTCATTATTATGAAAGATATTGTGTTAGGATATATATTTTCATCTAAAGGGATGGAAATAAATACGGCTAAAGTGGAGTCTATTTCCAAAATACTAATACCCAAACCATGAAAAACATACATTCATTCTTAAGACATGCAAGTTTTTATAGAAGATTTATAAAGGATTTTAGTATTATTACTATATCCCTTTCTCACCTTTATGCGCAAGATGTGCAGTTTGAATGGACGTAGGCATTCCAAATAGATTTCGAAACCCTCAAGGAGATGCTCATCACAGTGCTAATAATGCAACCTCCAGATTAGTCACTTCTATTCAATATTATGTGCGACGTATGCAGTTATGCAATTGGAGCAGTATTAGGGCAACAAATAGATAAAAAGCCCAAAGTGGTCTACTATGCTAGCAAGACCCTAAATGACATACATACGAATTATATGACAATAAAGAAGGAGTTTCTAGCTATAGTTTTTGCTCTTGATAAATTTCATTCATATATTTCAAGCTCATATGTTGTTGTTTTTACAGATCATTCGGTGCTCAAATATCTTTGTCAAAGAAAGATACAAAGCCACAACTAATTCGATTGATACTGTTGCTTTAAGTATTCAATCTTGAAATTAAAGACAAAGAAGGAGTAGCGAATGTGATTGCTAACCACCTCTCTCGACTAACTTTTGATAATGATAAGCTACCAATTAGGGACTCATTCCCTGATGAGCAGCTATTTTCAATCAAAACAACTCCTGCGTTTACTAATATTATTAATTTTCATATTGTAGGTGAAATGCCAAATCACTAGAGTGCCCAAGACAACTAATGATTCTTATACGAGGTACACCATTTCTTTTTCAACGAACCTTATTTAAATATTGCTCAGATCAAATCATTAGGCATTGTATGCCTGACGATGAGCTTCAAAGTATAATTGCTTTCTGTCATACAAAAACATATGAGGGCCCCTTTTCGTCTAAAAAGATAGTAACCAAAATACTCCATTGTGGATTATATTGGCCTACTATGTTTATAGAAATATTAATTTTGTAAACGATGAAAGTCATGTCTAAAACTAGGAGCATTAATTAGGAATGTTCGCAGCAGAAATTTGCTTTCCTTCCATTGAATACAACTTAGATTACAATGAAAGTGAACAAAAGAAAAAGAACAAACAAGAGGATTTATAGATTATCGCTCTCTTTTACAATATAAAACGTGGGATCTATGTGGCGATGAGATCTAACAAGTAGTTTCTTTTGATGATCTGACGATGATGATCTTCTATCTTGAAGATGACGGCTACCGACTTGATCTTCTCTGCTGATCTTCACGAATTCAAGGCTCTCATGCGTAACTCGAATTCTCTAAGATGCGGAAAAAGATCCCTAGGGCTTCCTCAAAGGGATATTTATAGCCTTAGGATAATATAAGAGTTTGTATTTAAATAGACTTTGTATTCATCAAGGATTCCTATCAAATATCTTAGTTTTGATTTAAATCTCTTGATTTAGAGTTCTGATTGACTTAAATTGGGTATTGGATAAGCTCAAATCTCAATCACAATTATTTTATGATTCTGATTATCTGCTCACGCGGAGCTAATTGCATCAAAATGCAGAGCTAAGAAACCAGAACGCGGAGCTATTGAATAGCTCCGCTTTTTACTCAAACACGAGGCTAAAAATAGCCAAACGCAGAGCTACTGAGTTAGCTCCGCGCTCTGTTGTGGAAAACTCCATTTATCTGGAAATTTTCACTGCCAACAGAACCCCCTCCAAAGTTTTCAAAATGGCTTAGAACTTAGAAAATTTGAAATACTATGGATCTTCAAACTGGGACACGGAGTTCTAATACCAACTATCTTCGCATTTTGCTTAACACGCGAGGCTAATAGCCTCGCGTTCTGCTCAGTAACTGCTCTGATTCTCGTGCGAATACCAAGGGGCCGGTTTTTTCATTTAAATAGAGTTCTAACTCTTCTTCTTCCTTACTTCATTCGAAGGAATTTGAGAAATCAGAGCTTCAGGCGACTGGGTGACTCAGGCGAACGAGTGATCTTTCATTGGACTTCCTTTTTTTTCCGTCGATTTCTCCAAGATTTTGAAACAAATGGCACCCAAGAAGAGTGCGGCTTCACGCGCCTCCTCACCGTCGGCGGCCAGCGCTAGCAGCAGCGGCAGCGGCCGAGGGAGTGGCCGCAGCGATGAGCTAGCCCACGTTGCACAAATCGGAGGTAAGAACCTCTTGATTTGGACACTTCAGGACAATTTTGGAGTGATTTGGCTCAGTTTTGACTGGCCAATCACCTTTCTAACCGGCGAAATCGTCGTACTCCGACTGAATGGCTTGGAGAAGAAGGAGAAGGCCTCTGGTCTTCCTCCACGCAAAATTATCGCGTTATCTTCACATTTCTAAATGCGAAGTTATTTTTGCTAACTGTCGCGTTTTTACGCAAGGTTACAAATTTAGCTTCGTGTATGTAAATGCGAAGTTATCAACCTTAGCTGTGCGGAGTTATCAACTTAGCTTCGCGTTTCTTATTCAAACGCAAAGCTATCATTTTATCTTCGTGTTTCTTTAAAACGCGAGGCTATTTTCATAGCTTCGCGCAGAGTTATCTTTAGCTCTGTGTTTCTATACTTAAAAAAGTTTCTTGATTCGCAAAAAGAACTTTTCTAATTTTTATTCTTCTGTTGCAGTTGACTACTCAGCGGACCCACTCTCCTAAGGGCATCACTTCGGCTATGGCGGGGGTGCAGACTCAATCACCCAGTTTCGTTTCACCACCATTTTTGCTGCATACAAGCCGGCTTGAGGGAGCGCAGGGAGAAATTAATCAGATACAACCCTGCTACTGCACGGAAGATTATTACTGATACTCCCTTTGAAGCCACGAATCGAGAGGCGTTGGAGAAGCCGACATTCCTCTTTGGAGATGCTATAGAGCACTCTGATGAGATCCTATTTGAAGAAGAGAGCAAATGGCTCTATCAGAACGGTGACTTGCTGATGTTTCTTCCTGATATAGAACGCAGCTACCCTCTGGTATATCTCCAGAGGTTATCATCTCATCGCGAGTTAGAATGGGAGCTAACTCGTGAATATGACGGGGTTGCAATAGGCAAGTTTGGTGCAAACGGGTCTTTCCAAGATAGTCCCCCTAGATGTATTACTGGACTTCTTCCAAGCAGAGTCACCAACGAGCACCTTGTTGGTGAAGTCCCGACTCGTGGTAAGACTTTTCTTAGTGAGTTCTTGGCCAAGGATGGTCGGTATCCTGCGAAAGACTTTCGGATGCCCGGGTGGATCCATTCATCGGGCAACAGTGGTGGTTCGGGCTCGTCAAATATGTGCTGGACACCAATGAGTGGACCCTGAAGGAAATTGGCTTGTACAAAGCCATTAGAAACGTCCAGTTTGGCTTACCTCAAAGTTCATATCACCTTTTCAGCCTGCTGGAGATTTTAAACCTCGAAACTAGCACCTTCTTTACACCCGTGGGTGAGTTAAGATTTGCTCTACACGAGATGTTTGTAGTGTCGGGGTTATCAATGGGCGAAGTCCCTTATGAGGAATACATGCCTACCGCCGAAGAACTGAAGATGTTGAAACGGGGGACGAGCACATCTACCAAACCTATTGGGAGATGATGTGTCACTATCACATTTGTGCCGATCTGGTCGGAGTGATGATTCAAGGGATCGGCCATATGAAGTGGGCAGACTACCTCTTCATCAACCTGAAGGAGAGTCTCCTTATGGTTCATGGGTGTCCTCGCGTGAGCATAGGAGAAATAAAGGAGAGCATCTCCAAGCTGGGAGCCACAACTTACATTACTGAATCCAATGAAGGGGGATTCAGTCCAGACACTGTCTTCCAGAGCTTTCACTACCAAGCACAGTTTCCGATTTCGGATAGGGGTCTGCTTGCAGGCTTTTTGATGCTCTGGTTGAAGAGGTGTGTCGTCCCATCTTTGCCTAAGGAGGCTATTGCCAAGAACGTTGTCTATCCAGCCGTTCTATTGGCCTATGGACGACCATTCGGACTCCTGCCAGGAATGGTCAGTAACCTCCAGAGTGGACTCCGGGCCCTCTGCAACAGCTTTATGCCAGCAGATAAGAACAAGGGCAAAGCTGAAAAGGGTAAAGCAGTAAAGGAAACTGCTACGGTGAAGACACCGCACCCCAGGGTGGAAATGCCCTATACATACTTAATGGCGTGGCTAGTCATGCACTGCCCATCGCTGATGAGTGCTGCGGATTACAATCTGATCGACAAACCGTTCTTCATAGAGAAGTACGAGCGCTCTACTTCGAAGAGCTATTACATGTCGGTGATCCGTAAACACTCCGCCACCACCAGAACTATGAGATCGTCCACTGCTTCCCAAATTTCTAGGAGCCAACAACTTTACCAGTTTATCTTCGGGGGCTTTCTGGTGGCTATTGAATATTCGCCCCGGACACTTGGTGTACAGGCAGGACACCATATGTTATATAGAGCCATATATTCCTTGTCGATTTGCTCGCCAATTCGGGTATCCTTAGCTTTATATGGGGAATCCGAACAAGGGGCTAGCGTACGAAGGGAACCTGTACACAGGAGCATGGAGCTAGTTCCATTTCGTTGCTGGAGGAACCAGAGCTGAATTCTCATTGCCCCAAAAGGTGCCAGACTTAAATATGACTTTGAGCTTCTGCACCTGGTACAGCGTTGCAAACGCCGACGTACCCAATTTCTCTATCAACCACAGTTGCTGTAAGGAGATAAAGGCCTTCTGCTCTTACCGTTAAGGGGCCAAGAGAGTGAGGGTAAAGGGAATGGACGAGTTCCTAGACACAGCAGCTGATCCGTCAGATGCAGGTGACTCTGACGGAGATGATGGTGATAATGATGACGGCAACGCTGGTGGTGCTCCCCAACCTGTCGTGACTCATTCTCAGAGTCCGACTATAAAACGCCACGGGCCCGTAAGGGGTGAGCCAGCTAAGAAGAAAAGGAAGCCGGTCGGGGAAACACTGGTGATCCCCAAAGAGGCAGCGGTCAAATTTGCCACTGACTTGCTTGCTTCGACCCTGCCTTCTGGGTCAGCAGAAGAGAACAGGCCTTCCAAGGCTTGTAGTGCTACTAAGGCTATGACCCTGCTGGCCACGGGATCTGCTGGACACACTACGACGTTATCTCTGGGCAGCGAACTGATGTGCTTCTGGAGTTAGCCACAGCTCCTCCCGCAAGTCTAACCACAGGACTCGCATCCTCTGGTATGATTCTCTCAAATTGTATATTCTATCTTTTGTTCATTTTTCTATATTATATGTAACACTCCTTGTTTGCTTTCTGAGTAGGTAGTCAGCTTCACTCTCCTATGCATTCAACTACCCCGGGAGGAGCTGGTGGATTACTCCGGCACAACTGGGTCCATGGGCGGATTGGGTAGTTCTGCGAATGAGTTTGACGCAGACTACTTCACTCCGGCCCCATGCTCAGTTCCTTCATCGACTCCTCCCATTGATGAATTAGGGAGTGATGATAGGACTGATGCAGTCGTGCCCAGGGATGCTCCTCCATCTCCGAGTTTACCGTCTCCAACTCCAGCGGTCTGCTCTTAAGATACCTTCCCTGTCGTCGTTGGCGTGCCTGCTACTCCTCATCCTGCTGTGCTAACACCATCAATGATAATCGTCGTTGAGACACCGGTGGCTCCTCCTGCTCCAGCTCGCTTGCCAACAGGGGACGAAGACAACATGAAGTTCTCATTTGAAGCTACTTCTATTACAGGAGGAGTTTTCGATGAAGACACTCCAACAACTACTCCTGCTGGAGGAGTTGCTCGACCCACTAGTACCGTTGATACTTCTCCTCGGGTTCCCAGTTCTGCCAAGTCACTATTGGCTTTACTGGCCCCGCATGTTATGAGTCTGGTACAGGGGCGAGCTTCTTCCTCGACTCTTGCAGAAACTACTCCTCCTCCGGCTACATCTTCCTTGGTACTACCCGTGCTAAATATGGACACTGTGGTCCCTCTTGAGTTCTGCCAAGTCACTATTGGCTTTACTGGCCCCGCATGTTATGAGTCTGGTACAGGGGCGAGCTTCTTCGTCGACTCTTGCAGAAACTACTCCTCCTCCGGCTACATCTTCCTTGGTACTGCCCGTGCTAAATATGGACACTATGGACCCTCTTGAGGAATTCTTCAACCATAGCGTTAACGATTTTATGCGGCTGCTAAGGAGGTGTATCGGGATGATCCTGGATGGAAGAGATTTCCTTGAGCTCGGAAGCCCAATATTGGCCAGTTACCTAGACAATATTGAGAGGATTAGAGGGAGTGACTGAGCTGCTCCTTATCGAGCCCACCTAGAAGCCGTATAAGAACAGGTGCAAATGCTGAACACAGATCGCCAAGCGAATGTGGAGGCGATTACCGAGATTGAGGTGGCGCGGCTACAAGCAGAGTTGACAACTCATCAGGAGGAGCTGAGACGCCAAGAGGACGACTGGTCTCATGAGTTGGCAGAACTACGAGCCAGCCAGGAGTCAGTTCTCAGGGGGCTGGAGATGGCGAATTTTGAAATTGAGGGGAGCCAAGCAGCCATCCTTAGAGCTAAGGAGACTATCGCCAAAGCTCAGGCTATTTTAGCAGTCAGCGAGTCACGGTTAGGGTAATCCATTATGAAACGGGAGGAGCTGGTCCCTTAACAAGGATAGCTTGAACAAGAAGTCATGATGAGGAGTCATTCCATCGAAGAATCTCGTCAGCTGTTGGCCCAACAACTTGCAATAAATGATGATGATTTACGCCGGCATGCTCAACACTCTGTGGAAGAACCTCGTCGTCAAGTTATTGATGAGACGACAAATAAGTTAAAATTTTTGGGAGAGCCTTAACTTCCCTATTTCTTTACCTGCATTTATTTATTCTCTGTAAGAAAGAACTCCATCATTCTTTAAATTCTTTATTTTTTGTAACTTTATTCTTTTAATTCATGAATAAAGATAATTCTTTTTGATTCTTTTATCTGTTGGCTACAAATTTTCTTTGCACAACAAATAACTTGTCATAAAATTTTTTTAAACAATTCAAGGCTCATTTGCGTAACTTAGATCGTTGAAACTGACCGGGTTACAATTATTAATCTCGGTAAAGCCCTTTGAATAGAGCTAAATGATAGTTTAGTGAAAGTATTTAACTACTTACTCTAGGATGATCAGGTCAGGATCATTAATTTAGACAGAGGTGCCTAATTGCACATGCCTTAGTTTGATAAAGAAGTTCAAGTGCTCATATACATAACTTGAACAGATGGATGGTTATACTTCTAGGGATATGAACGGAATGTGATAGTAAATGATATATCTTTTTTTTTATGCATAGTATTTTTTCAAAAATTTGCCATTAATCGGCATCATCATTATATTGCCACTAGACTATACCGTCTCCACAATGAACGGTCCTTTCCACTAGGGTTCAAATTTACCCTTAGTCTTATGGATTAGAATCATTGGCTTTTTGATAGCTAGAACCAAGTCTCCTTGTTTAAAGGTCCTTGGTTTAACGTTCTTATTGAACGTTTGCGAGACTCGGGCTTGATATAACTCAATTTGTTGTTGAGCCTGGAGACGTTTTTCATCCAACGTTACTAGTTCTCGCAATCTTTATTGATGGCGTTCTTCTGTCATCATCTTAGTGGCTAGGGCCACTCTTAATGATGGTATCTGGACTTCAAGAGGCAGGATGGTCTCACTCCCATAGACCAAGGAGAACGGGGTAGCTTTTGTTGCGGTGCGAACGACTCCCATTTAGTCTTGAGCTCTCCATCTCATTGTTCAGTGATGAGTTGAGAATGGCATATGCCACCTAGGCATCTGAGGAGAGATTTCTGAACCTCTCGAAGAAATCGCAGATGAGTTCTCCACCTCATTATTCTTCAGTGATGAGTTAGGTCATCATTATCACGGTATCATCCTCATAGAATAAAAAAAGAACTAAGACTCAAGGTCACTCCATGATGATAAACCCACAAATATTCTCCTAGCTTTTCATCCCAGTCTCATTTGTTGGAGGAGATGAACTTCCGAAGTTGTTTGATAATAGTCTTATTAAGGCTTCGGCCAATCCATTTACTGCAGGGTTATATGGTGTTGAAGCAACATCTTTGATTCTGAACTTATCACAGAATCTTGAGAACCCCTGGCTGATGAACTGCGGTCCATTATCGTGAATGATTCTTCGGTGGACGCCAAAATGGTAAATGACTTGATGCTTAATGAACTTAATCACATCCGTCGTTTTTACCTCTCTCATGGGCACGGCTTCAACCCACCTTGAAAAATAATTGGTTATTGCAAGAATAAACCGATGTCCTCTGGATGATGGGGGAGTTATTGGCCCCACAATATCCATTCCCCATGCTTCAAATGGCCAGCTAGCAATGGTACTGTGCAAGTATTCTGAGGGTTGATGAATAAAATTAGCATGTACCTGACATGCATGACATCATTTTGCGTATGCCATTGCATCGGTAATCATCTTTAGCCAGTAGTATCCTAGCCTTCTTATGCAGTCCCCGAGTTTTGGACCAGGTTGATGAGCTCTACACACTCCATCATGCGTTTCTCTCAGCTCTTCATCGGCTTCTGCTTTTGATATGCAGCGTAGCAGGAGACCATCACTTGACTTTCTGTATAAAGTTTGAAGCGTATGATCAAAGTAAAATCTTTGGGTCTTCCTCTTTATCGAGGCGGCTTCCTTTGGATCCTCTAGCAGCATCCCATATAAGGCATACTACAAACGGAAATCGCCAATCACAGAGTTTCAGAGTTAAGCCTGTCTGGCACACTTCCCTAGTTTGGAAGACAATATCCGGATGGAGAAGTTCTCTACTGCCAATAATGATACCTTTAGCTGCACCCGACAGGATTGCCAATGTTGTAGCTAGTGCGGCAAGGGCATCCGTATAGACGTTCTCGTTCTGAGATATGTGATAGATATAAAATTGTTCAAAGTATCCCGCTAGCTCAATGGCTAGTTGATGGTAAGGGATGAGGGCTTCATGTCTGACTTCATATTCACCCGTCATCTGGTTGACGACTAGCTTAGAGTCTCCATATGCATCTAGATAGTTCACCCCCAGTTGCAGAGCCATGTTTAAGCCAATAATGAGTGTGTTGTATTCCGCCACATTGTTTGTGCATGGATCTATTAATGAGTAACCATTAGACAGTATGTGTTTATGTGGGGATATCAGTACAACCCCCACTCCAGCAGCAGACCGCCTAGCGGCACCATCAAATAACATCTGCCATTGTTTTTCTTTGCTAGTTATGTTAACCTTGGACGTCAGTTTGGAATTGGACCAAATTGGATGGTCCGCTAGGAAATCGGCAATCGCTTGTCCCTTCATTGCATTTTGGGGAACGAAGTGTATCTCATATGGCAATAGCAATAATGTTCATTTCACCAATCGGCCATTTAAAGACCCTGGTTTAGTCATCAGGATTTTCATTGGATTAACCCGTGATATGACATAAATTGTTTGCCCTGAATGATAGTGTCGCATCTTCTAAACAGCGAACACTAGGGCTAAACATTCTTTTCAATCGAAGTATACCGATGCTCGGCCCCGATCATTATCTGGCTAAAGTAATAAAGGGTGTGTTCATGGCCGTGCTCATTATACTGAGCAAGTAATTCTCTTAACGCATTATCCATGGCCCTTACATATATGAGGAATGGTTGCCCAGGGACAGGTGCCATGAGGACAGGAGGTTTGGTAAGGTATTCTTTGAGATCGTCAAACGCATGTTGACATGCCTCATCCCATACAAAGTAAACCCCCTTTTTCATGAGTTTGGAAATGGCTGGCATCGTCCTGATAGGTTGGAGATAAAGCACTGGATATAGGCCAGTTTTCCTTGTAACCTCCTTAATTCTTTAAGATTGCGGTGAGGCGGCATCTCGCTGATTGCTTTAACTTTTTCAGGATCAAGAAAAATTCCTTCTGAGGTAACTATGAATCCATGAAATTTCCCGCTGGACACCCCCATGAAAGACTTGGCAGGGTTCATCTTCAAGTGATGTTTTCGCATAAGATCGAAGACTGTTCTTAGGTCATGAAGATGATCTTCTTTTTTCTTGCTTTTGACCGCCAAGTCATCCACATAACACTCTACCGTTTTGCGCAGATGTTCTTTAAATATAATGCTCATTGCACATTGGTAGGTGGCACCAACGTTCTTTAGCCCAAGGGACATTATTGTATAACAGTATACCCCCAGTGGTGTTCTGAAGGCCGTGTACTTTTCATCGTTTGGGTGCATTTTGATCTTATTATAGCCCGAGAAACCATCCATAAAGGTCATCCTCTCATAACCGCAGGTGTTATAAATCATTACACCGGTAATTGGGAGTAGGAACTCATCCTTAGATCATGCAACATTTAGATCCCAAAAATCGATGCATATCCGGATCTTGTCGTTCTTCTTACGAACTGGCACTATATTAGCCACCCAATTGGGATATTGATCTTCATGGATAAATCCTGATTTTATAAGCTTATTAATCTTGGCAACTATCGCCTCTATCAATTCCGATCGAAAATGCCTCTGCTGTTGTTTAACCGGCTTGGTGTCTTCTTTAATATTTAGTGTGTGGCAATCTGAGGATCAAGACCGGGCATGTCTTCATAGCTCTATGCGAACACATCTATGTATTCCTTGATAAGAGACATAAGTTCCTCTTTTTCTAAGGAAGTTAGTGTGTCGCTTATGAAAATGGGTTTCAGATTCTCTTATGTCCCCATGTTAACTTGTAATAGCCTATCTTCTGTAGGCGAGTCATACTGTTCAAAGTGGACATCCCAAAGAGTATCAATGTGTCTGGCCCAAGAGTCATCTTGAACATCGATCAGCTCCTCGTCGCTTTCTTGTACGGCTGAAACTATATTTGCTATTAAAGATTGAAACTAAGCTCCAGTACTTAGATCTGAATCATGGTCGAGCGGATGTAAGTCTTCATTGGCCGAAGAGCTTTCTTCGTATTTGTCTGGTGATGAGGGAGGAGTAGATACATAGCCCAACCCCCTTCTAGTTTTCTGATAATAATCAGAGTTCTTCCCTTTGGGTCTAAATGAGGGTATGAGATTTCGTCGCCCTTTTTCAAAGTTCAATCCCAGTTTTTAGGTAAAATTATAACCCATATTTTTCATCATTCGTCGGGATTTCTATTCATATAAGTGAAATTGAGGTGATGTTTGTTCATCACTTTCACTACTTTGTCTTTGGTTAGGTGACGTAATCACTTTGCCGAAAATAATCGACTTTTGGAATGCCTGTCGAGGAGGTACTTTAAAGAAGTGGTCTTGTCCCTTAGTTATTTCTGATCGAGAGAGGAGGGATGACCAGAGCGACAAATGGTATGCCGCCAGAACTTCAAGTTCGGACAGGCCATCCGCTTCAGTAGAAGTACAAGAAGGCTCAGACTCTGTAGCTACAGCAGGCTCGTAGACTAATTTTATTTTTTCATTAATAATCCACTCATCCTCTGCTACATTAGCTACATTATTTACTTTAAAATTTTTGTGAGGGTTTATCTCATAGTCAACCCCATCATTCTCTTCGGGAGATTTGTATTCGGTATCCGCCTCGTTGCCGCTTTCATTGGGCTCTTGAGGCCTTTTGCAGTTATTGTTGGAGACTTTGTGGGCTGGCTTGCAAAGCATAGCATCCGTAAAGAGTTCTCTAATCCTTTGAATGGCTGCCTATCTACAACTAATATCTGTACTTCTCCTTGATCATCGCAGTATTTCATGCACTGGTGGAGAGTCGATGGGACTATCATATAGGCGTGTATCCATAGTCGCCCCAGTAAAATGTGATAAGACGTATCTGCGTCTATAACATAGCATGTAACCTCCATTTTCAGATTTCTGATTTGACATCAAAGTCGGATTTTGCCGAGAGGATAGCAATCATTAGCGTTAAACCCATATATCGTAGTATTTATTGGTGTCAGACGATGGGGAGAAATCCCCAATAGCTGCATCAGTCTTCTGGGAATGACGCTTAATACGGACCCCGAATCGATTTGAATACTGTCCACCTTCGTGGATCTGACATATCCGGTAAAATATAAATGTCTATTATACTTTATATTCCTTACCTGCATATCCTCCGTAGAGAAAGTAATCTGCAGGACCCGCCTCCTTACTTGATGACAGTGGGGTAAGAGTCCTGCTCTTCGCCGGCCGGCTCGACGATTTGAGCTAAGAAAGATTCAGAGTCAGCCAAAGCCTCTCTTAATGCCTCGCGAGTTGATTTTGACAATCGCAACAACTCATATAGCGTGACTCGAGCTAGAATATTTGCCAGCTGAGCTATTATGTCAAACTTAAATGCAGCCTCCTTGGCTTCCTTGTCTTTTGCAGGATTTCTCTGGAAATGAAGCCCCTTTTGTTTTGCAGGCTTCACGAGTTCCCCGTATATATTCTTCGGGTCTACTCTGGTTAATCTTTTAGGTATGGTTGACTGGATCGAGTGCCGGATGGGCCCGCCCCATCTTGATGAGTGGCCATAGCTTCAGGCTCCTCTTCAGAATCTGTGAAGGCTCCCGAGATTATGTATTCTTCCTTTATTTTTGCGGAAATAGTATTACTAGTCCGCTTTTTGCTCTGGCTATTTGAGGTGGTTCACTGTTCATCCTGTAATAGATCAGGGTGGACCCACATGACTTCCCCTTTTTGTGTAGCTACGTGACAAATCCTTCCTATGCTTTTTTATGTGGGTCATGATTTTTCATGACCAGTTTCCCTTCTGGTATTGGGGTCACCCCTACAGGGAACTCATGAGTTCCTACCACTAGGGTTGCCATGTTAGCAGTGACCTTTTTTTGTTCCTCTTTTAGCGTCAAGACTCCAACTTCTATCAATACTTGGATCCTATTCTTCAGAGGATAACAGTCCCTCGTAGGGTGTCCGACATTCCTGTGGTGGAGACAATAGTTGGGGTCGTTGGTTTTACCAGCGTCCTCCAGTTTTCTATTCTCTTGGAGTTTCAATATTCCCTTCCTAACGAGTAGATGAAAGAGTGTAGGCGTTTGTTCTGCCTTAAATGTATAGGTCCTTTCTTGTTGGGGCCTATTCTGTCTTGTGCCCTTTTAATTTTGGGGCTTCGGGTTTGGAGAGTTCGCCTTTTGTGGAGTGGCTTCTGATGCCATCACTGCTTTCCCCTTATTTTTTGTTATTGTTCTGTGTGTAGGGTGTATTATTTCCGGAATTCTGGGCTCCACGAGATTTTTCAACTCTGCGGATCAAATCTTCGGCTTGCTCACCTTGTTTGAGCAAATCTTTCCAAGTCTTAGACTCTACGGCCCCCATTTTCAAGAGCACGTTCGTCTTGAGATTATGTCGACATGTCTCTACCAGAGTTTTCTGGACCATTCCTTGTTTGCGGAATCTTTCTATGAAGTCTTTTACCGTTTCTTGTTCCCCTTGTTTAGTTGCAAGGAGAGAATGAACCAAAATTGCGGTATCATCCTCGAAGAAACGTGCGAGAACTTGCTTCTCAACATCAAACCAGGTATTAATAGTACCTGGGGGCAACTGCGTAAACCAAGCGAAGGCAGGCTCTCGCAAGGTACTTGCAAATACCTTGCTCATTACTGGGTCGTTGCCCAATAAATGCCCTGCTTGAGAGAAAAAGTAATAAATATATTGACTGTGAGATCCTTTCCCATCATATGGCTCCAATTTGAGTGGTTTGTATTTCTCAGGATATTGTGCCAAATCCCATTCAGGCGGGTATGGTCTTGAGACCCCTGATTCTTTCAACTCCTTCTTGTGCATTAGTGCTTCTAGTTGGCTTTGTAACTTATCAATTTTTTCTTCATGAGGGTCATGAAAAGAATATTTATTCTCGTCCTCATGTGTCGAGTTGGCTTTTTCTTCTTATCTTTCTCGTTCATTTTGTTGAACGGAGTTTCTTTTCCCTTCTTGGCGTTATCCTCGATAATTATTTGAGTATTTTCCACCACTCTTGAGAGCATCATTTTAAGATCCTCGATTGTCTTTTATTGCTCCCGAATCATTCATTCTTGGGCCTCAAATCTTTGGTCGATATCGCCGGATCTATCCATCATATGTGATGCTGACTTCTGCAATTTAGACGATGCCGAAGAACGAGGAGAAGAGGAGAAGCTATGGCCAAGTTGTCACTATCGCAGTCATAAGAACCTTTCACAAGTTTCTTATAGTTTCGGGCCGGGATAGCACCTGACTTAAGTCGAGTAGAATGATGAGGTTCTTCATCACTTGATTCTGAATCATCATTCCTCTCTATGATTTTCTTACCATTTCCGACCATATTAGAAGTTACAATTCTCCACTCTTTTCTTCGGGGAGTAATCTTCGTCTTTTGGCAGGGTTTTCGTCTGACTAAGTCAACCGGTCGAACACTGATATCCTATTCTTGCTGCAGCAACAACTGTCCACTACAGCAAATACTGTTGTCATAAGCAGCTAGCAATGACAAGTAGGTTCAGATTGGACTTGATTTATATTTCTTTTCTTGGTTAGATACTCCCTGAGATTAGTGGCTTTAGATATGGAGTTGTGGGGCCCATTCAGCTGTTGAGAGGGTCTAGGAGCCCACCGAAGCTTCTTGAGATCACTGGAGTCCAGTTGAGGTCCATTAGTGTGATGATCAACTCTGATTTTTTATTCGGGTTGATTTACACAGAGCTGAGAGATACCTTCACGTTTTGACAAGCGGAGCTGAGAAATAGCCTCGCGTTTGGATACGCTAGCCTCGCGTTTTTCGCTGGCTTGACGTTTTTGCAGAAGTTTATCTTCTGAAATATTAGCCCCGCATGGAAGAAAATTCTTCCAAGCTGGCTTATTCTTGCAATTAACGCAAGTCATAACTTCGCGTTTAACGTGATTTTTGCGATTAATGCAAATTTGCCAATCATCTTCGCGATTTATGCGAAGGTAAGGACTCTTGCGATTAACACAAGTTTCACCATCTTTGCGATTAACGCTAAGATAAGTCTTAGCCTTGCGTGGAGAATCACCATCACACACTGGCTTTAAAGAAAGTTTATCCGTGCATTTCATGCGAGTGTCAGGAACTTTGCGATTAACGCAACTCTTACTGGCTTCGCGTTTAACACTAGGCTCAGTCTTAACCTCACGCGGAGAATCACCATCACGCGCTGGCTCTATCAACATTTTATCCTCGTGATTTACGTGAGCTTCTCTAGTTTCAAATCAAGATAAAATAGCCTCGCATGGAGAATCACACGCTGGCTTGTTCTTGCGATTAACGCAAGTTGCAGCTTCGTATTTAACGCGATAATGACTGGTCTTGCAATTAACGCATGCCAGTTTGCGAGGTACTGTACCCTCGCGTTCTGCTGCCAGATTAGCCTCGCATTTAACGCGGGCTTTGAGGGCTTTTCGTCTAACTCTCCGATTTCTGTTTTCAAAGTTGGGTTCTGATCAATCCAGTTTCCAAACCTTCTTCGGCAGTAGAGAGGCTATCCTCGGCTAGGATTTCCTACCCAAACGACGGCTCTATGGCCGCGGTCTCCACGGGTCCCTGATTAACGGTGGATTCCCGTTTACCCAATTTTCGGGTATTGGTGCGCACACGACGATAGCGTCGCGTTTCGGTCAGGTTACCTGACTTAGAGGAGAGGTACTCCTCATTTTCGCTGGTCGATCTCAACGACTAGCATGTTTACGTCGGATCCGATCCTCTCGATGTCAGATTGCACCACGATCTCTTCTTTGGTGAAAGAGATTTCTCCCACTGTGGTCGCCAGTTTGTTCGCAGCAGAAATTTGCTTTTCTTCCAATAAATACAGCTTAGATTACAATGAAAGTGAACAAAAGAAAAAGAACAAACGGGAGGATTTATAGATTATCACTCCCTTTTACAATATAAAACGGGGAATCCATATGGAGATGGGATCTAACTAGTAGTTCCTTTTGATGATCTGACGATGATAATCTTCTATTTTGAAGATGACGGCGGCCGACTTGATCTTCTCTGCTGATCTTCACGAATTCAAAGCTCTCACGCATAACTCGAATTCTCTAACATGTTAAAAAATATCCCTAGGGCTTCCTCAAAGGATATTTATAGCCTTAGGATAATATAAGAGTTTCTATTTAAATAGACTTTGTATTCATCAAGGATTCCAATCAAATATCTTAGTTTTGATTTAAATATCTTGATTTAGAGTTCTGATTGGACTTAATTTGGGTATTGGATAAGCCCAAATCTCAATCACAATATGATTCTGGTTATCTGCTCACACGGAGCTAATTTCATCAAAACGCGGAGCTAAGAAACCAGAACGTAGAGCTATTGAATAGCTCCGCGTTTTACTCAAATGCGAGGCTAAAAATAGCCAAACGCGAAGCTACTGAGTTAGCTCCGCGTTTTGTTGTGGAAAACTCCATTTATCTGGAAATTTTCACTGCCAACAAGGAAGAAAGATATGCCTCTAACACCCATACTTACAATTGAGATGTTCGATTGTTGGCACATTGACTTTATGGGACCATTTTGTATTTCTAATAGATATATTTATATCCTCGTAGCGATCGATTACGTCTCTAAATGGGTAGAAACTTATAGAAATAATAATCAACAAATTGTTATCAAATTTTTAAAGAAACATTTAATATCCAGATTTGGAGTTTCTAAACACATAATGAGCAATGGGGTTCCCATTTCAGCAATAAAACCATTGAAAATTTGATGAAGAAGTATCACATCATGCACAAAATTTTTATACCTTATCACCCACAGTAGAATGTACAAGTTGAAAGAGGCAATAGGAAAATAGAGCAAATTCTAGAGAAAACAGTTAATCCATCTCGCAAAGATTGGTCGTTTAGACTAATTGATGCTTTATGTGCTTACCGTACTATATATAAATCACCCATAGGTATGTCTTCATACAAAATAGTATATGAAAAAGCTTGTCATTTACTTATAGAGATAGAGTATAAAGCATATTGAGCAAATAAATCAATTAATCTATATCTTAGTTCGGCTGGCCAATTATGAAAACTATAAATAAATGAATTGGAAGAGACAAAATGTGATGCACATGACAATTCATGCATTTTAAAAGAAAAAGTGAGAATATGGCTTGATTACCATATCACACAGCGTATTTTCATCCTTCCGACAAAGTACTCCTATACAATTCACACTTTCATCTATTTTTGGGGAAATTAATTCAAGATGGACCCTACCATTCGTAGTTAAAAGTATGTATCTGCATAAATTGTCAAACATTTCAAGTAAACGGAAAACAATTGAAATATTATTTAGAATTTTCAAAGCACATGGAGTAATCTCACATTCTAGTGGATCCTCCAATATCTCATTGATTATGAGCTAAACAAAGACACAATGTATACTATTGTGTATTAGGTACTAACATGTTGTTTTGTTGTTGATATGTCATGAGTGCCGCATTGAAGTAATTTCTAAGCACTCTCTCTCAAATTTTATCTATTCTTGATCAAGTAAATAGAAATATCAATTCATTGAGGATAATGTGTATTTTAAGTTGATGGGATTGCTTATAAAAATAACTTAGTTTGGATACCCATGATGTTTTCAACGATTTTAGTTAAAAAATTAGAATTAGAACTAAACTTCAGTTTTTATTGCTAACTTTATAATTAGGAACTAACTTTTAGTTTAAAATTAATTTTAAATTAGGAATTAATAATTAGATTTTAAAAATAACATTAGTCTTGGAACTAACAATTAGAAAAAAATAAAAAAAAAAACTTTAGCTTGACGTAGTTCTCAACAAAGGGTGACTATCGAAGCCATTGTCGAAACGACTATCGATAGCCCGCCACTGCAGAGCAATTTTTTCTTGGCTTGGAAGTGGTTGTCGAAGTCGTTATCGAAACGGCTGTCAACGGCCAAAGAGCCCAGTTATAAATTGATCTTTGTGTTTCTTTTTCTCCACAGCCAAACACTTGTCTCCTTTCCACAACACCCTAGAGCCAAAATCCTTTCGTTCGATGGCTAAAAACCATTCCAGTGTAATTTTTTTCGAACTTTCAAAAATCTTCAAGCAAGTAAGTCTTCTTCTCTTTAGTTTTTCTTTGAATTGCTCTTCGTAAAAATTAGATTTTTGTCTCAAAAACCTAGATCTACGATTTATAAGAACTAATTTGAGTAAATTAAAGTTAGATCTTTAATCTTAGTAGATTTGGAGTGGTTTAGCAAATTTTTAAGGATTTTTGACGAATTTCATGGAATAATTGAAAATACATACAAATTTAGGATAAAATAAATAAAAATTTCAGCTTTTTAACATAACAATTCATGAGTTACTTGAATAATTAACATATATCAAACTCATGCATTAATAGTAAAATTAAAATAGAGTATGATTAATTTTTGAAATAGGATTTGGAAAATACTAAATTGTGTAATTATAAAAAAAGAGGGGGAAAGAAAAGAACTTAAATATATAATATATGTGCTAAATTCATGCATAATTTTGAGAAATAATAACATTATATTAAGATTTTTTTTTGTGGTTAACTTTGTGTATTGAGACCAAGTAAGCAAACCGCTTCCAAGAGGCCGAGAGTAGAATCTTCAAGCCCATCTTCTCCACGAAGGTACAAAGTTGCAAAAACAGATAAGAAACTCTTGGAGAAGTATGAGAATTTTAACCTTTGGCCTAAATGAGCGGTTGATTACTCAAAAATATATGACAATCTTGCTTTCAGAGCATAAATGCTGGCTGCAGTTTTAGAAGCAAATTTAATGCATAGACACACTCTGGCATTCAATGAACTTGTGCATGAATTTTATGCTAATTTGCAACCGGCACTTGGGAATCAATGTGCATAATCTATAGTAAGGGGCAGGGAAGTGCCACTTACAAAACAAGAGATTCTGAGTGCAATTCCTATATTCAATGTGCTTGAAGAGCACCCATTTTTTATTGATATAGTAAATGAGATACCAAGAAAATCCCGCTGATTCAAAGAGCTCTATGCAAATCTTAGTGATGTCGTTTTCAATGAGAGTTTCTTAAAATTGGGCTATGTAAGACGAGAGTACATTTTGGTAAGCTATTTATCAAATATAACATCTTACCGTCCTATGTAACAACGGAATTATATTCAAGAGACGTGGTGTTATTAAATATAATTCTAGAAATATGACTGTTCAATGTCGCATCTATTATGTATTTCACAATAGTTTAATGCATGGCTCAACCCCATGAATGTATCTAGTATCCAAGATTGGCAAAGCTATACTTATTCTGCCATCTCTGATAAAAAAAAGTTGCATGAACACTAGAGTCAATTCATCACCAAATGACACATGTGAGAAACTCATGCAACTATGTATGGATGTGACTATTAGAAGAAGCATGAGCACTTGACACGCTCGGTAGGAACAACAGGTACAACAAGAGCAACATCAAGCTACTGCCCCATCGGCCGGTCACGGAAAGTAAGATCGGGAACGTGGCAAGCAACAGAGAGAACAAGGAGATGTAACAACTATGTGGGCTAACTAGAAGAGGTAACACTCCTAATGCTAAATAAGTCGATTATAAGGATGACAGACAAATTCAAAGAAAGACTGCAAGTCATCGAGACTTGGCAAGCCTTAATCGAGCATCGTTAGGAATGTCAATATAGGTTTCTCACCAAAGTATTCATACAAATGGCTGGTAAGAATGCCTACGTTTCTCCCGATCAAGACGAAGATACAAACTAGGGAACCACAGGGTTCCGCCGGTGTCCCAGATACGAGTGACAAAAAGGTCTTCATCAAAGGCATCATTAACATCGACTACTAGAGAGTAAATTTTTGAAGAACTGACAAAGTCAGTTGTTTTCTAACCTTAACCCCTTACATTACTTCATACTGTGTTGTTTGTATAATTATATTCTTGATGCACTTAAAACAATGCATAATTTAAGTTGGGGTGGGATACACTATACTTGACTATATCATAACTACATATTTACAAAAATTTCAAAATTATTTGTTTCTTTGAAGTAAAAAGTAAAATTAGATGTTCTTTACTATGCATATTTATGAGATTGATTTCTTAATATTGATACTTATATGATAGTAATTTTTATGTAATCATAATTGAGATCTTAAATCTAACATTAAGGTATATGGATATTTAAGATTTGAATCCAGTATGCACTCTGAATACTTACACAATGAGGTATGAAAAGTTGATAACAAAGAGAAAACTTAAAAAGAAGACCTATCTTATATATATAAGGAAAAAATAATAAAAATTAAAAAATAGGAGTGAGCATGGTTTTAAGGCAAGGATTTTCTACAATAAAAAGAAAAACAATAAATAAGAAAACTAAGTGTTAACTAGTTATGCTCGTATGCCTCGGTAAGCATGCGTATTCACAAGAACGATATTTATGGACTTTTATTATGGACATAAGCTAAGTAACTGGGTATTAAACCTCAATAAGAAAAAAAGGTTCAAATGAAATGCAAGTGTTATGAAAAAAAAGATAATATATATATATATATATATATATATATATATATATATATATATATATATATATATATATATATATATATATATATATATATATGTGTGTGTGTGTGTGTGTGTGAGTGTGTGTGTGTGTGTGTGTGTGTGTGTGACAAGAGTTCCTGTAAATTTGATTGGGGTTTGAGACTTAACAAGACTTATATATATGATCATAAGAGTGCATATGAAAGGATAATCAAAAGTAAATCTACGATGCGATTTAAATAATCATGATGGATATATAAAATTATAAGTGACATATTAAGGTTAACATCTTCATAAATATCAGTACATGTATATCTAATTGAGCTTGATATGGAAAACAATAAAAAGCAAAAAACTAATAACAATATAAGTAGTTAATAATAGGATACTAATATTTTTTATTTTCTTTATTTACATTTATCCTTAGTTTTCATTTTATTTATTTGTTCAACTCAAACATTTCTTGATGTTTGTGTATAACATCACTGGAAACCCTCACAAGACCACTCATCTATTAGGATAATTTAGTGGTTTAACGGCTTGTTGTATGTGCTAAGTGCAATCGTAATTCTTATGAAAGTGAGTGAGAATTTATTTTTTCTTTTAGTTAGGTCATTAATTTATTTTCTTAGTTTATAAATTTGCTGGGAACTAGCAAAGTTGGGAGTGTGATTATACTTAAAAATCGTAGTTGTTTTAGCTAATTTATGCAAGCATAATCTAATTTGTTGATTAATACAAGAAAAGAAGTGTATCTCAAATATCAGTTCAGAACTGTAATTTTATAGGTCTAACTATCGACAACTACCTATTGGCTATCAATAGCCGTCGACTGTAATTCAACCCAAGAGTTGTTGTCGATATGGCTGTCTAAGGGAGGAGCTGTAGATTGATTTTTTTGAAGATTCTTGAGAAAATAAAAAGTTTCCTAGTAAATAGAATCCCTAATAGGATTTTGTAAGGCTATAAATAGTCAATATAATTCAGAATTTCATAATGCTTTTGAGTAGAAAATATTTATTAGAGATTCTTAGAGATTCAAGATTTACTTTTTGTACTCTTTTATAGAATCAATAAAAAAAATTCTCTTTTTCTTTTTCATTCCTATGATGAGTATGAGTGCCTAATTCTTAAGTTGATTCAGACGGAATACCAAACCCTAGTTAATTTTACTTGTAAGTGATTTCTATGATTAAGATATAATTTAATGTTTTTGATGTTTTATTATTTAAGATATATACGTTGCTTAGTTTTTGATATACTATAAGCTCTTTAGGCACAATGTATACTTAGACTTTGAACAATCCTCAAGAGAATATTCTTGGTTACTATCATTATACTACATAATTATTTCTTACACTTGGGAGTGTACGATTAAGATAGTAGTCATAAAGCTACTACGGTACTCGTTCTCCATTCATTTGGTATTTTCATAATTTGTAAAATCTTGTTAAAGAGATCTATCAACCGCCTTACACCTATCTCTCATAAATATCATCATACCTAAAAAAGAATCTCATCTGGCCAAACAACAATATAAAAATAATGAAATTATTATTTTCTTACTACTGACTCAAATAACTTGCCTGAGCTGAAGGCTCATTTTAATATATATATATATATATATATATACACACACACACACACACACACACACACACACATATATATATATATATATATATATATATATATATATATATATATATATATATATATAATAGTGTACCTAAGGTTCCTCCAAAAGAGAGTTGTGTATGGAGGTGCCATAAATCTCAATATAAAGAGTGTATATGAATGATCCGAACAGTTGATTATAATTTCTATGCTCTTAATACGTAGAATATAAATATTCATGTGATCTAGATATTTTTTCAATCATCAATCAAGAGGTTTTATTTGTTCCACTATTGAAAACCGTTCATTATGTCCAATCCAATATTTTGCCAAAATTTATCTAAAATGCATTTTTTTTTTTTTTTGTATACCACTATGCATTTTTTTGTGTACCACTATTTCTGAAAATTGAGATCATAATTAATGGTTTAGATTATCTACAAACACTCTCTATGTTGAGATTTAAAAGTGCCTCCATTGGTAGCTCTCTATGGGGCATCTTAGCTATATTTTTTGATTGAGTATATACGTGTGTGTGTATAAATATATATATTTATATACACATATGTAAGGTCAACTCAAAAGTAAAACCTTCAAAAATAGATAATAGTGAATGCAAGGGGGTCGAGATCCTAATACAAAAGAATTTTTTTGTTAAAAAAAATATTAGAGGTAGAGGAAGGGAAGTGTTGCTCAGGTAATTTACTTGAGGCAGCAATTCATTTCCATTTTCCTCATATATATATGCATATGTGTATATATATATATATATGTGTGTGTGTGTGTGTGTGTGTGTGTGTGTGTGTGTCTGTATGTATGTATGAAATACACACACACACACACACATATAGAAAAATGTAAATGAGAGGACAACTTGTGCAAGTTACCTGAGCTGTAGTTCATTTTCATTATCTCAAATAATTTTTTTTAAAAAATTCTCTTGGATAATGATCTCGTCCCTTCAGGGTTTACTCATACCCAATTTTATGGGTTTAAGTTTTGATTTCATTGACCATTAAGTTGACATAAATTTTAATGGTTTCTAATGAATTAACATTTTGTACCAACTTGATGAAAGTATAAATGAACTCCAAAATTCATAGAACTTGATATTATTATGGCTAAGAAGGAAGTGATTCTAATTTTAGAAAATATTTGAAGAAAAATAATTAGGTTTCTATATTTCTGCCGCTAACTCACGAAATTTTTCTTGAACTGGCAGCTCACCTGCAGTAATCCCTTATATATATATATATATATATATATATATATATATATATATATATATATATATATATATATATATATATATAAGAAATTTGGTATGAGTGAACCCAGTGAGGTTGATTTCATAATCCACAAGAAAATTTAAAAAACAAATTATTGGAGATAGTTGTAATGAACTGCAGCTCAGGTAATTTGCATGAGCTATCCCCTCATTTCCATTATTCTCTCTCTCTCTCTCTCTCTCTCTCTCTTTATATATATATATATATATAAGCTCACATGTTGTTTAGAAACCATTCTTTTTTATTTCACCCGATTGTACTTCAGATAAGCAAGTAGTTCATGATATCACTCAATATTTAGTTAGTGCATTTAACTTTATCTGTTGTAACAAGAAAAAAAGGAAAACCAAATTTAGCACCAACTACAACATTGTAATGTTATTTCTTATCCAATAGGTTTGAAAATACAATCGAACTTCCGACCCATATAATAGCACTGTTCATACTTCACAACAGCAGCACCAACTATTCTCTGTTGGTAGCTACTACCATGACGCTTATGGAACTCCGCGGCATGTGTAACCATCTATCTAAATGCAACATCACATTAAGAGTTTATTTCTTTTCTGCATATTATGAATACCTCTGTCATTATGAGTAGAAGATTAAAAAATTGATGTGTGCAACATGCCTTCGAAATTTAACCTAATGAATTTACCTTGAAAATCTCAAAAGGACAGAAATCTTTGTTTCCACAACCCTACACATAAAGGAATGATGAATTCAATAAATACATTAGTTACTAGATGGATAAAACACATAGTTGCCATAAAAGATAAAAACGACTCGCAAGTGCAAGAAACTAGTACTAGGTGGAATCACATGGTATCCAAAAACAAAAAAAGTTAATAATAAATGCAGGAAAGTAAAATTTTCCAATAACTTAAATTTGCAGGACTTAATTAGGGATGGAAACAATTTATTCTGATCATCTAGTCACGCAAGCTAAATTAACCGAAAATAATTCATTTGGTGTGACTGACTGCATGACTCGCAACAGGGGAGTTCCAAGTCAATGATACAAGTATTGGCTACTTTAAGGGGAGTTAGTCCCTGTGTCTAGGCAATCAAATACTTAATGTCACCAAGCTTAAGGCTACGTTTGGTTTGAAAGAAAATGAAAGAAAGAAAGGAAATGGAAAAAAGAAAGAAAAAAGAAATGAAATTGATAAGGAAAATAAGATTTTCTGTGTTGTTTGGTTCAAAGGGAAACTAAAAAAAAAAGTAAGAAAAAACAATACAAATTAAGAAAAGGAAATTTGTTCCAAACCCTCACCATTCCCCTACCATGATTTCATGTGGTAATAGCACCAAATAATATTTTCTCCCATTTTTTCTAGGATAGAAGAGAGATGAATAGAAAATTTTGACTCTTATTTTCTCTAAGTGTCCTTTGACTCTCCTTTCGCTCAAATTTCTTCGCAACTAAACAATGAAAAGAACTTCCTTTCCTATTTTCATTTCTTTTCTTTCACTTTATCTCAAACCAAAAAGGGCCTAATGGATCAAGAGTATAAGCAATTTCAGAGAAACTATTAGCATAGTTTTAGCAATCTCTTCCAGTCATGCAGAAACAAAATCAGAATTCAGAATCTCAACAGGGCTATCCAAGTTAAACACATAGGATCATCCTTCTTACTAACAAATTGCAATCCATAATTCTCATCTGTTAAGGTGGGCTAGCCTCATGGCCTGAGATAACCACCTTTATTAACCTAATCTTTATGGGTTGGATTATATTTTTAAAACTACTTACTTCTATCCCATCCCAAATCAGTTGAGGGATATGACCTTATCTTAGGACTGGATTGAAAATGTAGACGGAAATATTCAGTTCACAAGCTGAGAGAGAAAGAGAGAGAGAGAGAGAAACCAAGAACAAAGGTTGAGAGAAAGAGAAGAGACTCATGTTCATCTATTAATTGGATAGTCATCGATGGTCTGATTTGGTTAAATTTCAAAAGTGTATTCCCACAACAAGATCGACGCACTCAACAGTTTGGATCATGGTTACGGTCTTTGTATAAAATGTGATCCATTATTTACTTTTTTCGGTGTGTTTCTCAAAATCCTCCTCAAAGATGATGTTTATTTAGTCAAAAAATTGATTTCTTGATATTGTGATCCTCTAATATTATCTAGAGGGTGTTGAATTGTATATCCCATTATTTTCCTATAGCATAAAAGGGCAAGTGTCATCTGTGATTTTTCCATAAGGATTTTCCATGTAAATCCTATGTGTTTGTATTGTCTATTGATTTGACCACTCCCGCATCTTATGGTTATTATTAGCTACTAACCTTACCGGTAATTTATTCAAGCTAATCATATTCTATCACCTGCAACAATTGGTATCAAAGCTCTAGTTGCTTAGTTAAAAATTTAAAATGAATAAAATGGAAGAAAAATGAGCCAGTATGATAAAAATGAATTCCTCAAATTATTTAATTTGGAAGCCTAGAATGGAAGATATTTTGTATTGCAAAAATTTGTATGAGCCCATTCATGGTGATGATGCTAGGTTAGCTAGCAACACTAAAAATAGTGGGATGTGATGTATAGAAAAACTGTTGTTTATATCAAACAGTGGATTGATCAGAATATATTCTACCATGTCTCCCAAAATCGATGTCTTGTGAAAGAAATTAGAATCTATGTATGAAAGGAAAACTACACAAAATAAAGTTTCTTTAATTAGAAGGCTTGTAACTCCAAAATACCAATATAGGAAAAATATCACAAAACATCTCAGTGATTTTTAGGGCTTGATGAACTAGTTAAGTACCATAAAGATCTTGATGATGAGTTCCAAGTATTTCTTTTGCTCAATTTTTTTGCCTTACAGTTAAGATACTCTAGCTGTATCACTAAGTAATTCGGCACTGAATGGACAATTAATCATGGATATGGTCAAAGATAGTCTGTTGAATGAAGAAACCAAGAGAAAAAAGTTAGGTACAATGTCTTTTGATGGTGATGCACTTGTTTCAGAGAGGGAAGAAGCCAGAACCGCGACTCCTGTCCTAACATCAGCAGAGATCGATCCAGAGGAAAATCATAATCCAGAAAAGACAACTATTGCTGTCATTGTAAAAAATTTTGGCATTGGAAAAGAGAATGCAGACAGTTCAAACGAGAGCAGAAAAATAATAGAGGTGAAGGAAAGAAGTAGGAACAAAAAGAGACTATTGCAGTTGCAGTTGATATTGATAAAGTCATTGTGTCTGATTTCAAGATTATAGACATGAGAGATATTTGTTTGGAAACTAGTACTGAGTACAAGATGGTTCTTTAAGACATCAGACATATTCCTGATATTCGGCTGAATTTGATCTCCATTGGCAAGCTTGATCATGAATGTTTCAACAATCAATTTGATGAAGGTAAATGAGAATTCATCAAGGGTTCTCTACTGATAGTCAGAGGAAAGAAGTCAAACTCATTGTATGTGATGCAAGCAAAAGATCGGTAAGGGACAGGTCAAAACAGCTCAATCAGACTCTATTGAATTTTAGCATAAGAGGATAGGTCACTTTAGTGAGAAGGGGCTCTTAATTCTCATTAAGAAGAATGTCTTAGATTTCAAAGGTATGTTGTACTTAAAGCCTTATTCACATTGTTTACATGGAAGGGCACATAGACATACATTTCATAGTTTTCCTCTATCTAGAAATAAAAATATTATTGATTTAATCCATACTGATATTTGCAATATGAGTGATAGAACTCTAGGTGGCGTGCTTTATTTTGTTATATTTATTGATGATCATTCCAAAAAACTTTGGGTTTTTTCTTTGAAATCTAAAGATAGATGCTAAATGTCTTTAAGCATTTCCATATCAAAATTGAAAGAGAAACGGAAAGACAATTAAAATATGCAAGGTCAAACAATGATGGTGAGTATAGAGGGCCATTTGAAAAATATTGCAATACTTATGATATCAGGCTTTAGAAGTCAATTCTAAAGACTCATAAACAGTGTATCTTCTTGGGTTATACACATGAAGAGTTTGGATATAGATTATGGGTTTCAGAAAACAAAAAGATAATCTAAAGTAGAGTTGTTACCTTCTTCGAAGATCAAATAGTTACTGATAATAAGAAAACTGAGAAATCTATATCCTTAGTTGAAGCTCCAGTTAATTTAGATCCAACTCCACCACCAGTATTGGATGATAGTCATTAAGATCTATAACAAATTGGTATTCCTATAGGTGATATACAAGTAGAAGAACAGGTACAACAGTCACCAGCAGCACCACCAGTAGAGCCTTAAGAAGATCAGATAGAGAACGTAGAGTTTCCATGAGATATCCTCCTAATGAGTATATTTTGCTTACAGATGGGAGAATGCTAGAAGACAACCTTGAGTCTATGTCTCATAAGAAAAATGGCTTTTAGCTATGTAAGAAGAAATGAAATCCCTACAAAAGAATAACACTTATGATTTGGTGAAATTGCCGTAAAGCAAGAAAGCATTGAAAAACAAGTAGGTATGTAGACTGAAGTTCGACTCCTCCATGTTGAATCACTGTTACAACAAGACAAATTTTAACCATTATATATTCATTAAGAAATTTTCTAATGATGATTTTATTATCCTCTTGTTTTATGTTGATAATATGCTATTTGTTGGTCATGATGCTAATAAAATTGATACGTTAAAGAAAAGGCTCAGCAAGTATTTTGCAATGAAAGACTTAGGATTAGCAAACCAAATTCTTTGTATGAAAATTTCTCATGATAGGCAGAATAGAAGGCTTGGGTTGTCACAAGAAAAGTATATTGAAAAGGTTTTTGAAAGGTTTGACATGAGTATAGCTAAAGCAATCAGTTTCCAACTTGCAAGTTATTTCAAACTTAGAAAGAAAAAAAAATGAAGAATATAACTTATGCATCTATAGTTGGTAGCTTGATCTATGTTATGGTACACACAAGGCCAAGTATCACTCATGCAGTTGATGTTTTTAGTCGATTTATCTCTAATCTGAGTAAAAATCATTGGGCCGCTGTGAAGTGGATCCCTCTTCATCTCTCCCTACCCCATAGTCTCCTAGGGCTCAAAATCCCTCTATGTTGTTTATCGGATCTAGACACTCCTCGTCATCCTGGAGAATCTAAATATGAAGATGTGACCTAGTAGGTGCACTTCACCTATCTTACATCTTATAAAGAAGGAACAGGAGATTAGGCATTGCTTGGTCTTGGGGATCGTTGCATCGTGAGCTTGTGGTAGTTTATCCAAGCCAATTCTCTTTTTGACATTCAACTTTTATCCCAGTAGATTCAGATATCTGAAACACACTTCAAGTTTGTGTTCGTGTTATGGCAATTGTAAACCTATGTTAGATGGCTATATAGATGCTGATATAGCCAGTGATATTGATTCCCAAAAATCTACCTCTAGATATATAATGACTTTTGCAGAGAGAGCAGTGTCATAATAGTCTAAATTACATGAATATGTTGCTCTATCTACCACAGAGATAGAGTACACTGCACTAGTTGAAGCTTGCAAGAACATTTTATGGTCAAAAAGATTTATGAAGGAGCTGAGCTAAAGTAAAAAAAGTATATTGTCTACTGCGACAGTTACAATATCATCCATCTTAACAAGAATCCAGGACTTCATTCGAAATTTAAGCACATTGGTGTTAGATATTATTGCATTTGTGATGTGTTGGAGATAAAGTTATTACATTTCATAAAGAACTATATTGATGAGAACAAACCGGATATGATGACTAAAATATTTCCTAGAGAGAAACTAAACTTTTGTAGAAAATCAGCAGGGTTAGCAGAATCCTCTTTGCGAGTTAGGAGGGGGAGATTGTTAGGGTGGGCTAGCCTCATGAAGAGTTAATTATCTTTAGTAACCAAACCTTTATGGTTAGAATAATATTTTTAAAACTATCTACTACTATCCCTTCCTTAACCTATGGAGGGATATGACCTCAACTTGAGATTGGATTGAAATGGTAATTGGAAAAATTCACTTCACAGGTTGAAAGAAAAAATTAAAAAAAAAAAGAGAGCAAAGGTTGAGAGAAGGAGAATAGACTATTGTTCATTTGTTGATCGTGCAATTATCTATGGCCCGATTTGGCTCAAATTTCAGGAGCGTGTTTCAAATAACGAGATCTATGGATCAACTATTTGAATAATTGTTTCAGTCTCCGTATAAGTGTGATCCATCCTTTACTCTTTTTGGTATTTGTCCATATCCACCTCAAAAGTGATGTTTGTTTAGCCAAGAATTGATTTCTTGATATTGTGATCCTCTAGTATTATCTAAAGAGCATAGAATTTTATATCCCATTATTTTTATATAGTGGAAGAAAGAAAGTGTCATCTATATTTTATCCTATAAGGATTTTTGCATAAATCCCATGTGTTTGCATTGTCTATTGATTTATTGCATCTTATGGTTATTGTTCGCTACTAATGTTTTGTTCAAGGCAATCCTATTTTATCACCCTAACATCATCCAACTGTAAATTCTCATTATTGAATAATAGCACATTCTCCATATAAGAATGATGGGAGTGATAAAATGAGATTAGTTTGAATAAATTACCAGTAAGATTAGTAGCTAACAACAACCACAGGATGCAATAATGATCAAATCAATAAACAAAGCAAACACACGGGATTTACATATAAAACCCTATGGGAAAAAACCACAGATGGCACTTGTTTTTTTCCACTATATGAAATAATGGGATATATAGTTTTACCCTCTTTAGATAATACTAGAGAAACACAACATTAAAAAAATCTGTTCTTGGCTAATCAAGCATCATTTTCGAGGTGGATTTTGAGAAATATAAGCGAGTAAAAGAATGGATCATACCTTATACAGAGACTAAAAATATGTTCCAAACTATTGAATTCATAGATCTCGCTTTCGAAATTTGCTCATGAAATTTGAGCCAAATCAAACCCCCAATGACTGCCCGATTAATCGATGAATAATAGTCTCCTCTCCTTCTCTCAACCTCTGCTCCTTGTTTTTTTTTTTTCCTTCTCCCTTCTACATGACTATAAAATGAATTTCCATCTACACTTTTAATCCAATCTCCAGAATAAGGTCATAGCCCACTTTAGATTAAGGAAAGGATAGGAGTAGATTATTCTAAAAATATTAACCAAACCATAAAGATTTGGTTAACAAAGGTGATTGCCTTTTCATGAGGCAGGCCTACCTAACAATCTCATCGTCTAGACTCGTGAAGAGGGCTCCGTTAATCCTGCTAATTTTCTACAAAAAATTAGCTTCTCTCTAGGCATGCTATAGTCATCATATCCGATCCATTCTGATGCGAACCCTGTCAAGAATAACGAGACTCGTAGAAGAAAAGGAGAAAATCCAAGAACGTTCTCGATCAGGTTTGGATGGGAGACCTCGACCCGTTACTTCAACAAAAACAAGAACCTCGGTATAACTGACCTCAACCCGTTGTTTAATGCGAAGCAAGAACCATGGTAGAAGGAAGACGCCACAAACGGTAGTGGAAAGCCGTTTGATAAGTCGATGATGAACGCCACGGAAGAATTCCGATAAGTTCGAATAGTCCTTCAAAGAACCGAAGAGAATAAACTCACCAATTATCTATAAACTGTCTCCCTTCTATTCCATTAGACGTCTTTTAATAGGCTAAAAAAATATAAGGAAAGTTTCCTACAAGGAAAGTTCAAGAAACAGAAACAAAATAAATGGAAATAATCAGCCCCTTAATTTGGCTGATCAATACAAGGAAAGTTCTAGAAATAAAACAAATGGAAACAATCAATTTTGACCAAATTCTTCTACTAGTTGAATAATATTGATGCATCTTTATTGAACTCGTGAACCATCCTCAATGGGCCTCCACGAATTTGCTTGAGCCCAAACCTCTTGAATCAGCCCACTAAGTGCATCTTTGAACTTGTTTCCTTGTGCTCTTGTAACCGGCCCAGTTAGAATTTGAACTGGCTCCTTTGTAGTCAAGTCATTATTTATATCATTCCCCTCCTCTTGAAAAGGATTTGCCCTCAAATCATCACCTACATCAAAATGACTCAAATCAGTAACATTGAAAGTAGCACTAACATTGTACTCACCGAACAAATTTAGCTTGTAAGCGTTGTCATTGATGCGCTCTAGAACTTAGAACGGACCATCCCCTCTTGGAAGTAGTTTGGAATGTCTTTGCACCGGAAATCTCTCTGTTCTCATATGCAACCACACCCAATCTCCGGGTTCAAAAATAAGCTTGTGACGCCCCTTGTTGGCTTGTTTTGCATACTGCTCCGTTCTTTTCTCAATATTGAGCCTTACCTTCTCATGTATCTGCTTAACAAAATCAGCCTTTTTCTTTCCATCAAAATTAACACGCTCCGAAATAGGTAATGGAGATAAATCCAATGGAGTCAAAGGATTAAACCTATAAACAATTTCAAACGGTGAGAATTTAGTAGCAGAATGAATAGATCTATTATAAGCAAACTCAACATGTGGTAAACACTCTTCTCATGTTTTGATGTTCTTTTTAATTATTTCTCTTAACAAAGTAGACAAATTCCTATTTACTACTTCGGCTTAACCATTAGTTTGTGGGTGATAAGTAGTAGAAAACAAAAGCTTGGTACCTAGCTTACACCATAAAGTCTTCCAAAAGTAGCTCAAGAACTTAGCATCTCTATCCGAAACAATGGTTCTAGGCATGCCATGCAATCTCACAATCTCCCTAAAGAACAAATCAGCAACATGCGAAGCATCATCCATTTTGTGACATGGAATAAAGTGTGTCATCTTAGAAAATCTATCCACAACCACAAAAATCGAATCTCTTCCACGTTTAGTCCTAGGTAATCCTGACACAAAGTCCATGGAAATATCAATCCAAGGCTCACTAGCAATGGGCAAAGGAGTATACAAACCGTTGGGCTGCACTCTGAATTTAACTTGCTTACATGTGACACATCTACCACAAATTCGCTCAATATCTCGTTCATGTGTGGCCAATAGAAATGTTCCTGCAAAATAGCCATGGTCTTAGCAACCCCAGAATGCCCCATTAATCCCCCTCCATGGGATTCCTACACTAACAAATCCCTCAAAGAACAGTTATGCACACATAATTTATTTTCTCGAAATAAAAACCCATCATGTCTAAAGAACTTACCACAAGCGTTTTTTTCACAAGCCCGATACTCTTCACAAAATTCATGGTCATCAATGTATAAACTTTTAATGTGTTCAAAACCAAGCAATTTTGCATCAAGTGTAGAGAGTAATGCATGCCTGCGAGAAAGTGCATTGGCGACCACATTCTCCTTACCTTGCTTATATCTGATGACATATAGAAATGTCTCAATGAGCTCAACCCAACAAGCATGCTTTTATTTGGCTTGTGTTGGCCCTTCATGTGTTTCAAGGACTCATGATCAGTGTGATTCATGAACTCTTTAGGCCATAGGTAGTGCTGCCATGTCTCCAAAGCTCGAACCAATGCATAAAACTCTTTGTCATAAGTCGGGTAATTTAAGCTTGCCCCACTTAATTTCTCACTAAATTAAGCAATTGGTCGTCCCTCCTGCATAAGAACTGCATCTATGTCAATACCTGAAGCATCACATTCAATCTCAAACGTTTTAGAAAAGTTAGGTAAAGACAATAAGGGGGCGTTGGTTAGCGTATCTTTGATTAGTTGAAACGCCTTCTCTTGTTCTTCTCCCCATCTTAATCCGACGTTCTTCTTGCTCACTTCGGTAGGTGGTGCGGCTATGCTACTAAAGTCCTTCACAAACCGCCAGTAAAAACTAGCAAGTCCATGAAAACTACGAACATTGCTTACACTTGTCGGAGTCGGCCACTCTCGGATTGCACGTACCTTCTCTTCATCAACCTGTATACCCTGTGCACTAACAACAAATCCCAGAAATACAAGCTTATCGGTGCAAAAAGTACACTTTTTCAGGTTAGCAAATAAATTTTCTTTCCTAAGCACATCTAAAACTGATTTCAAATGTACGGCATGATCACCAAGTTTTTGCTATAAATGAGTATATCATCAAAATAGACAAAAACAAACCTACCAATAAATGCTCGCAAAACATGATTCATAAGTCTCATAAAAGTGCTGGATGCATTAGTCAACCCAAAAGGCATAACTAACCATTCATACAAACCATATTTTATTTTAAAGGCAGTTTTCCATTTATCTCCTTTCATTCTAATCTGATGATAACCACATTTTAAATCAATCTTAGAGAACACACAAGAATCATGCAACTCATCTAACATGTCATTTAATCGAGGAATAGGATGACGATACTTTACCGTTATGTTGTTGATGGCTCGGCAATCAATGCACATTCTCCACATCCCATCTTTCTTAGGTACAAGTAAAACTGGAACGGCGCACGGACTCATGCTCTCCCTCACATACCTCTTCTCTAACAACTTACTTACCTGCCGTTGAAACTCCTTTGTCTCCTCGGGATTGCTCCTATAGGCTGGTCGGTTTGGAATTGTCACACCAGGAACAAAATCAATTTGATGTTCAATCCCTCGAATTGGTGGTAATCCATGTGGTGTTTTCTCGGGAAAGACATCCTCAAATTCCTGCAAAAGAGAAACAACATAACTAGGCAAAGTAGGATCAAGTTCGTTAGTATTTAAAAATGCCTCTTAGTACAAAAGTACAATCATCGGCTGATTTGAAAACATTGCTTGCTTAATCTCACTCACTTTTGCATAGAAATTCTTTTGTTTTCTCTCTGATTTTCTCTCAATGGCTGAATTTTGATTTTCTTTTTCTCTCTCATTTTTCTCGGCCACTCTCTGATTTTCACTCTTTTTCTTTTGCTCACTCTCTTTCTTTTGGTCACTCTCTTTTTTTTATCACTCTCTTTTTGCAACCTCACTTGATCTTCATAAACTTGTTTTTGTGTCATTGGCACAAGAGTGATGGGTTTTTGTTTGAACACGAACGAGTATTTGTTGGTGAAGCCATCATGTTTAACTTTCCGATCGAATTGCCATGGTCGGTCTAATAGCAAATGTCCAGCTTGTATCGGAACTACATCACACAAAACTTCATCTTCATATTGTCCGATGCGGAATAAAACCAAAATCTGCTTATTTACCTTTACCTCGCCACTATCATTCAGCCATTGTAACTTGTACGGCCTAGGATGTTTCAGTGTGGGCAGTCCTAATTTCTCCACCAAGGTTGTGCTTGCAATATTAGTACAACTTCCTCCATCAACAATCATACTACATACCTTATCTTTGACGTAGCACCTAGTATGAAAGATGTTCTCCCACTGCACTTCTTCAATTTCTTTTGCTTGCAAGCTTAGAAGTCTTCTTGACACCAACAATTCACCTTGAACTGCATATTCTTCTTCATCTACGTCCTCCAATGGTGGCATAGAGTCGGTATCGGACTCGTCGTCGGTTTCAATCTCTCCATTACCCCTTATTACCATGACTCTTTTGTTCGGGCATTGACTTGCTATGTGACCCCTGCCTTGACATTTAAAACACTTAATGTCATGATTTCGAGAAGTGGAAGAGTGAGATTTACCTTGAATGCCACGGTTGGTTGTCTCTTGTTTTGGCTCGAATTTAGGTTTTGCAGCTGGTTTCTCCTCTTTCTTCACATGACTCGGTTTCCATGGGAAAAAAATCGAATTATGGGATGCACGTGTACCACCTCTCCTCTTGAGTTGTTGCTCCACCTTGATGGTCATGTGCACCATATCCTCTAATTCCACATAATGCTGCATCTCCACCCTGTCATGAATTTCTTGATTCAAGCCATTAAAGAACCTAGCCATAGTAGCTTCTCGGTCTTCTTCGATATTGGCCCGGATCATAGCAATTTCTATCTCTTTATGATAATCCTACACACTCCAGTTGCCTTGTCGAAGCGTTTGCAATTTATTGTACAACTCCCGGTGGTAATGCCTAGGCACAAACCGCTTCCTCATCACTATTTTCATCTCTTCCCATGTCTCAACCAGTCGTTCCCTATTTCGCCGCCTGTTTAATACTAATTGATCCCACCACACGATAGCATAGTCAGAAAACTCAATGGCAGCAAGTTTTACCTTCTCCATTTCAGAGTAGTTGTGGTAATCGAACACTAACTCCACCTTTTTCTCCCACTCTAGATAAGCCTCGGGGTCGTTTCTTCCTTGAAATGTTGGAATCTTCATCTTAATACTACCCAAGTTGTTATCTTCCTGATTCCAATCTTCTCTAAACCGCCCTCCATATCTCATATTACCAACAACTGAACCCTAATCTTCTTCTTCATCAAAACCAGCCCCATAATACTCTCCATCTTCATCTCTCACTCCCCGATGTTGAACTCTTTCCCTCCTATGCACCTTATGATTGTTTTGTGGCTGCTCCAAACGTGTATTCTCCATCCGATCAATCCGCTGATGTACCTGTGATGAATAACATATATTGTATTTTTCCTCTCATACTTTATCTATTTTTGTATATAAATAAATGCTACCCGGGTATTTTTAGTGTCTTTTGCAGGTAATCTGAATTATACAAGGAGATGAAATAAGAGTCGGAGTCGGAAATCAGAGTCCGAAAAGTTACTAAAGTCGGCAAGACTACGAGAATATGATTCTGTAGAGACTAAAAGTCGAATACAGTCAGGAATATTAAAGCTAGAAGACAATATTTACATGTGTACAAAATTTCATGAATGTATCTCAAATTTGAGCTGCTATTTAGTGGTTTTTACCGTTATTTGGCGGCCCACTTTGGGCCCCATGCGCCGAGATTTTTCCTATGGCTTCGTTGTAATTTGTTTCACTTTTAGGTTTGGATAGAAATATGGTTTGGTTTTCGATGCCTATTTATTGGCTAACCCTTGTATTTTGAAGGATATTCTGGACACTGGAATTATTTTTGTATTGCGATTTTGCTGTTCAATAAAATTGGGATTTTTACTGAAGGTCGACGGCTACAACACCATGTCCAGAGGTAACCCATTGTTTTGAGATTCTTATTTTCTTTCTGCATAGATTTGATTGCATTCTATTTAGGGTTTATTGCTTTCTAGATTAGGGTTTATCGCTTTCTAGATTAGGGTTTATCATTGTATGAATTAAAATTTGATCTTCCTTAGCAAAAATCATGAGTAGCTAATTAGATCAGCTCTAGGATGTAGATGAAGCTAAGATCCACCATGTAATTATTTTCTAATATTTTTCTTCTTAAATAAAATTAATAAAGCCATGATTTTTCAAATAAAAGATTAAAATACAAGGATCCGAAGTTTAGAACTTTGATAGGTTATACTTGAATTAGGATTCTTGATAATCTATGCTCAGTTAGGGATTGGGGTTGCTGGTTTTATCTTTTTATTTGAATTATCTAAATAATTAGTTTATTTTTATATGAAGTAGTATCTTTTGATGAGCTATACTTGCACAACACTTGATAGCTCATGCTTAGGGCACTTTAAGTAAAAATCAAACTAAAAAGATTGAAGTTTTATTAAAGAAGAAAATAGTAGAAGTAAGAACATGGTTGGAAATTAGTGGATTCTATATCCTAGGCTGCTTAGATTAATCCGACTTCAACTTAGAACCTTTGGTTAGTCCAGTGAACTATAGAGAAAGTAAGAACGCAGAAACACCCTAGATCCCTGTGAGACGACCTGTACAGCGCTATAACGAAACTGTACGCTTGCAGTAAATATAACACATCAAGTTTTTGGCGCCGTTGCCGGGGATCGACGGTGTTTTTCTTGCTTTTTCTAGCATTTTACGGGTTAACAGTGTGTGTGAGTGTGCAGGAAATAGAAATTGCAGAGACAGAAAAATTTAAAGGATTGGAAGAGCCTCTTAACCAAGCAGAAAAAAGCTCGAAGTCAAATTCAACATTCTAGCCGCTATTCAGCGGCTAGAACCGCTATTTAGCGGTTAAACAGGTACTTTCTGAACCTGTTTTTTCTCTGTTTCTGTAGTTTTTCTTCCTGATTCTGTAGAAAAAGTTTTTAAAAAAAAATACAAAAAATAGGAACAGTATAATTAACATTTTTATTTGATCATATCTATTCACCCGTTTTATCTCTCCACCATACCCCACTTCTTGCATTAGTTTAGGAAGTTCACGCATACACTCACGGTCACTGGTTCATGCCACATTGGACTCGTGATCAATTTGGTCGACTTGTAAGATCAGATTTGTTCATGGGAGACAAGATGGACCAGCCGATCCCGATCCTTCAGGATCGATGTTACCCATTGCGTACATCATTACTATCATGCATCAAACTTCCACACGTAGCGGGTAATCACTATGAATTAAAACCGCAGTACATTAGTATGCTTCCTAAATTCACTGGTTCTGATTCAGAATATGCATATCTCTTTATCAGTGAATTTCAAGAAGTATGCGTAATGATAAAACTGCAAAACTTATCGGAGGACGCAGTTAAGCTCCGCTTCATCCCTTTTGCACTTAAGGATAATGCCAAGAAGTGGTTGTACAGTATGCCTTCTGATTCAACCACTACTTGGGATGAATTCGTTACAGTATTTCTCATGAAATATTATCCCACGCACAAGACGGCAAGAATCAGAAATCAAATTAATCAATTCCGTCAAGTGTCGGGAGAACCTTTCTGGAAATACTTAGAACGGTTCAAGGATTTATTAGCTCAGTGCCCCCACCATGCGATAGAAAAGTGGCGGTTGTGTCAAATCATATACGAAGGACTTGATTACACATCCAAAACTCTTCTGGAATCCATGTGTCAAGGGGAGTTTATGAAGAAAAATGAGGATGAAGCATGGGACTTTCTTGAGGACTTATCATGGAAGATTATGCAATGGGAGAGTTCTACTGAGAAGCCCAGTATATCAACTTCTGCTCATAAGAGTGGGATCCATAGCGTCGACAGCTCTATAGCTGCTGAAGTTAAGATCGCAGCCCTTATGAGAAGAATTGAGGCACTGGAGACTCCTAGTACTCAGTCTCCACCAGTGGGTCAAGTGAATCAACTCCAAAGTCCCACATGCTTTAATTGCGGAACTCCCAATCACGTTATGGAGGAGTGCCCATTGTTAATGAATTCCATGGGTCGCACACTTGAGCAGGCTAACGCCTTATATCAACAACAACCCATGAACAATCCTTACGCTCCTACATACAATCCTGGCTGGAGAAATCATCCAAATCTATCATGGGGTCAAGGGCAATATCAGGGGGGTCCTAACCCTAACATGCAACCTCCAGCCACTGGTCAGTTTCCAAGACCAAATATGGGTACTTATCAATACCCAAATATTTCAAACCATGGGAACAACCAGAATAGACCACCTGTACCAAACCACTCATATCCACAACAGGGGTCTAATAATGAACAAGAAAAGCGACTTCAGTCACTTGAGAAGCACGTTGAAAATCTTCTCAAGTCTTAGTCCAACCTTGACACATACATGCAGAATCTTATGAAAGTGTCAACTGATTTTATTCAAAGAACAGATCAACACCTACTCGTGAACTCTCAATCTATTAAGAATGTAGAGCAGCAGGTTGGACAACTAGCTAATCAAATGAGTGAACGTGGCAAGCGCACTTTTCCAAGTCAACCCATAACAAATCCTAACGCCAGTTCCTCAAACTCCAATCAGTCGCACGTCCACCAATGCAATGCCATTCACATGCTTAGATCTGGCAAGCAAGTGGATAATAGTGTAGCCGTACCCCCTGATCCCACTCCTACTATCTCGCAGGCTACATCATCTCTTCCACCCGTTTCTCCACAATCATCTCCATCACCTCCATCACCGTCACGTACTCATTTGGAAGAACCTATTCCTGAGCCGAAAGCACCATATCCAAATCGGCTTAGGAAGCCTTCACCGCAAGTAGAAAAGATTCTTGAAACATTTCAGCAAGTGAAGGTTAATATTCCACTCCTTGACATTATACAACAGGTTCCTACTTATGCTAAGTTCCTCAAGGATTTGTGCAGTAAGAAACGAGCAAGAAACGTTCCTGAGAAAGTTTTTCTTGCTGCAAATATATCACATATCCTCTCTAACTCCTTGCCTATCAAGTACAAAGATCCAGGTTCCCCTACAATCTCATGCACCATTGGGAACACTACATTTGATAGGGCGTTGCTTGATTTAGGGGCAAGTATCAATTTGCTTCCTTACACTGTTTATCAGCAACTGGGGTTAGGAAAACTTCAACCTACCAAGGTCACATTACAGCTAGCTGATCGTTCAATTAAGAGACCTCTTGGTATGGTTGAAGATGTGCTCATTAAGATTGGCGAGTTTATTTTTCCTGTTGATTTTATTGTTTTAGAAACTGAGCCAATCTCCAATCCACGGAATCAAATTCCCATTATCTTGGGTAGACCATTCCTTGCAACATCAAATGCATTGATTGATTGTAGGAGTGGTCTCATGAAGTTATCGTTTGGAAATATGACTGTGGCATTGAACATATTTAATATGGATGAGCACGCAACGAGCTCTCTCATTGAGGTCAATATGATTCATAGTTTGCACTCTTATTCGACCTCTTCCACTGATGATGAACCTTTATTTGAGCAAATGTTCAAAGATGAGCTCATACTATTAGAAGAATTGGCACATACTGATTTTATATATGATGATACTTGTGCAAATGTGCCATTGAATTATGAGCAAACTTTTGAGGATTTGTTTGCAGAGGAGCTCACATTACTTCATGAGTTAGAAGAGCCACCACCACATTCATTTAATCATATTAGACTCTTCTCACCTCATGATATTTCTACATGTATGCTTGTTGCTAACGATGATTGGCAGGTTTATAATAAAGAATTCTTTAACCCAATTGTTAATGCTTACATGTGGATAAAGAAAAAGTGAGGACGACATAAGAAGCAGACAGGTAATCTCGTGACTTGTAAGAGGTTGATGAAATATAATAATGCACCCACTTCACGTTTAAAATGCACACACTATGAAAGTGGGAAGCGATCGAGAGGTCGTAACCGCTTTTCATGCGTTAATAGGGTGATGATATTGAGATCGTAACTTTTACGACTCTCATTATTTGTATAGTATTTGTATAATAGTTTTCACATTTTGTTTTACCACACTTGGTTTGTGTATGAGGGCATACACAAGTTTAGGTGTGGGGGAGTAGTTTTTAGGAGTAGTTTTTAGGAGATTTTTATTTTTAGGACTTTATATTTTTTTTTTTTTTTAGTATTTTGGGTTTCTTTATTTTACACTTTGGGTAGTTTTAGGGTAACTAATTTAAAAAATTTTAAAAAAATGAAAAAAAATTTTAAAAAGAAAAATTATATTTTTCATCAATAGACCAAACTAATTACAGATAAATGGATAAATTTAGATTTGAAATTGGATAGGAGAGTAGATTGGATGATACACTTTGAAATTTATGAAAAAGATCAAAATCTGAAAAATAAATATTGCTAACAGTAGTTTTGAGGCAAGTATACATCTATTTTTCACTTCACAATAGTTTATTAGGTTAAGGACAAAGATGATAACGATTGAGTAAGTTTTATCTCTCTAAAAAAAATAAAAAAATAAAAAAAAAAAGGTGAGAATAAAATAATGGGGTGAGCCTGGTATTAGGGCAATAGCGTCGAGAGTGATAAAATAATGGGGTGCGCCTGGTATTAAGGCAATAGCCTCAAGAGTGAAAAAAGAGTATGATCCAAGTAATCGGGTACTTTGCGCCTAAGTAAGCGTGAATATTCGCATGAAAGGTGAAATATTCTTAAAAAAAGGAAAAAAAAAAAGAAAAAAAAATGTTATGAGAGAGGTCATGAATCATGAGTTAGAGTTCGAGTCCAAAACCGAAGTAGACTATCACAAGTGTACGTAGATGTATAGGAGCCAATGGATTATATGTTAGTGAGTATTGAAAGATAGGATTTAAATTTTTGATTAAAATGATAAGTGTATCTGATATGACACTCAATTTGAAAATTAATAATCTAGATGCGTTCTTGAGTTTGTATATTAGTGAGATTAATTGATGAAAACATGATTAAAAAAAAGATTCTTCTTTCTTTTGTATAAAATTTTTATTTCTCTTGATTTTTGGTTATCCTTATTTTTCATTTCTTTATTCCTTAATCTATCTCCTTCATGAATTTTGTGGGTATATTCACTACAAACCCTCACGAGACAACACTCGTCCACTAGGGTAACCTAGGGGTTTAAAGGCTTGTTGCACGTGCTAAGTGTAATTGCGATTCCTGCGAAAGTGAGTTAGGACTTTTGTTTTTGTTTTCTTTTTTTTTTCTTTTTTAGATTTAGGTTTTGCTCGAGGACTAGCAAAAGATAGGTATGGGAGTGTGATGAATAACATATATTGTATTTTTCCTCTCATACTTTATCTATTTTTGTATATAAATAAATGCTACTCGGGTATTTTTAGTGTCTTTTGCAGGTAATCTGAATTATACAAGGAGAAGGCATGAAATAAGAGTCGGAGTCGGAAATCAGAGTCCGAAAAGTTACTAAAGTGGGCAAGACTACGAGAATATGATTCTGTAGAGACTAAAAGTCGAATACAGTCAGGAATATTAAAGCTAGAAGACAAGATTTACATGTGTACAAAATTTCATGAATTTATCTCAAATTTGAGCCGCTATTTAGCGGTTTTTACCGCTATTTGGGGGCCCACTTTGGGCCCCATGCATCGAGAGTTTTCCTATGGCTTCGTTGTAATTTGTTTCACTTTTAGGTTCGGATAGAAATAGGGTTTGGTTTCCGATGCCTATTTATTGGCTAACCCTTGTATTTTGACGGATATTCTGGACACTGGAATTATTTTTGTATTGCGATTTTGCTGTTCAATAAAGTTGGGATTTTTACTGAAGGTCAACGGCCACAACACCGTGTCCAGAGGTAACCCATTGTTTTGAGATTCTTATTTTCTTTCTGCATAGATTTGATTGCATTCTATTTAGGGTTTATTGCTTTCTAGATTAGGGTTTATCGCTTTCTAGATTAGGGTTTATCATTGTATGAATTAAAATTTGATCTTCCTTAGCAAAAATCATGAGTAGCTAATTAGATCAGCTCTAGGATGTAGATGAAGCTAAGATCCACCATGTAATTATTTTCTAATATTTTTCTTCTCAAATAAAATTAATAAAGCCATGATTTTTCAAATGAAAGATTAAAATACAAGGATCCGAAGTTTAGAACTTTGATAGGTTATACTTGAATTAGGATTCTTGATAATCTATGCTCAGTTAGGGATTGGGTTGCTGGTTTTATCTTTTTATTTGAATTATCTAAATTAATTAGTTTATTTTTATATGAAGTAACATCTTTTGATGAGCTATACTTGCACAACACTTGATAGCTCATGCTTAGGGCACTTTAAGTAAAAATCAAACTAAAAAGATTGAATTTTTATGAAAGAAGAAAATAGTAGAAGTAAGAACATGGTTGGAAATTAGTGGATTCTATATCCTAGGCTACTTAGATTAATCCGACTTCAACTTAGAACCTTTGGTTAGTCTGGTGAACTATAGAGCAAGTAAGAACGCAAAAACACCCTAGATCCCTGTGAGACGACATGTACAGCGCTACAACGATACTGTACGCTTGCAGTAAATATAACACATCAACCTGCTCCAATTCTAACCTCATCACACGCCTCATCTCACTCATCATGGCTTCCATGAGCAACTTTGGGTCAGCCATCCCTGTAGCACCTTCAGTGATGCTCTTTTCACTATTGTGAGACATGATTGCTGCAAATCAAAGTTAGAAAACAACAAAAAAAGGAAAGGACCTCACACACTCCCTCACGTGTTTTCACTCAAAGAATGATTCACTCTATTCCACTTGTGTTTCACTCAGTATAATCGGCTTTTACCCTCTAATATGCTCACCACTGTTGTCTTTTTCCACTCGATAATCCTCTTTCAGCTCTTTTGAAACTATTCGAACAATATTCAAAATTCCAGTAACAATTCACCAAGAACTCACCAAGGAAATTCAGGTTCAAAAGGTAAGAAAACAAGGGATATGAGTGATTAGATTTTCAAAGCACAATTCAGCAAAATTTCCAAAAAAAAAATTTTTTGGTCTTTGGGATGAGGAGATTTTCGGGCTTATTGGAAACAAACGAAAGAGAATCTTTTTACTCCCTTTTTTTTACCTTTTTTTTTTGGATCTTTTTTTTTTGATTTTTTTTTTCGATTCTTTCTTTCGTTAATAACAGAACAAGATTTAGAATGGGGTAGAAGAAAGAAATTATGCTAGATAAGAAAAGAAAACTAAATTTAAATGGGATAGGCAAACCTGAGACGAGAAATCCTTGGCTCTGATACCAAATGATGCAAATCACGTCAAGAATAACGTGACCTGTAGAAGAAAAGGAGAAAAATCCAAGAACATTCTCGATCAGGTTTGGATGGGAGACCTCGACCCGTTGCTTCAACAAAAATAAGAATCTCGGTATAATTGATCTCAACCCGTTGTTTAATGCGAAGCAAGAACCTTGGTATAAGGAAGACGCCACAAACGGTAGTGGAAAACCGTTTGATAAGTCGAGATGAACGCCACGGAAGAATTCCGATAAGTTCGAATAGTCCTTCAAAGAACCAAAGAGAATAAACTCACCAATTATCTATAAACTGTCTCCCTTCTATTCCATTAGACGCCTTTTTATAGGCTAAAAAAATACAAGGAAAGTTTCCTATAAGGAAAGTTCAAGAAATAGAAACAAAACAAAAGGAAATAATCAGCCTCTTAATTTGGCTGATCAATACAAGGAAAGTTCTAGAAATAAACAAATCGAAACAATCAATTTTGACCAGATTCTTCTACTAGTTGAATTATATAGATGCATCTTTGTTGAACTCGTGAACCATCCACAATGGGCCTCCATGAATTTGCTTGAGCCCAAACCTCTTGAATCAGCCCATTAAGTGCATCTTTGAACTTATTTCCTTGTGCTCTTGTAACCGGCCCAGTTGGAATTTGAACTGGCTCCTTTGTAGTCCAGCCATTATTTGCATCACATTCTTATTGGTATGGATATTCATTAGATATAATAACTTTATCTCCAACACATCACAATCCTAATGATATCTAACATTAATATGCTTAGATTTCGAATGAAGTCCTAGATTCTTGCTAAGATGGATGGCACTCTGTCATAGTAAAAAATATACTTATCTTGCTTCAAGTCCAACTCTTTCATAAATCTTTTTAACCACAAAGTTTCCTTGCAAGGTTCAACTACTGTAATGTACTCTGCCTCTGTGGTAGATAAAGCAAGACATTTCTGCAATTAGACTGCCATGATACTGCTTCCCAGCAAAAGTCATCATAAGTCCGGAAGTAGATTTACTAGAATCAATATCACCAGTCATATATTCATCGATGTACCTATCTAACTTTTCTTTACCACTGTCATAACACAAACACAAACTTAAATTGACTCTAAGATATCTGAATATCTACATCACTGCAGCCCAGTGTTATTTACCCGGATTGTGAGAAACCGACTAAAAAAAACAACTGTATGAGCGATATCTGACCTCGTTCATACTATGACCAACTACAGATGCATAAGGCACATTCTTCATTTTTTTCTTCTCCTTTCTCACTTGGAGGACATTGCTTAGAACTAAGCTTGTAATGACCTGTAACTGGAGAGCAGACTGTTTTTGCCATACTTCTGCCAAACCTTTCCAAAATATTTTCAATAAATTTTTCTTATGACAACCAAAACCTTCTATTTGCCTGTCATGAAAAATTTTCATACCAAAAATTTGCTTTGCCCATCCTAAATTTTTCATTGCAAAGGACTTACCAAGCTCTCTCTTTAATACATCAATTTTACTAGCATCATGACCAACAATCATCATGTTATCAATATAAAGTAAGAGACTAGTAAAATCATCAAACAAATTCTTACTAAACACACAATGGTCAGAATTGGTTCTATTGTAACCATGATTTGGCATAAACGAGTCAAAATTTTTGTACCACTGTCATAATGCTTGTCTTGAGACCATACAAGCTCTTCTTCAATTTGCATACAAGGTTTTCTTTATCATTTTCTCTAGACCATTATGGTTGTTCCATATATATCTCTTTGTTCAAATCATAATGGAGGAATGTCATTTTACATAAAGTTGTTCCATTTTCATATTCAAACTAGCAGCTAAACCAAGAACAACTATAATAGAAGACATATTTATAAAAGGAGAGAATATTTCATCAAAATCTATACATTTCTTCTAACAACATCCATTCATAACCAGCTTTGTTTTGTACCTTGGTTGTGAGCTATTCTCCTGAGCTTTCAGTCTATATATCCATTTGTTTTTCAATGCTTTCTTGCCTTTCGGTAGTTTCACCAAATCATAAGTATGATCCTCTTGCAAGGATTTTACTTCATCTTGCATAGCTGAAAGTCATTCTTCCTTCTTCTCATGAGACATGGCCTCATGGTAGTCTTCTGACTCTTCCCCATTAGTAAACAATAAATACTCACTGGAAAGATATCTAGTAGTGGCTTTTACACTCTCTATCTGATCTTCATAACGAGGCTTTACTAGTAGTACGTACTCATGGTGTCTGTTGTATCTACTCTTCTACTAGCATATCACATACAGGAATATCAATCTGTTCTAGATCTTGATGATCTTCAAATAATACTGGTGGAGAAATTGGATCCAAATTAACTAGAGCATTAACTGAGCATGGAGAGTGCTCAGTTTTCTCAATATCATTAACTATCTGACCTTCGCCGAAAGTTAGATATCTACTTTGGATAATCTTTCTATTTTCTGAATCCAACAATCTATATCCAAACTCTTCATGTGCATAACCCTACAAAATACACTCTTTTACTTTACTATCAAGTTTGGATCTCTCATCTCTAGAAACATGAATAAATATGCTGCAGCCAAACACCTTAAATGCTATAAGAAACATCTTTCCTTGTCCAAACTTGCTCTGGAATGTCACCATCCAAGGAACTGAAGGAGAATGATTGATTAAGTCAATTGCAGTTCTCATTGCCTCGCCCCAAAATGATTTTGGTAACTTGGTGTGGAACAATATACATATGATCCTTTCTATAATTATTTTATTCACTCTCTATTACACCATTCTGTTGAGGAGTCTCTGGAACTGTCTTCTCAAGCCTAATGCCATGGATATTGCAATATTTTTTGAATGGCCCTCTGTACTCACCACCATTGTCCGACCTTACATATTTCAATTGCCTTCCCATTTTCCTTTCAATTTGACATGGAAATGCTTGAAGACATCTAGCACCTGGTCTTTAGATTTCAAAGCAAAAGCCCAAACTTTTCTGGAATGATCATCAATAAATGTAACAAAATAAAGTGCACCACGTAAAGTTTTGTCACTCATACTGCATACATCTGTATGGATTAAATCAAAATTATTTTTCTTCTAGATGGAGAAAAGCTATGAAATGCATGTCTATGTGCCTTTCTATATAGACAATGTGAGTAAGGTTTTAGAGATGTACTTTTCATATACAATGTGCTGAAACATACAATGTGCTGAAACATACAATGTGAGTAAGGTTTTAGAGATGTACTTTTCATCAATAAGGTTTTAGAAATGCATGTACTTTTAGAGATGTAAGCTTTACTTACATCACAGACAATGTGCTTGACTTCTTTCCTCTGGCTATCATGAGAGAATCCTTGGTGAGTTTCATTTACCTTCACCAAATTAATTACTGAAACCTTCATCATCAAGCTTGCCAATAGAGATCAAATTCAACCGAATATCAAGAACATGTTTGACATATCTGAGAATCAACCTGTACCCAGTACTATAATCTTGGATGCACCATCATTTCCAATGCCTATAATCTTGGATGCACCATCACTTCCCATCATTACATAGCCAAAGTCACCGCTAATGTAAACGTGAAAAAAATCTGTGTGTGAAGCAACATGGTATGAACCACCCAAATCAATAATCCAACTACTATCTTGGCGTGCAATATTAACACAAGTTTCATCAGATACAATAACTACATCAATATCAGTTACAATTGCAGTAGTCTCTTTCTGTTTCTACTTCTTTCCATCGCCATTGTTATTTTTCTACTCCTGTTTGAGCTGTCTACATTCACTTTTCAAATGCCCAAATCTCTTCCAATGATAACACTGCTTATCTTTTCTTGACTGTGATTTTCCTCTAGATCGATCTCTATTGAAGTTATAAGTTGCGGCTCCGGCTTCTTCCCTGTCTGTATTTCCTCTCTGAAACAAGTGCATCACCATCAGAAGAAGTCATACCTGATTCTTTTCTTTTGGATTTTTTATTCAACAAACTATCTTTGAGCATATTCAAGGCTAACTATCTATTTAGCAATGAATTACTTAGTGATACACCTAGAATGTTCCAATTATCAGGCAAAGAACTAAGCAATAATAATACTTGGAGTTCATCATCAAGAATCATCTTCATGGCAATTAACTCATTCACCAAGTTTTGTAAATCACTGAGAAGTTCTGTAACATTCTTTCCATCTTGATATTTTAGATTTACAAGCCTTCTAATTAAAGAAATTTTATTCTGTGTAGTTTGCCTTTCATACATAAATTCTAATTTCCTCCACAAGACATTAACTCCAGATTCATAGGAGACATGGTGGAATACACTTTGATCAACACGCTGACTGATATAAGCAATAGTTTTTTATGCATCAAATCCCACTCTTTATCGGTTTTGTTAGCTGACCTAGCATCATCACCTTGAACGGACTCATGCAAATCCTTACAATACAAAATATCTTCCATTCTAGATTTCTAAATTGAAGAATTTGAAGAATTCAATTTTATCATACTGGCTCTCATTTCTTCCATTTTATCCATTTTAAAATTTTATAAAGCAATCAAGGCTCTGATACCAATTGATGGGAGTGATAATATAAGATTAGATTGAATAAATTACCGGTATGAACCATTAGAAAAGAGTAATTGAACATAAATTGAGGCAGACTGCTAAAATATCAGAGAATCAGTTTGGATTCATGCCGGTACAATCAATAACAGAACCTATTCATTTACTTTGTCAACTTATAGAGCGATTTCGAGAGAGAGAGAGAGATTTGCATATGATATTTATTGACCTAGAGAAAACTTATGATAAGGTACCACAAGAAGTGTTTTGGTAAATATTTATGAAGAAAAGAATCTCAATCAAGTATATAGATATAATTAAAGATATGTATGATGGAGTAGTAGCCAATATCAGAATATGTGATGGTCTAATAATTGATTTCCTTATCACAATTGGATTGCATCAAGGATCTATATTGAGCCCGTTCATATTTGTTATAATGATGGATGAGCTTACTAGAGCTATTTAGGATGAGATACCTTAGTGTATTTTATTTGCTGATGATATTATCTTAGTTTATGAGACGAGTAGAGATAAATATCAAGTTAGAGTTATGGAGGCACACATTAGAATCTAGAGGTTTTAGATTGAGAAGATTTAAAACAAAGTATATAGAGTATAAATTTAATAATCAATGGACCCTAGACTATAGTGCTTAACACTGGATGGGTAAGAGATACAAATGAGCAGTCTGTTTAGGTATTTGTGTTCTATTATTCAGAATGATGGAGAAATCGATAGTATACCAACTATAGGATACAAGCTGACTGGTTGAAATAGAAGAGTGCAATGGGAGTTTTATGTGATCGTAACATTTCGTAAAGGCTGAAAAGAAAATTTTATAGGACTATTATTAGGCTAGGTTTATTATATGACACGTAATGTTGCGTTATAAAGAAACATCATTTACAGAAGCTAAGTGTAACAGAGATGCACATGCTTCGCTGGATATGCGGCAACACTGGGAGAGATAAAAGTGAGGAATAAAGATATTCGTGCTAAGGTAGACATAACCCCTATCGATGAGAAGATGGGAGAAATTTGCTTTTAATGGCTTGGTCATGTGTAACGTAGACTTATTAAAAACACCAATTCGATGAGAAGAGCTTATTAATGTAGGATAAGTTAAAAGAGCGAAAAGAAGACCGAAGAAAATATGAATGGACGTGATACAAAAAGATATAGATTTTAGATATTTAAATGAGATATTACTTGATAGGAATCAATGGAGAAGGATTATCAATGTGATCTATCCGGCGTGATTCTCTTCTGCTTCATGTAACATGTCCCAATTACTTGGGTTAAAAGGCTTAGTTGATGTTATTGTTGTTGTTGTATTGAATAAATTACTGGTAAGATTAGTAGCCAAAAACAACCACAAAATGCAATAACAATCAAATTAACAAACAATGCAAACACACGGGATTTACATAGAAAACCCTTGTGGGGGAAAAACCACGAATGACACTGGCCTTCTTTCGCTATATTAAAATAATGGGATATATAATTTTACCCTCTCTAGATAATACTAATGGATAACAATTTCAAGAAATCTATTCTTGACTAAATAAGCATCACCTTTGAGATGAATTTTGAGAAGCACAGGAATGTAAACATATGGATCACACTTTATACAGAGACTGAAAACATTATCCAAATAGTTGGATGCGTAGATCTCACTCTTTGGAATATGCTCCTGAAATTTAAGCTAAATCAGATAAACGATGATGGACCAATTAACTAACAAATAATAACCTCTTCATTTTCTCTCAACCTCTGCTCTTTGTTTTTTTCCCCTACCTTTTTACATGACTGTAAACTGAATTTCCATCTACATTTTTAATTCAATCCCCAAAATAGTGTCATATCCCTCTTTAGATTAGGGAAAGGATAAGAGTAGGTTATTCTAAAAATATTATCCAAACCATAAAAATTTGGTTAACAAAGGTGATTGCTCTTCATGAGGCAGGCCCACCTAACAAAGAATACCCCAGACATGTTTTTGACGAACAACAATAGCGAGAACATATGAAGAAAAAGTAACAGGGTACAAGAGCACTGGTGGAAGGATGCTCTCAACAAGATTTTAACAGAGTCCTATGGCGATGGGAGAAAAGTTATCGGCTCCTTTCTAAGGAGAAAAAGAACAATATTTTGGAGGAAATAGATTCTCTAGAGAAAACATAAGAGACCAGACTACTAAATTTGGATGAGAATTCCAAATTGATTAAACTGAGAAAGTCCATAGAGGAAATATATAGAAAAGAAGAAATTATGTTGAAACAAATAGCCCGATGTAAGTGGTTAAAGGAAAGAGATGCTAATGCTGCCTTTTTCCATAGATCTGCCAGCATGCGCAGAAAGGTGAATACAATCCATACATTGAAGTCGGAGGAAGGATTGATCCAAGGTCTTGGGCTACGCTAACACATATATCTGTACTTCAAGAAACTGTTTGGATGGAAGAAATTTTTAGGATTCGAATGAAGATAATGCTTGAACCACCAACCTGGATCTAAGTGATCTGGAAATAGAGTTTCAGAAAGAGGAGATCAAACAGGCTGTATGGGATTTGGGTCCCGAAAAAGTCCCAGACCCAGATGAATTTCCTCTTTTCTTCTATAGGACCTTTTGGTAGGAGATCAAGGGAGACCTGATAAAGATGATTGAGGAGGTATTCAGAGGTGAAGTTAGATTAGATAGGATCAATTACTTTGTCATCACACTTATTCCCAAAAGGGAGCAACCAGAATGTATTGGGGATTATAGACCTATTGCTTTGCTAAAGAGCTCTATAAAAATAATCACTAAAATTTTAGCCAAACATCTTACTCCCAGATTACAACAAATGATTGGAGAGTACCAAACTGGTTTCATAACATGAAGGAACATATTGGAGGGGATGGCCTCAGTATATGAAGTTATACATCAATGTAAGAAAACCAGATCAAATGGGTACATTCTCAAACTGGACTTTGTAAAAGTATATGTTATGGTGGATTGGGATCGCCTAATAAAAGTATTATATCTTTGGGAGTTTGGACGAAGGTGGATCTTATGGATAACAAATTGGCTATATTCAGTTAAAACACAGATTGTTATTAACGGTGAAATGGGCATGGAGATACTACTCAAGAGAGGACTGCAACAAGGGGACCAACTCTCCTCCCTCTTGTTTATCCTCGTGACAGACAGGCTAAACAACATGCTCAGGAAGATGGAAAATGAGGGTCTTATAAGGGGCCTGGCAGGATCTGCATCCACTTCTTACATCAATCTTCAATATGCGGACGACACACTCATCTTCGGTGAAGATAGTGTATCTGATGCAATTCACATAAAATGGGGTCTTCGTTGTTTCGAAGCCTGGTCAGGCTTAAGGATCAATTTCTCAAAAAGTGCCTTTATTTGTTTAGGGGCTAGGAATCTTACTATTAATTGCATTCTCGAGATTTTTAGAAGTAAGAAGGAGATATTCCCGATGAAATATCTCGGCATCCCGATAAAGCCTTGGAAACTTACCAAACAGGACTAGAATCCACTTTTAGACTATTTTGAAAAGAGGTTGCCATTCATTGCGAGAAAGGGTTGCCATTCTTAACACAGTTTTATCCACACTACCATTATATTATATGTCTTTTTTTCTGATACCATGTTGGGTTAGAAGTATAATAGACCGAATCTGAAAGAAGTTTTTATAGAATGGTACATCCAAATGTAATAAATATCATCTGATTTCATGGGAGAAGGTCTGTAAAGCTAAGAAGTAGAGGATTTAGGAGTTTTGGATCTCAGGATTTTTAACTTATCATTAATGGCTAAATAGTGGTGTCATCTCCTTTCATGCCCTAAGGGTACCTTCCAAAAGTTTATATACTCAAAATATTGTCCAAGAAGTGGCACATGGAACACATCGTGTCAAAAGACAGCTCAGACCTCTAGGTTTTGAAAAGAGTTAAACATGTCTAAACATTTGATCTGGCCAAGTCTGGAATATAAACTAGGCAATGGCCAAAAAATTGCATTTTGGCATATGATCGATGGTGCTCGTAAGTACCACTCAAGTTCTTATTCCCCGCGACATTCAAACTTGCCTCGAACAAAGATGCATCAGTTTATTCTCTGTGGGGGAGAGCAAGATGGAGGCTAAGCATCTCTCAACCACTTTCGACTATTTGTGTTGCATAACCCCATCGGATATATGTGAAGATAAACCATTATGGAGATGGAACAAAGATGGAGCATTATCAAGAGATCCACATACTATCACTTTATGGATAGTGGAATCAGCCCTGGAACCACGAAAAAATTTTGGACTATAAAATGCTCTTCTAAAGTCAAGGTGTTTCTTTGGCTAGTTCATAACAATGCCCTATTGACATGGCTAGGATTATAAAGGAAGGGTTGGTCAGGTCCAAATTTCTGTACCTTACATAGTAAGGACGGGAAATTCACTACCCATCTAATATTGAGTTGCAGCTTTTCTAGGGATCTTTGTGCTCATTGAGCAAATAGCTTAGGAATCAATCTCAATTTGGGAGAACAAACTTGTATTTGGAGAAGATTGAGCCCGGATAACCAATCTTCAATTCGGTCTAGGATACTAGTTGCAGCAATATGTTGGAATATTTGGTTGGAAAGAAGTAATAAAATTTTTAATTTTTCAGCTCGTTCTTTTCATAGTTGCTCGCGGCTAACAAAGCATGATATCGCCTTTTGGACAGATATACCTTCAGATGTGGAATGAGTACAGATCTCAGATGGCTCGTCAGGAGATGATTTGGACACCCCATGACACACATGATCCACTTTCCTTTTGTATGGAGAAGATGCTTGTCTTTGCATACATGGAGAGAAATATATGCTACAGACTTTATCTTTATTTTTTTTTTTCGTTTTAATTTTATGTAAGAACTAATGTAATATGAGGGTCACTCATATGAGTGATTGAACTATCTAACTTTTATAAGTTCTATTATCTACTTGTTAATAGAATGCGGAAGACTCCCGCCTGCCGTTTTACTTCTAAAAAAACACAAAAAAAACAAAATTTTAATGGAGGAAGAAAGAGAGAATCAGAGAAATGCAACTCTCTCCCTCAGCCCAGTGAATGTTTCACTTGAAAGCTCGGATACTTGCTAATTTCACCCAATTAAGCATCGCTAATAAAGAGTTTCTTCTTTTGCTACACATTGGAAGCCAAGCATACTTGCTACAAAACTTGCAAAAGCCCAAAATCATTGAATCGGTTTTCTTCGCTCCACCAGTGTAGATCATTGCCACTTCAAAAGGGAAATCAAATCTTCTCTCCTCACACTTTCATCTCCTTGTTATCGGAAAATGGTCCAGTTATCAGAAAATGGCTGACCATTTTCCTTAAGAAGCCCCGTATGACTAACAATACATGGCGAAGGAGGATGGCATAGCCAGGCCTCCTATTTGTCATGGTGAGATGATTCGGCAGCGACAATATATGGAGAGGGAAGTGATGATCCGGGATGTTGGGACTCAGAAAACACGTTTGGAATGACAAAGCCCGGAACTTGGAGTGGTGATTGGAGGCGGATAGTCAGATTTCCATACACATACAATAAATTGCCACCAGTCCTGGAATTTCCGTACATATACCGTAACTCGAGTGCAATATGCAAAAAGTAGCTAGTATTAAATCTATTATAATACTCGATGCTCTTCAAAGGAAGAAAACAAATGAAGCATATAAGCCTTTGCCCGTCTGCAACCCGATATCAGATGAAAATATGAGTAAAATACAAATTAAAATGTATATTATTTTAGCAGATTGTGAGGATCTACTCATTGTATGCCTGCTTACAATTTCGTGTCAGAGTTTCAACAAGTCCATAAGCTAGTCTGATACCTTTCTCGAGGACCACTGCAGTCTCAATAAAGAACTATGTAAGTTTAGACCGTTGGTAAAATTAAAACAATAGTATCTCGTCGTCTTCCTCCTAAAAAAAAAGTTTCAACCTGTATTTGTCTCCTCTAGAGTTCTCTATTGTCATCTCCTTCAATACTATGCCTCAAGCATATTAATCAGCACAGCTTGTAAAGATCATATCCATTTTGCTTTTTTATTAACATTGTCATCTTCATATTGTTTCTTTGAATTTTTCGCCAAAACCATTTCTATCAGATGCATATGGTCGAAACCTAACTAATACCAATATATTGCATGAACTGATACAATACTCCTTATTCTCGTGAAATATATGCCAAACTAGAAGAACTATGGAGTTCAATACAAAGTGGAGGAACTCCTGTAACTAGTCTCCTAAGAGTGTAGATGTTGCACGTTCTGAGACGGTGGAGGAGTCCGGTAGTGACAGCAGCAGGCATTTTTTAAGCCACGGTTGGGGTCATCGGGAATGCATTCGCTGAGATAGGCTGTGTATCCCTCTGTTGCGCATCTTTCATAGCATTCCCATATCGTCTTGCAGGGTCCTGTGAGGTAGCACTTTGAAGGTTCTGCATATGACAAATATCCTGAATGTAAGAATTAGAATGGTACAATATTTTAGAGAAATCACAGCATGCATAATGAAAATTGAGATGGCGAGACTAACCACCAGCGACGACAGAGCAGCTGAATGAAGAGAGGGCGAGAGCGCAGAGGAAGAAGAGGGTGATGATTACGGATGTGTTTCTATGCAACGCCATATATTTGATGAACCTTTGGCTTTGTGAATAGTGAACTGGCTATGGTACTCTTTATATAAACAAGGAATATGGTTAACCAGGCATTTGGATTATTTCCAAGACAGAAGATTTATTTGACAATGCAAGGCGCATGAAGATTAACAGTGATTTGCACAAAAATCTACTATATACCAAGAAAATATTTATCTCCCCTCTTTATATATTAGGATCCCCACTATGCCACATGTGAGATCCCATGTACATTTGTTGTCCCAACCTGCACACTAAACACGTATTTATTTTCTCTACAAAAATAATCCCAACCTCGCTGGCTAGATCTATCCTTGATCGTCTTTGTTGTCATGCACTAAGATTCTCTTTCTTTAATTTCTCATTGATACTCTTTATCTATTTTAACCCTATGATTTTCTTGAAAGCTTCTATAGTTTTGCTTCGCGAAATGAATTTTGTTAAGCCCAATTATAAAATGATATTATCATTATCTCTACAATTTCAATTGCAATGCAAAGTCCAGAAAACTGCCAATTAAATGAATATTATGTTCTCATTCCCAAATAAGAAATACTTTAGCTACATGCTTAGATTTAATTTTTCTTATGCATCTATTTTTTGATAATATCAACTTTTATGCCATTTTTTTGTGATTTATTGGTGGGAGCCAAATAAAAGTGAAACTGGTAGGATCCAATTATAAATGGAAAAAGCTTGACGGATATAAGAGTGTAGATTAAACATTCTTCCACTTAAATATTCCACTAACAATTGATCTTCAAATAAACCCAAAATCTTCATATTTACACGTATATCCTACTTCAAATTACCAGATTATTTTCTTTCAAATGGCCATATTGTTACTCATGCGTACATGTTAGTGACATAATAGGATGATTTTAGATTGGTGCAAAATATCAGGTTACATATTTTACTGGTGAAGGTGAAGATGACGGAGATGTGGAATTCTTACTAAAAAGAGGCTCAATAGATTTCTCTTTTTTTTTTTTTAAGAGAAAGACAGTAAACTGTCATCTTTTTCATATCAAGTAAATTAGAAATATACAAAGTACAGAGAGGATCACTAAATATTGCTTATAATTTTCAGTTGATGAATCCTTCGGAGAAAGTTCTGCGGATTGTACAATAGGATGTTTGGAAAGTTGATCAGATGAGAAGAACCAGACAATGTAACTTCTCTTTTTAGGAGGGCAGAAAAAATCATGGGCCGTATGGCCCACAGCAATATAACTAGCCAACTTCTAATTGCCTCCAAAGCCCTGCTTGCTCAGCCCTGCTTGCTCCCAACCCAATTGTTCACATTCATCAGTGCAAAATTCTGTTCCTTTATACTACTCATAATAGCCTAATAATCTCTTCTTCAACCTCATAGTAGCGTTTCCGCAAACAATTTGCATGCACGGCTGAATTTTTCCCAAACCCTTGCTTTTTCTCTCTAAGAAGTAGACACCTTAGAAATTCCAATCATTTCATCGTGCAGAAGGTTCAAATCCCTAATCTCATTTCTTCTTTCATTAACATTTTCATATTTATATCGTATTATTCACAAATTTCCTTGAATTTTCTCCCCCTAAAATGCAATTTTTCCAAGGTCAAAGTATTACCTAAAGATTACTTCAATGAATATAGTGATTGAGACATGTTATTCTAGTAACATTCATGTGAAATTAAAGAGGAATGATATCACAATTTGATGCCATACTTTTATTGTTTGTTTCTTGCAATTTCACTAGATTATGTGTTTATTTGTAGTTTATTAATTATTTGTGTGGTTTACTTGTCTACTCACTGATGTCATTCATTGTCTACATTACATCATTAAGGGTGAGCATTGGTTGGGTCTTTTCCGGGTTGGGCTAAATTTTGCCAACCTGTTCGGTATCGAATCCCCCATCGAGATCATAAAGACGAAGAAAACAATACTCACAAGAAAAATACAAGAATTAGAATGGTTCGACAGATCAAGTTTGACTATGTCCATGGAACAACAAGAGAGATTAATTATGAGGAAAGGTCACAAGAAAATTCACAAGAAAAGAACCAATCATCTCTCTACCTCTCTCATCTCTCATAAAAATAAAAGTCAACTCTCTTATTGCTCTCCTCTCTCATATCACATACAAGAGATATATATATAGTATTCCTATCATAATCCTATCAGAATAGCATTGTTATCATTTAATTGGAGTTCCAATCTAATTAGAATTTCAATCATATGATTCAAATCTAATTTGGACTCCGTGATATTTTAATCACATATGGATACTCAACGAATATGAGAAACAAACCAAACGATCTCTAATTTGACTCGTATCTGATGAACCATACATTTTGGAGAATTGATGAACCATACATTTTGGAGAAATCCAGTTGTTCTCCATACCTAAGCACTCATGACCACTAAACCATGCTCTCCTCCGAACACTCATGATTACTAAAACGTACTTTCTTGAACACTCATGATTACTATATAACACTCTTCACCAAACGCTTATATTCGCTACACCGTGGTCAACTTCGGTCAAAACACCTGGACCACCTGAGTACTTAAAATCACTTATCATGTTGTGTACCACACAAAAGTGATCACTACATCGTACTCCATCTTGATCTAAAAAACATGACCATCTCCAGAAAAATAGACGATTATACATTACCATGTGCTTTATCATATTACGAAGTAATCTTATCCATTACCATAAAGTATCACGCCATACCTCATCATCGTGCAATCAACCAACCATCGACTATCGATCATCTCGGTCAATATTGACCCCTCGATCATCGTCGATCACTACTGGTCTGCACAAAACCTGCTCCAAATAGTGCATTTTGCCCAATTTGCATTCATCATTGCATCCGAAATGCTAAAAACATAGCATTTGAATCATGGATCACCTTAATTGGACAGCGATTTCTTGAGCCACGCTCTGATTAACCACAGTCGCCAACTTGCACCTCAGAATCTATCTCAGCTCTCAGCCACTCCATTTGGTTCACATTGCCAGAGCTTGTGGTCGTGCACATCGCCGATTGTACTTGGCTATTTTTCTCTTCTTCTTGTTGTATTTGCCTTTGATGTCTTTGCCAATCTCCTTTTCGGCTCGACATTAGATTTGTTATCTAATGACCACGATTTCGAATCCATAACTCAAGCTCAGATACAACTTGTTGGGGATCGAATCCCGCATCAAGATTATAGAGACAAAAAAATAATACTCACAAGAAGAATATAATAATTAACGTAGTTTCACCGACCAAGTTCGATGTACGTCGATGGGAACAAAAAGAAAGATTCATTATAAGGAAAATATTGTAAGAAAATATCCAATTATCTCTCTATCTCTCTCATGTCTCATAATAAAGAAATCCATTTCTCTCAGTCATTGCTCTCCTCTCTCAATTCATATACAATAGATATGTATAGTGTTCCTATTTTAATCCTATCAGAATAGTAGTATCATTATCTAGTTGGTGTTCCAATCCAATTAGGATTCTAACCATCTGATTCAAGTCCAATTGGGACTTCTTGTGATACTTTGATCATATCTGAATACTCAACGGATGCGAGATATAAACCCAACACAACCTACAATAGGAATGAATTTCCTGAACCTGAATTGAAACTGAATGAATTTTTGGCTCAAACAAAATTGATCAAAGGGTGGTATCCGTTTTGGGCCAGAGGTCAACAAATTTGAGGATTCACAAAAAAATACAAATTGGCCCATTCAATTATAGCACATTGACATGTTATTAGTACTTCAAAAAAACAATAGTACAACTAAAGAAGCATGCAACAAAGTTACGAAACAATGTACAACCAACAAAAATTCGCATTAACAAATTAGCCTAGCAACTATTTTCCTAGTACCCGTGGGACATGGACAATTTCTAAGTTCAAACCAAATAATTACTAACTAGTACCACATATTATTAGTACATAATCGAGTTTTCGTCAAAGCATAAACAGTATAATTGAGACCTTGAACTTGAAGCTTAGAGAATTGAAACTGAGAGTGCTTGAGTTTTGAGGTAGCAAAAGTCCCTAATTGGCATTCACACAGATTCGGAAGTATCTGCATCACTTATCCACAACTAGTAATTTCTGAAGCATTGGAAAAATTGAGTTTTAAAACTTGAATGCCCGTTAAAAATTATACCAGAGATGAGAGAGCTGACAAACTCTCAGCAAAGAGCTCAGGAGAGCTCTCAGATTAAGAACTTGGTGACTGTCAGTTCCGCTGCAAAGAGACCCAAATCTACAAGAAACTCGAAGAAAAATTACAGCCAAAACACATAAAGATTGTAGATAAATATTGTACATAGAAGATGAGAGAGAATTGATATTACCTTTTTTTTCACGATAAATGGCGGGATATAACTCTCCGCGTTCCATTAACGAGATAATAACACAACAATAAAAAGTTAGAACCACTAGTGGGGTGGTCCGTCAATAAGTTTACATAAAAGTTCTAAAAAAAACATAAAAAAAAATGTCCAATAATCCCTCAAACACTAACTAATTTTGCCCTCTGCTACGATTATCTACTTCTGACCTGATGTGCTAGTATCTATATCATCTCCCGAAAAGCCTCCGAAAGATGTAGCTTCTCCTCGTCCGAGAGGGAACCTTTCAACATAATGAAACCATTAATGATAAGTCTCATATAATGCTGAATGGAATGGAATGATATTTATCATTAAAAAAAAATTATTTCTTTCCTTCCAGATATTTCAGTATAATACCGCAATAACTATTCTAAGTGACTGACTATAATTATCTCCCCTACAGAGTCTTCTCCAAATATTAGCATATAACTTCATATTGATGTCCAGCCCTAGTGTTCTAGCACACGAGCTCCATGTAATTTTGGAGAATGAACAATTACACATTATGTGTTTGGTAGATTCCCCCTCTTTCTTACACAAGACAAAAATATTGGGGCCACTCCAACCTCTACTTTGAAATTTTGGCCAAGTAAGTAGAGCTTCTTTGCAGGTCAACCACATGAATAGTCTTATCTTTTGCGGTGACTTCATAATCCAAATCCACCTAGTGTTTGGCGATATTACTTCCCCATTTATAAATGTCGGTATGTGAATTTTACTGTAAATTTACCGTCCTTCTCTTATATCCAACTCAATTCATCCTCTTGTGAGGGAACAAGTGATACATTGCTCAAGAGCTCTTTTAATTCTCTTATTCTGACAAAATCTTGCCTAGATAATACTGTTGAATTCTATCTCTGCCTTGCTCGTCCCCAATATTTACACACCCTCACATCTTTATTAACGGCTTTCCAGAAAGTTTTCGAAAATAGAGTCTTGAGAGGTATTTGTGAGCATCATCTATCATGCTAAAAGGCAAAATCCTATTCCCCCTTCGTAGTTTATAGTCCAAACTATGATAAACTAACTAACTCACTACTAATATTCCTTTCCAGAAGGCTGATGTATTATTTTTTTGGCTTGATTCCTCATACAACATATAACCCTTTGGGTCGTATTTATTGATCAGTAGTTTTTGAAATGAACCCTACTTTCGAGTAATTAAATGCCACCACCATTTGGTCATTAGGGATAGATTAAAGGTCCTGAGATTCATCACCCCTAGACCCCCCGCCTCCTTTGGTCTACACACCAGTCCCCACGGAACTAGATGGTATTTGTTGGATAATGTATCCACGTCGTTTCAAAGGAATCTTTTCTTAAACCTGTCAATCCTATCTCTGTTCGATTTCGGTATTATGAAAAAGGACATCATATATAACGGTAGAGATGAGAGTACCGCATTGAGCATCACCACTTTCCCTCCCAATGTCAGGTATTTCCCTTTTCAGCCTTCCAATTTCTTTTCAAAGCAATCTAAAAGCAAACACCAATCACTTTTTGATAATTTTCCAGGAATTATCGGTATTCCCAAGTATGTAATCGGAAAATGCTCTTCTTTACAGCCCAACACCTCCCTGATTAGTTGCATGGATACATTTCATGCCCCTAGATAGATCATCGAGCTCTTGGCAAAATTTATTTTCAGCCCAGATCAGGCTTCATAACAACAGAGAGCCCATTTATGACTATTGCCTCTCTCAGAGTACCTTTATCGAATATGAGTGTACCATCTACATATTGTAAATTGACAAATGACATATTGGTAGCCCCAGAGAGTACTTCAATCTCTTTTTTCTCCCTCAATTTCTGTAGCATAGAGTTCAGTCCATTTGCAATTAAGACAAAATGTAAAGGGAAGAGAGGATCTCCTTGTCTGAAACCCCTTCTCAAGACTATTTCCTTCCCCACTGTGTCATTGAACATTATATGCATCTTAGCTAAGCTTAACTAGTGTTCAATCCATAGTCTCCATTTTGCTCCAAATGTCCTGAGTTTGAGAACCTCCATTAAACAATCCCAGTCTACTATGTCATATTTTTTTTCGAAATCTAATTTCAACATGAATCCATTTAATTTTGATTTCTTGCATTGATGAATCACTTCATATGTTGTGGCTACTCCCTCCAAAATATTCCTCCCCATAATGAAGCCCGTTTGGTAGTCCTTCACCATTAACTTCAACTTTGGCATCAATCTGTTGGCCAAAATTTTGGTGACTATCTTAATAGTGTTGTTTAGTAATGCAATGGGTCTGTAGTCGCCAATTTCCTCTAGTGAATTTTTTTCGGTATTAGAGCAATTACCGAGAAGTTGATTCTATATAGTCTACATCTTCCTTCGAATATTTCATCTAATAGTCAGACTAGGTCCCCCTTGATTTCTTCCCAAAAGAATTTGAAAAAGAACATCGGAAATCCATCAGGACCCGGTGCCTTGTCCGGGCCTAATTCCCACACCGCTCTCTTGATTTCTCCCTCCCTAAATTCTTCCTCCAGGTCCAAGAGTCCCACCTCATTCTCCCTGGCACCATCCTTTAAATGAACACGGGAGGACTTCCTTCTTCCAAGTAATCGTTTAAAACGATGATATACATATTCCTCCAAGGCCTCCCCCCTCACATGTCCCTCTTTTACCTTTAGTCAGTGTATCATGTTCATTATATGACGCATACTTGCCCATCTATGAAAAAATATAATATTTGCATCCCCTTCCTTTAGCCAATTAGCATGAGCTCAATGTCTCTATCGTAATTCTTCCCTCTTATATATTTTTTCAAGATTTCTTCTTAGGTGTAGCAATCTATTGTTTTCATCCAATGACAAGTTTCTAGTTTCAACTAGCTTCTCTAATAAGTCCATCGCCTTCAATGTGACCTCCTTCTCGCTTTTTCCATCATTTTTGAAGCGCCTCTCCCACCTCCCTAACACCTTTCGTAAACGGCGCAATTTGATACTAGTACTTGTTGCCGCATCCCGGCTCCTGTGTTCTGAGACCAACTCTCTCTAATGAGATCGTGCACTTCTCTATGTTCCAGCCACCATTTCTCAAAATGAAAACGCTTGTGTATTTTTCGCTTCTTTTCTCCAGATGTGAGCATAATTGGAATATGGTATGATGTCGGACATGTCTGGGAGCAAATATCTACTAGAGGAAATTGGATTCCTAGTTCTCAGATACCAGTATTCTATCCAACTTAGCTATTGTCGGGTTCAGCCTCATGTTTGACCAAGTGGAAAGCCTATCAAACAATGGTAAATCTGTCAAATCCAATTGACTAATACAGTCATCAAACTCTTGTCTATCTTCATGTGACCTGTCTTCCCCTAACCTTTCACTAGAAAATCTAATGTTAAAATCCCCTCCTAAAATCCACGGGTCATCGCAGTTGTTCCTAATTGATGTGAGCTCCTTCCAAAACCGCGTACATAACCCCTTTTCATTTGGTTCATACACTGCGGTCACCATTTGGACCCATCCGTCTGTTAATCTTCTTACCTTTACTGTTAGTGAGAACTCCCCTTCCTAAGAGTTCAGGATCTAGTAGTTTTTGTGCATCCCAATTATGATCCCACCTAATACTCCCTTTGCATTTAAAATACAGAAATTATATAATATTTTAGAATCAATTGAGCCCAAAACTCTGACATCGGGGTTTGAGAATTTTGTCTCTTCCATATAAATAATGTCAATCTTATTGGTACGTATCGCTTCCGCTACCATTCTACATTTAATTGGGTTTCCCAACCCTCTGACATTCCAGAAAATGCAATTCATCACGATTGTAATTTATCCTCTCCACAGGTAGACTCACCTTACTCTTTAGGGTTTCATCTCCCCATTTTTTTGTCCTCTAGGGACACTTTCTCCAAATTTTTTATTAGTGTGAGATTGTGCATTTGGTCTGTGTACCCTACCCCTAGATCAATATCATATGTGTAGGCTAATGCAATTAAAATATCATTCGGCACACAGTCAAGAATATTAAACTGAGTATCAAATGTACCTGGATTAGGTTCCACTTGTTCTACCTTCCGCTTAGTAGCTGCTGTTGCAACATGCCCTGATTGGTAATTCTGACCACCTCTCCTCTCTTCCAGTCTTTTGCTTCTTGTAGAAGGTGCAATCAGGGACACCGTCTGTCCACCCTGATTCATGAGGTCAGTCACCCTCTTAGCCTTTGTCTGCTCTTCCATGTCCTGCCCTCCCCCGTCTTCATAACTTAGGAGCTCGGCTTCCTCTATATGTTTTGTCGGTCGCCTCTCACTTCCCTCTGTGATATTGTTTCATTCTCTGTCAACGGTGTCTCTTGTTTATCTATGCCGAGCTTCTTCCTTCCCTCCCTAATATGTTTCGGCAATCTGAAAGGTTGCCTTCTCCTAATACGCCTGCTCTGCCTGAGATTTTCTTTACGCTTAACATTTTCTATAAGCTTGGCAAATGTATCTTTTGCAAAAGCTTTGTCAAAACTGTTTAGGGTTGCCAATAGACTCGTATACTCCATATTCTTGTTACCACAATTTTGACCAAAGTCTAAATGTCTTCTAGAACTCCCTTCCCCAATTGATTTGTTGTTTTTCTGTGGGCCAACTGTTCCATTAACATTGTCCTTCTTTATGTCCCTTCTTGGGTGGTGGTGACCAGCCATTAGGGGATTGCCTTCTTTTGGTTTTGTCACATTACCCTCTCTTCCAGGTTCACTCGGTTCGTGGGTCCTCCCATCTATCTCAACTAATTACAGTATACTTTATCATTATTTTTTTCTGATTGCCCCCCCTCCCCCCATATTTGGACTGGTTCTTTCCCTCTGAGAGTCGAGAACCCCACATAAATCTCCTTCCGTTTCATTCCTTTGGGCCCCACATCTTGCCGTATTTTTTACCCCACTCATTTCAAAATTTAATTCAAAATTGTGGGTCCCACTCATTGAAAGTTGGTGTTTCCCCAGTTCTTCCAACCTCTCCTTTTCTTGGTTCCCACCCACCGCCTGATCTCTTATGTAGAAAGGTGAGTCCTTTTCTTGGTTCCCACCCACCACCTGATCTCTTTTGTAGAATGGTGGGGAAGGTCTCTTCCTCTCCCCACTCTTCTCTATCTCCGTACTGCCTCCCATCTTGTCCTCTTGGGGCTCCATCCCCCTCTCTCCGTCCCCATATTTTCTTTCACCAATTTTCTCCCTCCGAGCTCCTGCTATCTTTTCTGCTTCAGATCAGGTATCCTCCCAATGGGCTCGCTTCCTTCGGTAGGTAAAGTGGTCTCCTTCTCAAAACAAGTATGATCCCTGATCCCTTTTATATCAAGGAAAAGTTTCCCCTTCGCGTCTCTCCTCAAGATCCCAAAATTGGAACCCCTTTCATCAACGACCATTGGGCCTTCTGTCATCTACACCTTTTCCCATTCCTGAACCGTACTTCCCCCTTCCATTGGAAAGCTTGGATTTTGACTTGCTTTAGAAAGAGTTTGTTGGGTGTCGGGTTGCTGCATGCCTAACGGCGGAGGCATGTGACCCTCTATTCGACTTTTTTTCTTTATCTAGGTTCTCCTTTCCTCCAACCCTGAAGGTATGCTCTGAACTTTCCTCCACCTATTTTGTTAGGTAGTGAGATCTCTGGTGTGTGTACTATTGACCGGCGTCATCTTCCCGCGGTCCCCTTCTCTATGATGCCAGCTCTTTTCCATGTAAAGCTTCTTTTGTTGCCGGTGAAGGGGGGAGGGAAGTGATCCCGGTCGACGACCGATCGGAGCCACCGATCCTGTCGGTAACCGAGATTCCCTCGAAACCCACCATCTGGCATGTGTTGCTCTGTAATTTATTTGTAATTTTTATTTTAATGGAGATTAGTTGACTTCTGAGGACCACCTTGAATTCCGATGGTATTGCTGCAACATTATCAAACCCAATTTTCACTCTGGCACAATCAAATTTTTGTTTCTAACTTGTAGCTTCATCCATGTCAATGACGTGTGCAAATTTAATCATAAGTTTGCTAATATCCACTCTATTCCAATGGTGGAATGGTAACCCTCTAATTTCCACCTGTGCCACTACTGGGAATGTGTAGAATTGATCATCTTCATTTCCATTCCACCTATAGACCCTAAAGCCTTCTTTGTACCCCTTGCATGGCACAGATGTTCTACTAGCCGCGAATGACAACCCAGCCTCCGTAGGAAAATATGTACAGTATTTGTTTCCCCCTTCGTGCAGTATCCAATCAAAATTTGGGTAATCCGTGAGTAGTGCAACCTAACCTTCCTTCATGTCTTCCGACGAGGAGTTTCCATGTCCAGGATACAATATTTCCAAGGATCTGGACAAACGGCGTTGTTCCCCCTTTGCTTGATCCAACATTGGGATGAACGCCACTAGCTTTACTCTAGGCGTAGTTTCAGTCACTCCACACCACATTATACTAACACACAATGGGGTTACAGTGTCTGTTCCTCCCTTCAAGTACTGCTCTTTCTTCTGTGTGACTGGTCTCGAGTCGGCATTGGTGTTGGGCATGGTCTTCGCCTTGAATTTTCTCTCCGGAGCAATCGGACACTCACCAATTTTATATCCAAGTCCCTTACAAAATATGCAACGAATGAATGGGCATTCATCTTTGAAGTGTTCTTTTTTCCCGCAAATCCAGCAAGCTTTTGTACTTCCCGGGGAAGGCCTCCTCGCTGGAGAAAATTTTCTTTTTTTGTTCCCCTCTATGAAAGCCATGGTCACATTTGCCATTTTCTCCCTCTTAATGGATGCTTTTGTCTTGACCCTCTTTCATACTTCTTCCTTGGAGCTTTGTGTCGCTTCTCCGCCACCTCCTTAGCCGCCACCAGCATTGCCAGCACCTCCTCTTCTGTGTAAATAGAGTCGGCTTTAATATGCCTCGCTGCAGTGGATTTAGCAACTTCCCCCTCCTGCGCCCCTTTCACTACCTCTGACTAGCTCCTCCTTTTATGCTTGGGGTTTTTGTCTTCTTCATTGCTATTCTCCTCTTTGTTTTTCCCTTGTCCCAGCCAGTTCCACCCAAAATCTATTGCCGGTTTTAGTGAGTTGTTGTAGATTGACAGGCGGCCTCCTTCCTTGCCCCCGGTGAGAATGACCGGTGATGAGACTACACTCTGAGGTCTCTAAATTCCTCTCCAACAATTCCTTTTTATAGTGCCAGCCAAATCTTCTTCAATGCTAACTGTTGCTACCCTCATTTGCAGCCGTCGAAAACAATCTTCCGCACAAGTAAGACTTTAAATCGATCTTGTATACAATACATGAATTTATAAATGGATCAAGAACTCTTCTATTGGTGCTAAAAACTTTAATTTTGAAGCAACCATCGAAATTGGAATGCCAAAACATCCCGACTCGTTCATGGGATAATAGGAAATCATGAGCCGTTGACCTAGCAAAGGTTAAGGATAGAAAACTTGACGTATCCTCAACTTTGATTGCAGGCGCCTTAACTTCATTCAATAATAACAACCATGCTTTTTATCCCAAGTAATTGGGTAGGCTACACGAACCAAAAGAGAATCACGTTAGACTAGTCACATTGATAATCGTTTTCCATTCATTCATATCGAGTAATATATCCTCATTTAAATCTCTACAATCCATATTTTCTCGAATCACCTCCATCTATATTTTCTTCGGTCTTACCATTACTCTTGTAACCTATCCAATGCTGATAATCTCCCCTTGTCGAACTGCCGCATTTGTAGGTCTATATCGTATATGATTAAAGTATCGTAAGCAATTTTCTTGCATTTTCACTCCGATGAGGGCTACACCTAACTTAGCACGAACATTTTCATTTGAATCTTTATCCCTCCCAGTTTTGTTGCACATCCAACAAAACATGCGTATCTCTACTGTACTTATCTTCTGTGAATGATATTTCTTTTGCAATATTACCCAAATTAAGTCTCCAATGAGAGTCGAACTTGGAAGTTCTAGCAAACTAAATTGGAGTGATGCCACTTGACTTCATTCAAGTACTTATCTAATTTTCTTTGGTTTGGCATTGTACAAATTAAAATTGAGGTTTGAGAAGTGAACTTATCCTACATGAGGTAATTCTTCAACACACTGGTCAATCTACTATTGGAAGTTTGTGATGCTCTTACGGTGTGTTTGTTTGCATAAATTAGAGAGGAAATAGTGGAAGTAAAGTCACTCTTCAACTTTATATATTTGTTTAGTTTAAAAGTAAGGTGAAAGTTATTTCTACAATGATGAGATAGATTCTATGTGGCAATCCAATTTCTCTAATCTACCTCACATGGATTTTGAGTGGAAGAGAGTTGGAAGTAAAAAGTAATGATAATTTATTATCTTGTGTTTTTCCCTTCTTTTTTCTTTCTTTCAAATAAATATTTTATTCATCTTCCATCACTTTTTTCTTCCAAAAAAAATAAATAAATAAACATTAGAAGTATTAGAAGTGTAATACTTTTAACACTTCATTTTTTGAAGTAATTTCTAATTTTTTTTCCTTACTTTCACTACTTCTAAATACCCAAACGCACCCTTAGTTGCATATTATTACTTATGCCAGCCCTAATTATACATAGGCTCGTACTCTTCGTAAAAAGTTTTAGTGATGTTTTCTGGTCCTTCTCTCCTTGCAACTACACATGCCCACAATTGTCTATGGATCAAAGACGGCATGAACTTAGAATCTAGAGCCAATAGTATGGATAAAAACAAAGTCACCTTCTCACAGTTGCTATAATACATATCATTCTTCACTTTCATCTTACATACTACATTACAATCAAGTAAAACATCACCAGACATAGCCAATTGTTGCTCACGATCCATGCTAGCAGGGGCAGACCCAGGAATTTGAATATGAGGGGAGCAAAATTACATGCAACCTTTTTAGAAATAAAAGTTGAAAATCCCCAACTTTGGTAGATATCCAAGTACTTTGCAGATAAATTCTAAAAATTTAAATTGTAAATTTTAGCTAAATATCAAATCTTTCTACTTAAATTTCCAAATCTAAATAGCCATAATATTCAATTAAAAATTTAAAAAACAAATAAAACGTTTCTTATTCTATTGTAAATCTGTGAACAAAAGATTGAAAAAAATTAACATTGTGAACTCTACAGGTAAAATTAACCAAAAAATATCAAAAATTTTGTCCCAAATTGAAAGGTTTGACAAGAAATAATTAAAAAGCAAGTAACCAATATAAAAAATAGAACGTCATTAGGGTTTTAACGGGAGTAATCATTTCAAAAATAAGAATCGGAGAAAAGATCTGCACAAGAAGAACTCCAATTAAATAACAACTAAAACCCTAAACTTGATTGAACTCCAAATCTAAACTCGTCAAAGATCAAATTTTAGATTTGTTGGGAATCAAATATGGAGATCAAACTTAGACTTGAAAGAGAAGACTAGTAGAGACAAGGCAAGTAGGATGGCGGCTTCGCTGATTTTTTTTTTTGAAAAAGAGATGCTAAAATACTTGAAGAGAGATTTCAGTTTTGATTAGATTCATTTTAAAAAGATAGAATTGTTAATTGACAAAAGCTGAGAACCAGCCTGATCCAAAAGTTTAAACTATTAGATCACGACCCCAACTTTATATTTAAACCCATACACTTTCTTTGTCATATCCGATTTGGGACTATACTCACATATAAATAACAACAATCTTTTCCTTCATTGTGAGTATAGCAACATAACTATGAAAATCTCCACTTTGAAAACCATGTGGGTTTGCCCATAGTATATATATATATGTATGTAAAGATATGTATAAATAAATAAATAAATATATATATACATATACATATACATACATATATATATATATATATATACACACGTATATATATATATATATTTATATATATACATGCAAATATATATATATATATACACACATGTATTTATATATACATGTATATATATATACATGTATATAAGTATACATGTATATATATAAATGTATATATGTATACATGTATATATATATATATAGATGTATATATATATATATATATATATATATATATATATATATATTTATATATATATATACTACATATACTATAGGTGAGGCACTAGCTCAGGAAAAGTTACATGAGCTAGTGGCAAAACTACAATGAGCCAATGATTTTTTTTCAATTTTTTTTACAATTACTATCTACACCTACTTAACATCTTTCAGACTAAATTTCATAAATTTTTTAATTCATTTAACCTTATATCAAGTACATACAAAATGTTTTATTCATTGAAAAGCTTTAATTTTGTGTTAACTTGATGGAGTACCAAATCAAAAATAAAACCCAAGAAAATGAGTATGAGTGAACCCTAGCGGGTCGAGAAAATAATCAAAAAGAAATTTTATAAAAAAGATTATTATAGATAGTGGAAATGAATTGCAGCTTAGGTAACTTGCGTGAGCTGTCACCTCATTTACATCTCTCTCTCTCTCTCTCTCTCTGTGTGTGTGTGTATATATATGTGTGTGTGTGTGTGTGTGTGTGTGTGTGTTATATATATGTATGTATATATACATATATGTATATATGTATGTATTATATATATGTATATATATATATAAATATATGTACATATACATACATACATATATATAGGAATTACTGTAGGTAAGCATCCAACTCAGAAAAAAAAATACGTGAGCTAGCAGCAAAGTTATAGTAATCCAATAGTTTTTTTATAATTTTTTCTAGAATTAGGATCTTTACCTTCTTAACTTTAATAAGATTAAATTATATGAATTTTGGAGCTCGTTTACACTTTTATGAATTAGATATAAAATTTTTATTCATTAGAAACCTTTAAAAATTGTGACAACTTTATGGAGGACCAAATCAAAACTAAAAGCCAAGAAATTTGGAATGTGTGAACCCTATAGAGTTGAGATCATAATCCCAAAATTTAGGAAATTTTCATTGGATATAGTGAAAAAGAACAACAGTTCAGGTAACTTGTGTGTTGTTAGATCAGTTCCATTTTTCTTATAAATATATATATATATATATATATATATATATATATATATATAATACATATATATATGTGAAAAATGGAAGTGAGCTGACAGCTCATGCAAGTTACTTGAGCTCCGAGCTGCAGTTCATTTCCACTATCTGCAATAATCTCTTTTAAAAAAAATTTTTTGGATTATGATCTCGACACCCTAGGGTTCACTCATGCCCAATTTCTTGGGTTTTATTTTTGATTTGGTTCTACATCAAGTTAACACAAAATTAATGATTTTCGATGAATGGAACATTTTGTATGCACTTGATGAAAGGATAAATGAACTCAAAAATTTTAAAATTTAATCCAAAAGAAATTAAGGAGGTTGAGATAGTAATTGTAAAAAATAAATGTAGAAAAATCATTGGATTATTATAGGTTTCCTTCTAGCTCACGTAACTTTTCATGAGCTGGCGACTCACCTACAGTAATATATATATATATATATATATATATATATATATATATATATATATATATATATATATATATATATCTGTGTGTGTGTGTGTGAGAAACATTGAAATTAGCTGATAGCTCTCGCAAGTTACCTGAGTTGCAGTTCATTTTCACTATTTCTAATGATATTTTTTCAAAAAAAAAAAATGGGATTATAATCTAGACCCCCTAGGGTTCAGTCATACCCAATTTCTTTGGTCATCCATCAAGTTAACACAAAATTAACGGTTTTTAATGAACAAAATATTATATATCCACTTGATGAAAGGGTAAATGAACTCCAAAATTTATGAAATTTAATTCAAAAAAAGTTCAGGAAATAGAGATTGCAATTGTTAAAAAAAATTAAAGAAAAATCATTGAATTATTATAGTTTTGCCGCTAGCTCACATAACTTTTCCTGAGCTAGCAGCTCACCGACAGTAATCCTTATATATATATATATATATATATATATATAGAGAGAGAGAGAGAGAGAGAGAGAATAATGGAAATGAGCTGACAACTCACATAAGTTACCTGAGCTGCAGATAATTTCCACTATCTTCAATATTTCTTGTAAAATTATTCTAGTGGATTTTGATCTCAACACCCTAAAGTTCACTTATACCTAATTTCTTGGGATTTCGTTTTGATTTTATCCTACATCAAGTTGACACAAAATTAACGGTTTTAAATGAATTAAATATTTTGTGTCTATTTGATGAAATGGTAAATGAACTCAAAGAATTTTTGAAATTTGATTAAAAAGAACTTAATGAGGTAGTGATACTAATTCCAGAAAAAATTGAAGAAAAATTATTGGATCAATTTATTTTTGCCGCTAGCTCACGTAACTTTTTCTGAGCTGGTGGCTCATCTACAGTAATCCATTATATATATATATATATATATATATATATATATATATATATATATATATATACATATATATATATACACATATATATATATATATATATACATATATATATATATACATATATATATATATATATAATCATGATCGGTTCAATTTCATTAGCTTTTGTTTTTATTTGGTAAAAATTCCAATTTTATTGAATGGTACCGGATATTAGGGTTTTTGTTTTTTCTGATGCTCAATTATGGTTTTAGAGAAATTATTAGTTTGGAGGAAAATGGCTGCTAATTATCAGGATAATCTTTTTCTTGAAGAATTGTTCTGTGCTAATATCAAGAATTATTCATTTAGATTGGGTTTGCCAGCTTTCTTCAAAACTTATAATATTGAAGTTTTAAGGAAAAATATTTTAGATTCTATGTTTTTCGCTTCCTACTGTTTGGTTTTAGAAATGATTCCATGGATTTGGTCATGTTCGGGATCCATAATTTCTGAGAGTTATTTCTTTTTTCTGTATAAATGGATGACTAGTTATGTTGATATCTTGCTGAGTCCTTTGATGCATGCTTGATATTTGGTGAAAGCACCTTTCCACAACACTAAAACTCCAAAGTTGTAGTGAATATTGAGGGAAATTTTTTTGTATTTTAAAATGCTCCCGCAAGATGAATGTTTGGACAGAAATCTAGGATTTTATGCAGCCGGATTATTTTTAGGTATTGAACATGAGTTGCGCTGATACCATATTGAAAAGTCCCTTCCACTGCACCAAAACTCCGAAGTTGTGATGAAGATTAAGAGAAATTATTTTGCATTTTAACAATATTTATTCATAGATGAGATGTTTTGGGAGTAACAAATATGGTAGGTTTTAATTATTATTTTATTGGAATTTAAAGTTAATAGTATGATTTACATCGAGTTTACGCCTGATAGTCTACACTAGTATGTTGAGCATTACGTGGCATATGCATAAAACTTTACTTTTTCCATATTTAAGTTTAATTTGACAGTCTATTGAACTGTTTTAGCGCTAGATGCATAATTCGCTAAGCAAGATTTCTATTTTCTGTAGAGATGGATGAACTTACACTCCAATCTTTAACAAAATGTCTAAGAAATGTCCTGCAAATTCTACATATAGTATAAAATGATACTGCAGATTGGTAAATAATTATGCTCAATGTAGTTAGTTAGGTATAGAAGCAACATACTATGAGAGGGCGTTGGCAGTACTCTGCAGCAGTTTGTGTTCAATTTTGTGATTCTAGATTCTCAATTATTTTGAGTAATTAGGTAGAACTTTCGTACTTTACACCTTTAGAACAAAAATTCCTCAACCCCAATACCCGTCTGTTTGATTGAACATTGCCTTCATTTCCCTAGGAGATCCTTTGTGTTAGGTTTTTTTTATGCTACATACGTATCAAATCATGCCAAAACTCATAAAGATCTAGTCCAAATACTTGAGCATACGCTAAACTCTAGGTTGATAAAGACCAATATATTGAATATGATAGATATGCTGATTTGATAAAGTTACAATGAGAATCTTTAGAATATGTTACTACAAAAGTGTAGAGTTCTAAGCGACCTTCGTAAGATATCAAGATCAATTAAAACAGAGTTCTAACATGAAAATTATGATCACTCAAATTTGGAAAGAAATAACAGTAAGAATTAATAAAGGCAATGCAGCAACATAAATTGCAAGCCATGTTTTGAAGGTGATGCAGCCAAAACTGAAAAAACTTGTACAAGGAGGAAAATATTGAGTTTCAATTCTCTTTCTAACGATTGCCTAGATCATCCAAATCGGTTTTCTATATTAAAAGTTACACTTATTTTACTAAAACACTGTTAAAAGGGTTATTGAAGGGCTGCTGACAGCCTACACTAAAACTCGATAGTAGAGGGCTATTGAAGAGGCTGTTGAAGGGGCTTTGGACAATGCAACAAAGCAAATGTGAGAGAAGATGCTTTTAGGCAATTTTTTTTATAGGATTTAAATTGGAATATGATTTCTATTGGATCGTTGATTTAACTTTGAAGGATATGATTAGAAGAGAGTTTTGAGGGTTTATTTTGATGGTGTAAATTCTATTTATATGTAGTCATCTTCATCGAAGTATGTGTGGAGAAAAGAGAAGAAAAGAAGCATACAAAAGAAAATGAAAGAAAGCTTCTCAAGGAAAACAAAAATTAAACATTTTAAAGTAGTTTTGGTTTGTGGTTCATGGAAATCAACGTTCATCAATATCTCCAACTAACAGATGAGTATTGAATATATGGTTGCAGTAATTTCTACTTATTTATAATTTTTTAATTTGATGCAATCCAATTGCAATTAAAAAATTACTTGTTAAATTACCATATGTTCTGATATTGGCCACTATTCCCTCAAACATGTACTTAATTATATCAATATACTCGATGGGGACTCTTATATATATATATATATATATATATATATATATATATATATATATATATATATATATATATTTGAGAGCAGCGAAAAAAATAACAACCCTATTATTATTTTTTTAAATTCTTATTTAAATCATGATCTCTACCTCTTTAACTACTTTAAGATCAAATTTCATGAATTTTGAAGAATATCTGTTCTTTCATCAAGACGATAAAAAATATTGTATTAAAATAAAACCGTTAATTAAATGTCTACTTGATAGAAGACCAAATAAAATTAAAACCTAAGAAATTTGATATGAGTCAACCCAATGGGTCAGGATCCTAATACAAAAGAAAGTTTGTTAAAAAAAATTATTAGAGACAAGGAAAATAAATTGTTGCTCAGGGTAATTTACATAAGGCGATAGCTCCTTTCCATTTTTCTCATATATATATATATATATTGAATTACTGTTGGTGAACCACTAGCTCAAGAAAAGTTACGTAAGCTAGCGGCAAAACTATAATGATCCAATAATTTTTATTGAATTTTTTTAACAATGACTATCTCTACCATTTAAATTCTTTCGAATTAAATTTCATAAATTTTGGAGTTCATTTACCCTTTCATCAAGTGCATACAAAATGTTTTATTCATTGAAAACTATTAATTTTATGTTAACTTGATAGAGAACCAAATCTAAACTAAAATCCAAGAAATTGGGTATGAATGAGTGGGTTGGGGTAAAGAAGTTCACTTATAAACATAAACATAGATTTTGGTTGGCATCGTGGAATATAGGTTTCCTTACAGGTATATTAGCAGAGGTAGTTGATGCTATGATTAGAAGGAGAATTAATATTTTGTGCGTGCAGGAGACTAAGTGAGTAGGTGAGAAAGTTAAAGTCATAGAGCCTTAGAGTTATAAACTTTGGTATACGGGTAGAGATTGAAATCGTTATGGGATAGGTGTGACCATAAATAAGTAATTACTTGGGGATGTAGTAGAGATTAGAAGGAAGGGTGATAGAATTTTATTAGTTAAACTTATTTTATATAGAGAGATTTTTAATGTCATTAGTGTCTATGCACCACAAGTAGGACTTGATGAATCCAGTAAATATCAATTTTGGGAGGATCTAGATTAGATGTATAAGGAATACTCGCTATAAAAAAACTATTTATTAGTGGTGATATCAATGGGCATGTAGGAACTAGTCATAGTAGGATTGATAGTATATATAAATGATTTGGTTTTGGAGAAAGAAATGAAGCAGGTAATTCAATTCTAGATTTTATTTTGTCTTATGATTTGATTTTAATGAATACTTGGTACAAAAAGAGAGTTTCTCACTTGATTACTTTTAAAAGTGGATTGAAAAAAAACTAAATAGCGTTCTTTTAAATTAAGAGGGTAGATAAAGCTAGTTGTATCGATTATATAGTAGTGCCAGGTGAGAGTGTAGCCAACATAGGCTCTTAATTTTAGATATTCAAATTAAAAAGAGACTTAGAATGATTAAATATAAATTAGATCCTAATATTAAGTGGTGGCGATTAGAAGTTAATCAAAAAAATTTTGTAGATAGAGTAGTACAAGAAGCACATTGCAGGGACCATAATGATCTTAATGTAACATGGAACGAAATGGCTAGTTACATTAAAAAGATAGTTAAAGATATATTCGGTGAGTCGAGGGGCGGTGCTCCACCATGTAAGGATACATCATGGTGGAATGAAGAGGTAAAAAATACTATTAAGACCTTTATAGAGATTTGAAGAATAATAAAAATAATGATGGAATAAGTTTTGTGAAGTATAAACTAGCGAAGAAGGAGGTTAAGAGAGCTATTCGGGATGCAAAAAATAAATTATATAAACAAGTGTATGAGAAGTTGGATAATAAAGTGGCAGAAAAGGATATATTTATTATATATATATATAATTTATCGAATAATAGAGAGAGAAAGTCTAGAGACTTATGTACTGTAAAGTGTATTAAAAATGAGTATTAAACGATTCTAGTTCAAGACGAAGAGATTAAAAAAAGATGCAAAGATTATTTTGATAGATTATATAATGGTAGTTTGCTCAAGATTTGGGAGATATTACTATTCAATGTGAGGATATGAATCGTAGTTTTATGCGCAGAATTAAAGAGTCTGAAGTAAAATAGGGTTTGAAAAGAATGAAATCAAGAAAAACTGTTGGTCCAGATGAGATTTCTATAGAAGTATGGAGATAGTTAGGAGAGATTTATGTGAGATGGCTGACAGATCTTTTTTAACAAGATTTGGCAAATTAAGAAAAATACCAAATGATTGGAGAAAGAGTACCCTACTAGCTCTGTATAAGAATAAGAGTGATATTCAGATTTTTTCTAATTATCGTGGAATAAAACTCATGTGTCACACTATGAAATTTTAGGAAAGGGTAATTGAATATAGATTGCAACAAACTGTTAAAATATCGGAGAACCAGTTGGGATTTATATCAGGGCGATCGATGACAGAAGCTATTCATTTATTTCGTCAACTTATAGAGCGATTCCGAGAGAGAAATAGATATTTGCATATGGTATTTATTGATTTAGAGAAAACCTATGATAAGATACCACAAGAGATACCTTGTTGGATATTGATGAAGAAAAGAGTTCCCATCAAATATATCTACATAAATAAGAACATGTATGATGGAGTAGTGACCAATGTCAGAACATGTGGTGGTTTAACAAGTAATTTTTCTATTACAATTGGATTGCACTGTGGATCTGCATTGAACCCATTCTTATTTGCTATAGTGATGGATGAGCTTACTAGAGTTATTCAGGATGAGATACTTTGGTGTATACTATTTGTTGATGATATTGTCTTAGTTAATGAGACAAGAACAAGGGTTAATGCCAAGTTAGAGTTGTGATGGCACACATTAGAATCTAGAGGTTTTAAATTGAGTAGGTCTAAACCAGAATATATGGAGTGTAAATTTAATAAACGACGGACCATAAACTATAATGCTGTAAAACTAGATGGGCAAGAGATACAAATGAGCAGTCAGTTTAGTTATTTGTGTTCTATTATTCAGAATGATGGAGAGATCGATAATGATGTTAACCATAGGATACAAAGTGGCTAGTTGAAATAGAGGAGAGCAACGGGAGTTTTATGCAACCATAACATTCCGTTAAGACTGAAGGAAAATTTTTATAGGACTGCTATTAGGCCAGCTTTATTATATCGCATGGAAGTTTGGGGTATAAAGAAACGTCATTCACATAAGATAAGTGTAGTAAAGATGCGCATGCTCCGCTGGATATGCGGCAATACTCGTAGAGATAAAGTGATAAATGAATATATTCGTGCTAAGATAGGTGTAGCTCCTATCGATGAGAAGATGCGAGAAAATCGGTTACGATGGTTTGGTCATGTGCAACGTAGGCCTACACATGCACCAGTTTGATGAGGGAAGTTTATTAATGTAGGACAAGTTAAAAGAACGAAGAGAAGACCGAAGAAAATATGGATGGAGGTGATACGAAAATATATGGATTCTAGAAGTTTAAATGAGAAGATATTATTTGATAGAAATGAATGGAGAAGGACTATCAAAGTGATCGATCCGGCGTGATTATTTTGTTCATGTAGCCTACCCCAAATACTTGGGATGAAAAACTTAGTTGTTGTTGTTGCTATTGCTGTTGTAGAATACTTGCTACAGCTACTAGAAAAAAGATTTAGCAGCAATTAACAAATCATGTCAATAACCAAGGTTTCAAAATCAATCTCTCAACATTGTGGTTATCTACCTCTTTTTTTGACTAACAATTGTGGTTATATACTCGCTACGCCTACCAAAAAAACTTGATACCAGAAAATAACCTGTACACATGAACAGAGGTAAAATCACTAGCTGGTCACAAAAAACAATACATTTTCAACACCACAAGAATAAAGAAAAAAGAAATTGTGCATTTTATAGAATATAATGATCTAGCATCTGTTGGACTTCACAGAACATGTTGAAAAGAACATAAAAATATATAAATAATTTAAGGATCAGAATTCACAAAATAGACCAGCATATATAATAATATTTTCAATGGCTACCACTACATGTCAGACTAACAAAATTCCATATGGTTAAATTTTAATAAAAACAAAAATTAAAACTGCCCATCAACATAAATCTATCTACAAGTTACAAATTACCACAAGATTTAAGTGAAATGGAGTACATCCATCTGGGATAGCAGAAGGCTAATAGACAGCAAGATTTCGCTTTGCTTCTTTCGCGGCTTCATATCTGCAAACCAATAAGTCAAGCAATCATTATGGTGGCTATAATCAAACAGGAGGTACTCATACAAATGATCTTTCCCTTTTTCTATATACTTAGTTGTGTACTATGAAGACTTATAAAATTATTTCCAAGGGCAATTACACCAAAACTATATCAGTTTCTCGCCTATATGCCCCATGAGATACTCCCCAAGTTATAGACATGGCATTGAAAAAGAATATGAAATTTTTTTAAATTCCAGCACTGAGTAATATAATCCATGGACGGATTAGGTTAACCGCGTTGAACACAGAATTAGGTTGATCATGTTGAACACAGATAAAAATTAAAGTATACTTCTAAAATGCATCTGAAATTTATAGAATAAGGATTCTTAGGGATGGTAATGGACACGTTCGAAGCTAAATTTTTGCTCTTCCTATACAAACTTTTGAATTAGAAAACTAAAATTTTCATATTTAAGTCAAAATTTTGTATATGATGGACCAAAAATTAACTAATAGACGCATCCATTAGCATCCCTAAGGATTCTCAAAATCTATTTATTTCTACTCAAACAACATATATTGGATGTTAAGGAAATGAATTATTCTCCATCAGTGCTGGATCTTTAAAATCCAAAACAATCTCCCAAATAAACTTCATTTCCTTTTGACTTTAATTTTAATTTATTACCTTGTAAATGTCCATTTAATTGGTAGTTATAATTTTCTTTACTTTTGTAGAGCTAGTCCACTTAATTGGTAGCTATAATTTTGACAAGATTGATTGTACTATATTTATACAAGACAGTTGTGTCAATAAAAGAAATATTTATCAAATATTCGACTTTTCATACGGTATCAAGGCAATCTCACTCTTCTAAGAGATTTTAAGATCCTATAACCAAGCAATCTCCATCAGCCACCATCATGACTACCAGCACAACCCACCTCATTGTATCAACTGGCAGATAACTTAGTGTCATTATGTCAGCCAAGCACAATTTAAATAAATTGTGTAATTCATGCCATTCTAATGAAAGTGACATTCTTCCTTTCTAAATTACATCTCTTATTAGAAAGCATGTCATAGAGTACATTTATTTTGATGTTAAATTTCATTGAAGGCTATATAAATATTATATATATTTTTGACCATTTTTCAAATACACATGGTATTTTCCTATAAGTACAAACTTGAAGTTTTATCAATTTTTAAATTATTTAGGGTTGTGGTAGAAAAACAATTTGATGCCTCCCTTAAGAATTTTTATTCTGACAACGGTAGTGAATTTTAAAAATGAAACCCTATCATTAGTTGGTTTATAACGTCACCTCATGCAGCACAACAAAATGGTACTGTCGAAAGCGTTATTGTCATATTGTTTAATATGGTCTAATTCTAATACATCAAGTATCACTTCCTCACATATTTTGGACTTATGTTTTTCAAATAACTGTCTTTTCACTCAACAGGCTTCCACCACCACTTCTTAAAAATAAAAGTCATTTTCAAATAATTTTTCACTAAAAATTGAATTATCAAACATTGAAATTTTTTATTGTCTTTGTTATCCGTGGTTGAATTGAATCCATATAATTCAAACAAATTTCAAAAAGGGTCCACCCTTGTGTTTCTCTACAGTATTCAACTCCCAAAATACATATAAATGCATTGGTCTAACCACATCTCGAATATATCTTAATTGTCATGTCATTTTTGATGAAAAAGCAAATGTTGTTTTACAATACGAATATTTAAATCCCACACCCACCTCAACTACACTCAATATTTTGTTCATCTTTGTATGCTCCTATAAGAACCGGATCGTGCTCAACTATTCCTCAGCCTCCAATGGTCCACTCGCCTCAGCTCGAGCCCTCGCATGCGAATTGCCCCATGAAGGTTCTTCTCCATGTGACATACTACAACAATAAATCCAACTTCACTCATATATTGTTAGCCTTAAACACCCTATCTCCCTTACCAATGAGCCTAGCACAACAGCATGAAAAGAACCATAACATATTACCTAATGTTTCACCTGCTTTACCATTAGAATCTACTCAACTCACATATCAAAATGGCCCAAATCCTGTACCTGCCCTGCAACAGCACAACAGAATACATATTATGACCACAAGATCCATGAACAATATCTACGGGCCCAAATAGATCCATCTAACCACTAAATATTCCCTTTCAAAGCCCCTTGAGCCTACATGTGTGTCTCAAGTTTTGAAAAATTTGAAATACCGATGGACAAATCTAATGAGTTCAATGTGCTGGTACAATATTGTACTTGGAGTCTTGTGCCAATCCACGAGGCCAATAATGTTGTTGGATGTAAATTGATTTTTTGTCTCAAACATGGTCAGACAGATCAATTACTCGTTAGAAGGTTTACATTGTACCAAAAGGCTTTCATCAATGTCCGGGACTAGACTACAATCAGACTTTTAACTCAGTAATTAAACTCGTCACAGTGAGGATCATGTTACCCATCGTGGTTATGCATGGCTGGCCCATACATTAATTGGACGTGAACAATGCATTTCTCCACAGCACCCTCAATGAAGTTGTTTATATGGCTCTGCCTACTGAATTTATTGATCCTAAGTAACTTTCCTTCACATGTTTGTAGGTTACATAAATCTCTTTATGAATTTAAACAGACCCCTCGAACCTAGTTCTATTGATTGAGCTATAAACATATTGATCTCAGTTTCACTAAGCTAACAACTGATCTTCATTATTCATCTTTGAAAGTATGCAACTGTTATATTGTTTCTTTAATATGTGGATGATTGGTTAATTACATATAACAAACCACAATAGCAGCCCTTGTCTGCTCCCTTGGTCGATACTTTTCGCTGAAAGATCTAGGCCTGCTTAACTTCTTCCTTGGCATCGAAGCAATGCCACTACAATGCCATGCACTGTTGTTCTCATTTTTTCTCAAGCTATCCGGGAGATATTGAATCACACAAAATTGGGCTTAGCAAAGCCTTTCTCAACACCAATGGCTTTAAAGGATCCGCTCAAGCTACAAGATGGATCCAAACCAACAGATGCAATCCAATACCGTAAGACCATTGGAGTGCTTCTATATCTTTCCTTGACCCATCTAGATTTTAATACACAGTAAACCCCTTCGCCTGATATACGCAGTCACCCTCACAATTACATTATCAAACTACCTTGCGACTATTGAGCTATTTGAAAGAAACCATCAATCGTTATCTTTTATTACGCTATAATAGTCAGCTTTTTTTGTGGCTACTTAGATGCTAAATATGCTGGCAATTCAGATGACTGAAGCTTCACTTATAGCATTTATCATTTTTCTAGAGAACAATCCATCTCTGGGAGCACTAGAAAGCAACGGTCCATTGCTCGATCATTCATGAAATCAGAGTAACATGTTCTTGCAACTGTTATTTCTTAACTGCTTTGGGTCCATGCTGGCAATTCGTTTCATTTTCCCTCAAACCAAACAGAACTCATGTGTGTTTTGTTGGCAAGGAAGCAAAAAGCAGTAGTAAAGTAAAGGTATAGACCCTCTTATTTGTATAAATAATATTACTTTGGAGGATGGAGCTAAGCCTATTGTTAAATGCAACGAAGACGTAACCCTGCCATAAAAGAAGTGGTTAAAGCTGAAGTGTTGAAATTTCTTGATGCTGGCATCATCTATCCAATTGCTTATAGCAAGTGGATAAGACCAACTAAAATGTTCCAAAGAAGAGTGGGGTAACAGTAATTAAAAAAGAGAATGGAGAGATGATACTCACTCGTACTACTATGAACTAGCTTATGTGCATCGATTATTGAAAATTGAATTAAGTAACATTCAAAGATCACTTTCCATTACCATTTCTTGACTAAGTACTTAAAAGAGTTGTTGAACATGAATTTTATTGTTTTCTCAATGGTTATTCTGGCTATTATCATATTGAAATTGTTTTAGAGGTCAAAGAAGAGGCAACTTTTACCATCTCTTTGGACTTTTTCTTTTAGAAGAATGACATTTGGATTATGTAATGCATCCGCAATATTTTAAGGGTGTATGATAAATATTTTTAGAGACATGGTTGAAGATTATCTAGAGGTATTTATGAATGATTTCTTTGTGTTTGGAAATTATCTCAAATCTTGTTTACTAGTTTAGGATCTATGCTTAAAAGATGTCAACAGAAAAATTTACTCTTAAAGTGGAAAAAATATCATTTTATGATTATGAAAGATATTGTGTTAGGACATATACTTTTATCTAAAGGGATGAAAGTAAATAAGGCTAAAGTTGAGTCTATTTCCCAAATTCTAATATCCAAAACTAAAAAACATGCATTCATTCTTAAGACATGTAGGTTTTTATAGAAGGTTTATAAAGGATTTTAGTATTATTGCTATCTCATGTTCTTGCACAAGATGTGCAGTTTGAATGGATGTAGGCATACCAAATAGTTTTCAAAACCCTTAAGGAGATGCTCATCACAGTGCTAATAATGTAACCTACAGATTGGTCACTTCTATTCAAGATTTTGTATGACGCGTGCAATTATGCAATTGGAGCATTATTAGGGAAATGAAGAGATAAAAAGCCCTAAGTGGTCTACTATACTAGCAAGACTCTAAATGACATGTAGACGAATTATACGACAATAAAGATGGAGCTTCTAGCTGTAGTTTTATTCTTGATAAATTTTTTTCATATATTTTGGGCTAACATGTGATTTTTTTACAGATCATTCGACGCTCAAATATCTTTTGTCAAAGAACGATGCAAAGTCATGACTAATCTGATTGATACTACTACTTCAAGTATTCGATCTTGAAATTAAAGACAAAAGGGAGTAGTGAATGTGGTTGCTGACCACCTCTCTCGACTAACATTTGATAACGGTATGCTACCAATTAGGGACTCATTCCTTGATGAGCAGCTATTTTGAATCAAAACAACTCCTTGGTATACTAATATTATTAATTTTCTTATTGTAGGTGAAATTCTAAATCGCTGGAGTGTCCAAGACAAACGATGGTTCTTATCGAGGTACACCATTTCTTTTTTAACAACCCTTCTTTAAATATTTCTCAGATCAAATCCTTAGGCATTGTATACCTGATGAGAAGATTCAAAGTATAATTGCTTTCTGTCATATAAAAATATGTAAGGATCACTTTTCGTCTAAGAAGACGGTAGCCAAAATGCTCCAATATGGATTCTATTGGCCTACTATGTTTAGAAACAATAATTTTATAAACAATGCGAGTCATGTTAAAAACTAGGAGTGTTAACTAGGATGAATGATATGTCTTTAACATCCATACTTACAATTTAGAATTTCAATTGTTGGGGCATTGACTTTGTAGGACCGTTTTGTTTTTCTAACGTATATGTTGATATCTCGTAGCGATCGATTACGTCTCTAAATGGGTAGAAACTACAACATATAGAAATAATGATCAACAAACTATTAGCAAATTTTCAAAGAAACATATATTATCCAGATTTGGAGTTCCTAAACACATAATAAGCAATAGGGTTCCCATTTCTGCAATAAAACCGTTGAAATTTTGTTGAAGAAGTATCATATCATGAACAAAATTTCTACACCTTATCACTTACAGTCGAATGCATAAGTTGAACTGGCCAATAGGAAAATCGAGCAAATTCTAGAGAAAACAGTTAATCTATCTCGCAAAGATTGATCATTTTAGACAAAGTTATGCTTTATGGGCTTACCATACTGCATATAAAACACCATTAAATATGTCTCCATTCAGAATAGTATATGAAAAAGCTTGTCATTTGCTTATAGAGATAGAGTACAAGGCATATTTGGCAAATAAATTGGTTAATCTATATCTCAATTTAGGTGGCCCATCATGAAAACTATAAATAAATGAATTGGAAGAGATAAAACATGACGCACATGACAATTCAAGCATTTTGAAAGAAAAATTGAGAATATGGTATGATTACCATACCCCACAGCATATTTTTGACAAATTACTCCTATACAATTCACACCTTCATATATTTCCAAGAAAAGTAATTCATAATGGATCCGACCATTCGTAGTTAAAACTATGTATCGGCATTGGTGCAATTGATATCAAAAATCCAAAATATTGTCAAACATTTAAAGCAAACAAAAAACAATTGAAGTATTATTTGGAATTTTCGAAGCACACGGAGGAATCTCATGTTCTAGCGGATACTCCAAGCACACAAAGGAATCTCATGTTCTAGTGGATCCTCCAATATCTCATTGATTACGAGCTAAATAGAGACTCAATGTATACTATTGTGTATTATGTACTAACAATTTGTTTTGTAGTTGATACGTTATGAGTACCGCACTGAAGTAAGTTCTAAGCACTCTCTCTTAAATTTTATATGTTCTTGATTGAGTAAATAGAAATATCAATTCAAATAGAAATATCAATTCATTGCATATAATGTGCATTTTAAGTTTGTGGGATTGCTTATAAAAATAACTTAGCTTGGATACCCATGATATTTTCAACGATTTTGTTCAAAAAAAACAATTTAGAATTAGAACTAAGCTTTATTTTTTATTTCTAACTTTAAAATTAGGAACTAACTTTTAATTTAGAATTAATTTTAGAATTAGAAATTAACAATTAGATTTTAGGAGTAACATTAGTGTAAGAACTAACAATTAGTAAAAAAATAATAACAAAAACTTTAGCTTGACGTAGTTCTTAACAGAGGGCGACTGTTGAAACCACTGTCAACAGCTAGCCACTGCAAAGTAATTTTTTCTCTGCTCGAAAGCGGCTATCGAAACCACTGTCGAGATAGCTGTCAACAGCCCTAAACAGAGAGCCCAATTATAAATAAATCTTTGACTTTTTTTTCTCCACAGCCAAACACTAGCCTTCTTTCCGCAACACCCTAAAGCAAAAATCCCTTCTTTCGAATGCTAAAACCCGTTCTAGCGTAGTTTTTTTTTTTTCAAATTTCAAAGATTTCCAAGCAAGTAAGTCTTCTTCTCTTTGGTTTTTCTTTGAATTGTTCTTCATTAAAAATAGATTTTTTTTTTCTCAGAAACCTAGATCTATGATTTATATGAACTAATTTGAGTAAATGAAAGTTAGATCTTTACTTGTTAGTTGATTTCAAGTGGTTTAGCAAATTTTTAAGCATTTTGACGAATTTCATGGAATAATTGAAACTACATGCTAATTTGTAGGTAAAAGAACTAAACATTTCAGCTTTTTAGCATATCAATTCATGGGTTGCTTGAATAATTAACATAGATCAAACTCATTGATGAGTATCATATATTGTATTTTTTTCTCCCATATTTTATCTATTTTTGTATATAAATAAATGCTACACGGATATTTTTAGTATGTTTTACAGGTAATCCAATTCATACAAGAAAATGGCATGAAATCAGAGCCGGATTAAGAATTAAATCCTATAAAATAGTTCAAAGAGAGCAAAACTATAAGATTAAGATATTTCAGAAAGTCAAAGTAAAATACAAGTAAGAGAACCAAGAGTACGAGACACGAGACTCATGTGGAAGAAATTTCAAGCTAATATCTCAAAATAGTCCTGCTATTTGGCAGCATTTGCCGCTAGTTGGTGGCAAAAAAAGTGGGCTTACGGGGTGATTTTTCTTCGAGGGTTTCGATATAATTTTGTAGTTTTTCAGTTGTATTAAAATTAGAGTTTGATTTCTGAAGTTTATATATTGGCCATATCCTTGCATTCTAGGTTTTTTTTTAAGCAGTAGTTAATATAGAATTCTGTAATTTTTATACTCATTTTTAAATTAATAAAATTAGGATTTTACTGATGGAGTGACGGCCACAATACCGAACTCTAGAGGTAATTCTCTTTGTTCTTTAATTTTTTTTCATAGTTAATTTATTTTAATTTCTTTCTAGTTTAGTTTATTATCGCTTCTAGATTAGATTTAATTGCGTTCATGAATAAACATAGGATTTTCCTTACTAGAACTATGTGTAACTAATTTTCTTTAGCCCTAGGATGTAGGTGAAGTTAGTTTAATAGATCTAACAGGATTTATCTCGTCTTCTTCCAAAAAAGAAATAAATTTATGATTTTTTCTATAAATAAATAAAATATAGAGTTCGTAAATCATAATTCTTTGATAGATTATACTTAATTAATATTTTGATAATCTATGCATAGATGAGATTTGGAATTCAAATTCTTTGTTTATTTCTAGAATCATTAACAAGATTTTCCTATAAATATATTGACTTGAATAAACTTGTAAATCTAATTTTTTTAATAGGTTATACTTAAGTTCGGTCTTTTGATAGCCTATACTTAGATTAGAGTTTTTTGTTTATAAGATTTTCTACTTGATATAATTTGTTTTTAAGAAAGGCATTAATTTTAATGGTCTATACTTGCACATCACTTGATCGGTCATACTTAGGAGCACTTAATTAAAATCAAATTAAAAAGATCACCTTTTTAATATGTTACTTAACCATGCATAATTAAAAAAATAGGAAGAAAGAGATAATTTATTGTTAGGCTATTATTCAAATAGATTCAAAATCCTAAGCTAATATTTAGAACTTAAAACTCATCCTTTAAATTTAGAAACTCTTTGTTAGTCTGTTAGATTATAGAATTAGTAAGAATCGCAAAACACCTGAGATCTCTATGGAATGACCTGTATAACGCTACAACCAACACTGTACGTTTGCAGTAAATTATCACATCAAGTTTTTGGCGCCGTTGCCGGGGATCAACGGTATTTTTCTTAGTTTTTCTAACGTTTTACGGTTTAACATGTGTGTTGAGTGTGTAGGGATCTAGAACTTCAAATACAGGAAGCAAAAAAGGAAGAAAATAGTCTCGAAAGTGCAATGCAAAAACCAGGGAGTTAAACTCCCTTGATTTACTGCCAAATAGTGGTATTTTCCGCTAATTAGCACTAGTTTCAGAGTTTTTCTCCCCTAATTTTTTTTCAATTCTGTGTTAGAGTCCCTGGGCTAGTAAAAAAATTTAAAAAAAATAAAATAATTAGGAATAGTAGAAATCACATCTTCTATTTGATCATATCTATTTCACGTTTTTTTATCTCCACCACACCCCACTTCTTTCATTAGTTTAGGAACTCACGCTACACTCACGGTTGCTGGTTCATGCCACATTGGACCCGTGATCAATTTGGTTGACTAGTGAGATCAGATTTGGTCATGGGCGATAAGATGGACCAACCGATCCCGATCTTTCAGGATCGATGTTACCCATTATGCATATCACTACCATCATGTATCAAACTTCCACATGTAGCAGGTAATCACTACGAGTTGAAGCCGCAGTAAATTAGTATGCTTCCTAAATTTACTGGTTCTGATTCAGAAGATGCATATCTCTTTATCAGTGAATTTCAGAAAGTACGCGTGATGATTAAACTGCAGCACTTATCCGAGGATGCAATTAAACTCCGCTTCATCCACTTTGCACTCAAGGATAATGCCAAGAAGTAGTTGTACAGTATGCCTACTGATTCAATCACTACTTGGGATAATTCGTTGCTGTATTTCCCAAGAAGTATTATCCCACGCATAAGACGGGAAGGATTCAAAATCAAACCAATCAATTTCATCAAGTGCCGGGAGAACCCTTCTGGAAATACTTGGAACGGTTTAAGGATCTTTTAGCTCTGTGCCCCCACCATGCAATAAAAAATTAGCGGTTGTGTTAAATCGTGTATGAAGGACTCGATTACACATCCAAAACTCTTCTTGAGTCCATGTGTCAGGGGAGTTTATGAGGAAAAACGAGGATGAAGCAAGGGACTTGAGGACCTATCATGGAAGACTATGCAGTGGGAGAGTCCCGCTGAGAAGTCCAATGCGTCAACTTCTGCACATAAGGATGGGATCCATAGTATCGACAACTCTATAGCTATCGAAACTAAGATTGCAGTCCTTATGAGAAGAATTGAGGCATTGGAGACCACTCGTGCTCACAGGTAGGTCAAGTAAATTAAATTCAAGTTCCCACATTCTTTAATTACAAAACTCCGATCACGTTATGGAGGAGTGTCCACTATTAGTGAATCCCATGGGTCCCATACTTGAGCAAGCTAACACCTTGTATTAAAGACCCATGAATGATCCATACACTCTGACATACAATCCTGATTGGAGGAACCATCATAATCTCTCATGGGTTAGGGGCAATATTAGGGGGCCGTTAATCCTAACATGTAGCCTCCAGCCAATGGTTAGTTCTCAAGACCAAATATGGATGCTTATCAACACCCAAACACTTCAAATCATGGGAACAACCAGAATAGACAGCCTGCACAAAACCACTCACATCTACAATAGGGGTCTAATAATGATCAAGAAAAGTAACTCCAGTCACTTGAGAAAAACGTTGAAAATCTTCTCAAGTCTCATTCTAAGTTTGACACGCATATGTCCAATCTTGACACGCACATGCAAAATCTTTTGAAAGTGTCAACTGATTTTATTCAAAGTACAGGTCAGCAACTGCTCATGAACTCTCAATCTATTAAGAGTATAGAGCAGCAGGATGGACAATTAGCGAGTCAGTTGAGTGAACGTGGCTAGAGTACTTTTTCAAGTCAAACCATAACGAACCCTAATGCCTGTTTCTCAAACTTCGATCAGTCGCATGTCCACCAATGCAATGGCATTCACATACTCAGATCTGGCAAGCAAGTAGGCAACAATGTAGCCATGCCCCTGATCCCACTCCTACTATTTCACAGGCTACACCATCTTTTCCATCTCTTTCTCCACCATCATCTCCATCACCACCATCACCGTCACATACTCAATAAGAAGAACATGTTCCTAAGTCGAAAGCATAATATCCCAATCGGCTTAGGAAGCCTTCAACGTTAGTAGAAAAATTCTGAAAATATTTCAGCAAATGAAGGTTAATATTCTATTCCTTGATATTATACAACAGGTTCCTATTTATGCCAAATTCCTCAAGGATTGCGTACTAAAAAATGCGCAAGAAACATTCCTGAGAAATTTTTTCTTACTGCAAATATATCGCAAATACTCTCTAACTCCATGCCTATCAAGTACAAAGATTCAGGTTCCTCCACAATTCCATGCACCATTTGGAACACTACATTTGATAGGCGTTGCATGATTTAGGGGCAAGTATTAACTTGCTTCCTTACACTGTTTATCAGCAACTGAGATTAGGAAAACTTCAACCTACCAAGGTCACATTATAGTTAGTGGATCGTTCGATAAAGAGACCACTTGGTATGGTTGAAGATGTGCTCATTAAGGTTGGAGAGTTTATATTTTCTGTAGACTTCATTGTCTTAGAAACTAAGCCGATTTTCAATCTACGGAATCAAATTCCCGTTATCTTGGGTAGATCATTCCTTGCAACATCAAATCATTAATTGATTGCAAGAATGACCTCATGAAGTTATCATTTGGGAATATGACTGTGGCATTGAACGTATTCAATATGGATGAGCACACAACGAGCTCCTTCATTGAGGTAAATATGATTCACAATTTGCATTCTCGTTCGACCTCTTGCACTGATGATGAACCCTCATTCGAGCAAATGTTCAAAAATGAGCTCATATTATTTGAAGAATTGGCACATACTAATTTTATGTATGATAATACCTGTGCAAGTGTGCCATTAATTTATGAGCAATATTTTGAGGATTTGTTTGCAGAGGAGTTAGCATTACTTCGTGAGTTAGAAGAGCCACCACCACGTTCTCTTGATCATATAACACTCCTCACCTCATGATTTTTCTACATGTATACTTGTTACTAATGATGATTGACAGGTTTATCATGAAGAATTATTTAACCAAATTATTAATGCTTACATATCGATAAAAAAAAAAGCGAGGGTGGCATAAGCTACAGACAGGTAATTTCGTGACTTGTAGGAGGTTGATGAGATATAATAATGCACCCACTTCACATTTAAAATGCACACACTATGAAAGTGGGAAGCAATCGAGAGGCCGTAACTGTTTTTAATGCGTTAATAGGGTGATGATATTGAGATCGAGAGATCGTAACCATTTTACAACTCTCATTATTTGTATAATATTTATATAAAAGTTTTCTTATTTTACCACCCTTTGTTTGTGTATGAGGGCATACATGAGTTTAGGTGTGGGAGAGTGGGTTAGGATATTTTTTTCGTGTTTTTCTAGGTTTTTTAGTTTTTTAGAATCTTTATTTCATTTTTTTGATTTTTGGATTTCTTTTTTTTTGGTAGTTTTTAGGGTGACTAACTAATTTTTTTTTAAAAAACTGAAAAAACTGAAAAAAAAACTAAAAAAAATATAAAAATTTTTTTAACAACAAATTAATATATTTTCATCAATAGATCAACCTAATTACAGATAAAGGAACAAATTTAGATTTAAAATTGGATAGGAGAGTAGATTGGACGATACACTTTGAATTTGATGAAAAAAGATTAAAATCTGAAAAATAAATACCACTAACAGTAGTTTTGAGATAAGTATACATCTATTTTTCACTTCATAATAATTTATTAGATTAAGAAAAAAGATGATAACGATTGTGTAAGTTTTCTCTTTCTAAGCAAAAACAAAAAAAAAGTGAGAATAAAAGAAGTGGGGTGCGCCTAGTATTAAGGCAATAGCCTCGAGAGTGATAAAAAAAAATGGGGTGCGCCTGGTATCAAACCAATTGTCTCGAGAGAAAAAAAGAGTATGATCCAAGTAATCGGGTACTTTGTGCCTAAGCAAGCATGAATATTCGCATGAAAGGTGAACAATTCTTAAAAAAAGAAAAAACAAAAAAAAGAGAAAGAAGAAAAAAATTGTTATGAGAGAGGAGATGAATCATGAGTTAGAGTTGGAGTCCAAGATCAAAGTAGATCACAAGTGCATGTAGATCTATAGGAGCCAATGAGTTATTTATTAGTGAGTATTGAAAGATAAGATTTAAATTTTTGATTAAAATAGTAAGTATATCTGATATGATGCTTGATTTAAAAATTGATAATAATTCTTGAGTTTGTATATTAGTGAGATTAATTGATGAAAATATCATAAAAAATATTTTTCTTTCTTTTGTATAAATTTTTTTATTTTTTTTATTTTTGGATATCCATATTTTTCTTTACTTTATTTTTTAATCTATTTTTATCACGAATTTTTTTGGGTATATTCACTGCAAACCCTCACGAGACAACACTCTCCACTAGGGTAACATAGGGGTTTAAAGGCTTGATGCACGTGCTAAGTGCAATCGTGATTCCTGCGAAATTGAGTTAGAATTTTTCTTTTTCTTTATAGGTTTAAGTTTTGCTCGAGAACTAGTAAAAAATAGGTGTGGGGTATGATGAGTATCATATATTATATTTTTCCTCCCATATTTTATCTATTTTTGTATATAAATAAATACTACTCGAGTATTTTTAGTATCGTATTCAGTTAATCCGATTCATACAAGGAGATTGCATGAAATCAGAGCCGGATTAGGAAACAAATCCTATAAAAGAGTTCAAAGAGAGTAAAACTACAAGATTAAGATACTTCAAGAGAGTCAAAGTAAAATACAGTCAAGAGAACCAAGAGTATGAGACACGAGACTCATGTGGAAGAAATTTTAAGCTAATATATTAAAATAGTACTGCTATTCGGCGGCATTTGTCGCTATTTGGCAGCAAAAAAGTGGGCTTATGGGGTGATTTTTTTTCGAGGGCTTCCATGTAATTTTGTAGTTTTTTAGTTATATTAGAATTAGGGTTTGATTTTTAAAACATATATATTGGTCGTATCCTTGTATTCTAGGTTTTTTATACAGTAGTTAATATAGAATCCTGTAATTTTTGTACTCATTTTTAAATTAATAAAATTAGAATTTTGCTGAAGGGGTGATGGCCATAATGCCGGACTCCAGAGGTAATTCTCTTGTTCTTTAATTTTTCCATCGTTAATTTATTTTAATTTTTTTCTAGTTTAGGTTATTTCAGATAAGATTTAATTGCATTCATGAATAAAAATAGGATTTTGCTTACTCGAACTATGTGTAACTACTTTTCTTTAGCCCTAGGATGTAGATGAAGTTAGTTTAATAGATCTAACAGGATTTATCTCATCTTCTTCCAAAAAATAAATAAATTTATAATTTTTCTATAAATAAATAAAATATAGAATTCGTAAATCATAATTCTTTGATAGATTATGCTTAATTAATATTCTAATAATCTATACTTAGATGAGATTTGGAATTCAAATTCTTTGTTTATTTCTAGAATCATTAACAAGATTTTTCCTATAAATAAATTGACTTGAATAAACTTGTAAATAAATTTTTTTTGATAGGTTATACGTAAGTTCGGTCTTTTGATTGCCTATACTTAGATTAGGGTCTGAACTTTATTTCTTTGCTTTTGTTTATAAGATTTTCTACTTGATATAATTTATTTTTAAGAAAGGTAATATCTTTAATGGTCTATACTTGCACATTACTTAATAGGTCGTACTTAGGGGCACTTAATTAAAATAAAATTGAAAAGATCACCTTGTTAATATATTACTTAATCGTGCATAATTAAAAAATTAGGAAGAAAGAGATAATTCATTGTTAGGCTATTATTCTAATGGATTCAAAATTCTAGGCTAATCTTTAGAACTTAAAACTCATCCTTTCAATTTAGAAACTCTTTGTTAGTCCGTTAGATTATAGAATTAATAAGAATCAGAAAACACCTGAGATCCCTATGGAACGATCTGTATAGCGCTACAACCGACACTGTACGCTTGCAGTAAATTATCACATCACTCATGCATTAATAGTAAAATTGAAATAATGATTAATTTTTGAAAGAGGAATTGGAAAAAACAGAATTGTGTAATTGTAAAAAAAAAAGAGGGTGAAAGAAAAGAACTTAAATATATAATATGTGTGTTAAATTCAAGCATAATTTTGAGAAATTATAACATTATATTAAGATATATTTATGTGATTAACTTTACGGAATGGGACCAAGAAAGCAAATCACTTCCAAGAGACCGAGAGTGGAATCTTCAGGCCCATCTTCTCCAAAGAGGCACAGAGTTGCAAAAACAAATAAGAAGTTTTTGGAGAAGTATGAGAATTTAACCTTTGGCCTGAACGAGCAGTAGATTACTCAAATATACATGAGAATCTTGCCTTCAGAGCACAAATGCAGGCTGTAAAATTAGAAGCATATACAATGCATAGACACACACTGGCGTTCAATGAAATCGTGCATGAATTTTATGCTAATCTACAACCGACACTTGGGATCAATATACATAATCTATAGTAAGGGGTAGGGAAGTGCCACTCACAAAACAAGAGATTCTGAGAACAATTCCTATACCCATTGTGCTTGAAGAGCACCCATCTTTTATTGATATAGTAAATGAGATATTAAGCAAATCCTGTCAGTTCAAAGAGCTCTAATGCAAATCTCAGCGATATTGCTTTCAATGAGAGTTTGTCAAAAGTGAGCTACGTAAGACGAGAGTACGTTTTGGTAAGCCTATTTATCAACTATAACATCTTACTGTCCTATGTAACAATGGAATTATGTTCATGGGACATGGTATTATTAAATATAATTCTAGAAATGTGCTTGTTCGATGTCGCATCCATCATATATTTCACGATAGTTTAATGCATGGGACAACCCCATGAATGTATCCAGCATCCAAGATTGACAAAACTATACTTATTCTGCCATCTCTAATAACAAAAAGTTGCATGAACACAGGAGTCAAACATCGTGAAGAACATAGATTAAAAAATAGAGAAAAGAAAAATTAAAATAACCAAAAATCATGAAAAAAAAAAAATTTATACAATAAAAATATTTTTTTTTTTTTGATATTTTGTACAAAACAATGCCTGATGGGTTTCAGTTTTCTTTTGCATAAAGTTCTAGTCTTGTAACTTTGATTTGTTAACTGTATTTGACTTTAGTTCTCTATAGCTCCATGTTTTTATAGCTTTATTCTCTTTTTAGCTCTTCTTGTATTTAATTTCCTAATCTGCCTAACCTAAAAAAATATAATAAAAACATCCGAGTCGCATTATTTATATACAAAAATAGACAATATGTAGACTATAAATATACAATGTATGGAACTCATCACACCCACACACCTACCTTTTACTAGTTCTCAAGCAAAACCTAAACATAAAATGAAAAAGAAAAATCTAACTCACTGTCGTAGGAATCACAGTTTCACTTAGCACGTGCAACAAGCAGTTAAATTCCTAAATTATCCTAGTGGACAAGTTGTGTCTCGTGAGGGTTTGCAGCAGTGTTATCAACAAATATCGTGATGAAGACAGATTAAGGAATAAAGAAATAAATAAGGATAAATAAAAATCAAGAAAAACAAAAATCTTATACAAAAGAAAGATTTTTTTTGATATTTTTTACAATTAGTCTCACTAATATACAAACTCAAGAATGCATTTACATTATCAATTTTCATATCAAGTTTCATATCAAATACACTTACCATTTTAATCAAAAATTAAAATATTATCTTTCAATATCCACTAATAAATAACTCATTAGCTCCTATATATCTACGTGCATGTATGAGAGTCTGCTTGGGTTTTGAACACAAACTCTAACTTATGATTCATCTTTTTTCTCTAAATAATTTTTTTTTCTTTTTTTACATTTCTTTTTCTTCTTTTGTGAATATTTCACCTTTTATGCGAATATTTATGCTTACTTAGGCGTAAATACCAGATTACTCGAATCATACTCTGAATATTTCACCTTTCATACGAATTTTCACGCTTGCTTAGATGCAAATAACCGATTACTTGGATCATACTCTATCTCTTAAAAACACCGTTCGTGTGAATATTAATGCTTACTTAGGTGCAAATATTTGATTACTTGGATCATACTCTGCCTCTTTATTCTTTTTTTCCTTTTTTAGAGAGAAAAGACTATTCAATTGTTATCATCTTTGTCCTTAACCTAATAAACTTTTGTGAAGTAAAGATGTATACTTACCTCAAAAATACTATTAGTGGTATTTATTTTTAAATTTTATCTTTTATAAAATTATAAGTGTATTATCCAGTCTACTTTACTATCAAATTTCAAATCTAAATATATTTTTTTTATTTGTAACTAGGTTGATTTATTACAAAAAATATTTTTTTACTTTTTATTTCATGATTTTCTTCTTTTCTTTTTTTGTACCCTAAAAACTACCCAAACTCTAAAATAAAGAAAACCAAAAATATAAAAATAAAATAAAAATCCTAAAAAAAGATCCTAGAAAATCACAAAAAAAATTTAACCACTTTCTTACACCTAAATTCATGTATGCCCTCATACACGAATCATTAGTATCATAAAATAAATATGAAAACTATTGTACAAATACTATACAAATAATAAGAGTCGTGAAAGGTCACGATCATAGTATCGTCACCTTATTAAGGCATGAAAGTAGTTATAACCTCTCGATCGCTTCTCACTTTCATAGTATGTGTATTTTAAATATGAAATGGGTGCATTGTTATGTCTCATTTTCATAATATCCTCACTTTTTCTGTCCCCATATTCGCATTAATATTTAGATTAAATAACTCTTCATTATAAACCTGCCAATTATTGTTGGTAATAACTACATATGTAGAAATATCATGAGATGTGAATAGTGCACCATGATTAAGTGACTCATGGACTATGAAGTGTGGTGGCCCTTCTAACTTACGAAGTAATGCAAGCTCCTCCGCAAACAAATCCTCAAAGGTTTGCTTATTAAGGAATTGAATACTTGGAAAAAATATCATCATATATTGAATCAGTATGTACCAAGTCATCTAATAACATGAGCTCATCTATGAAAATTTGCTCAAATAAGGGTTCATCATCAACATAAGAGGTAAAATGAGAGTGCAAACTATGAGCCATGTTTATCTCAATGGAGGAACTTATTGTGTGCTCATCCATATTGAATATGTTCAATGCCACAGTCATATTTCCAAATGATAGCTTTATGAGGTCACTTCTGCAATTAATTAAAGCATTTGAAGTTACAAGGAATGGTCTGCCTAAAATAACGGGAATTTGATTCCATTCTCTAAAAATCGGATCAGTTTCTAAAATAATGAAGTCTACAGGAAAGATGAACTTACTGATCTTAATGAGCACATCTTCAACTATATCAAGTAGTTTCTTGATCAAATAATCAGCTAGCTGTACTGTGACCTTAGTAGGTTGAAATTTTCCTAACCCCAGTTGTTGATTAACAGTATAAGGAAGCAAGTTGTCACTTGCCCCTAGATCAAGCAACACCCTGTCAAATATAGTATTTCCAATGGTGCATAATATTGTGGGGAACCTGGATCTTTATATTTGATAGGCAAGGAGTTAGAGAGAATTTGCGATATATTTACAGTAAGAAAAACTTTTTCAGGAACGTTTCTAGCTCATTTCTAAGTACACAAATCTTTGAGAAACTTGGTATAAGTGGAAACCTGTTGTATAATATCAAGGATTTGAATATTAACTTTCACCTGCTCAAATTTTTCAAGAATCTTTATTACTTGCAGTGAAGGCTTCCTAAGCCGATTGGGATATAGTGTTTTCAGCTTAGGAACATGTTCTTCCAAATGAGCGTGTGATGATAATGGAGGTGATGGAGATGGTTGTGGAGAAAAAGATGGAAAAGTAGCTTGCAGAATAGTAGGAGTGAGATTAGGAGGCATGGCTGCATTATTATTATCCACTTGCTCTCTAGATCTATGCGTGTGAATGTCATTGCAATGGTGAACATGGAATGAAATAGACTAAGATGAGTTAGAGTTGTGATTCATTATTGGTTGACTTGGAAAGGTACTCGGCCTCCACTCACTCAACTGTGTGGCTAAGCGTCCAATTTGCTACTCTATATTCTTGATCGACTGTGAACTTGTAAAAAGTTGTCGGTCAATCCATTATATGAAGTCAGTAGACACATTCATTAAATTTTATATTTGTGTATCTAAACTGGACGTTGTCTTGAAAAGGTTCTCCACATTCTTTTCAAGTCTAGTTAGCCATATATCATAATCATTATTAGACCCCCTGCTGTGGATATAATTTATTATGTGTAGATAGTCTATTCTGGTTTTTCTCTTGATTCGTAGCATTTGGTTGTTGATATGCACCCACATTAGGTCTACGGACTGACCAATGATTGGAGGCTGTATGTTTGGACTTGGGCTCTCTGATATTGCCCGTAATACCATGAGATATTTGGTTTATTCCTCCAGCCCGAATTATATATAGGAGCGTAAGGATTGTTTATGGGTCACTAATACAAGGCGTTAATCTGCTCAAGTGTTGGACTCATAGGGTTCATTAATAATGGATACTCCTCCATAACATGGCTTGGAGTTCCACAGTTCAAACATGTGAAAACTTGTATTTGATTGACTTGACCACGGGGGAGTGCTAGGAGTCTTTAACACCTCAATTCTCCTTATAAGGGTTGCAATCTTAGCTTCGACAGTTATAGAGCTGTCGATGCTATAGATTCTACCCTTGTGAGTAGAACTTGATGCATTGGGTTTTTCAACAGGACTCTCCCACTGTATAGTTTTTCATGTTAGGTCCTCAAAAAATTCTCATGCCTCATCCTCATTCTTTCTCTTGAACTCCCCCCAAAACATGGACTCAAGAAGAGTTTTGAATATGTAATCAAGTCCTTCATAGACGATTTGACACAACCTCCACTTTTCAATTACATAGTGGGGGCATTGAGCTAATAAGTTCTTGAACCGTTCCAAGTACTTGATGAAGGGTTCTCCTACCACTTGACGGAATTGATTAATAGCATTATGTATTTTGATCGTCTTGTGCGTAATATAATACTTTTTTAAAAATCCATAACAAATTGATCCCAAGTAGTGATTGAATCAGTAGGCATAATGTACAACCACTTCTTATCATTATCTTTGAGAGTGAACGGGATAAAACGGAGCTTAATTTTGTCTTCCGAAAGATGCTGCAGTTTAATCATTATGCATGTTATTCGAAATTCACTGATGAAAAAATAGGCATTCTTAGAATCGGATCTAGTAAATTTTAGAAGCATACTAATATACTGCAGCTTAATTCATAATTATATCCACTGCTGGTGGAAGCTTTATGCGTGAAGGTGGTGAAGTGCGCAGCGGATAACATTAATCCTGAAAGATCATATCGGTTGGTCTATCTTGCCTCCCATGAACAAATCAAATCACACTAGTTGATCGAATTGATCATGGATCCAATGTGGCATGAACCAACAACAGGGAGTAGATACGTGAGTCTTCTAAACTAATATAAGAAGTGGGGTGTGGTGAAGATGAAACGGTGGAAGAAATATGATCAAAGAAAAATGTGATATCCTATTGTTTCTACTTTTTTATTTTTTTTTATTTTTTTTACAAAACTAAAGATCCAAAAACATTAGTGTAGAGAAAGTGGGTGAAGAATTCACCTGAGCTGATTTGGCGATTTTTGTCTCCAATTAGTAGCAGAATTAGAGAGGTTATCTCTCTGTTTTCTGCTACGCAACTCTAAACCTCTTCTGATCCTTTTGCTTTTTCGTATCTACAATTTCAGGTTCCTACACACTCAATACACATTGTTAGCCTACAAAATATTAGAAAAAGGAAGAAACTGTTGTCGATCTCCGACACGGTGCCAAAAACTTGATGTGAATAATTTATTGCAAGCGTACAATGTCCATTGTAGTTCTTTAAAGGTCGTTTCCAAAAGAATCAAGAGTGTTTTACTATCTTGCTAATTTTTTGGTTCTATCAGGTTAGCTATGAGATTCAAGATTAAAAAGTTGAGTTTTAAGTTCCTAAAATTAGCCTAGGATTTTGAATCCATTAGAATAATAGCTTAATAATGAATTACCTCTTTCTTCCTAACTTTTTAATCATTCATAATCAACTAACACATTAAAAAGGTGATATTTTTAATTTGATTTTAATTAAGATCCCCTAAATATGACCTAACAATGATGTGCAAGCATAAATAATCAAACTTAAGATCTTTCCTAAAACCAAATTATATCTAGTAGATATTTGTATAAATAAAAGTATAGAAATAAACTTCAAACCTAATTTAAACTTATGTTATCAAAAGCTCAAACTCAAGTATAATCTATCAATGATATTGAATTTACAAATTTATTCTATTCAATCTATTTATAGGAAAATCTTGTTAATAATTCTATAAATAAAAATAAATAATATGAATTCAAAATATTATCTAAGAATAGATTATAAAAATATGAATTAAGGGTAATTTATCAATGAATTATGATTTGTGATGTCCTATCTTTATTTTATTTATAGAAAAACCATGTCTTTATTTCATTTTAGGAAGAAGATAAGAAAAAATCATGCTAGATCCATTAAACTAATTTCTTCTATATCCTTGGGCTAATGCAAATTAGTTACCCATACTACTAATTATCAAAAACCTATATTTATTTATGAAAGTAATGAAAATACTAATTATCTAGAAAGTAAGATAAATCAAAACAAGAAAGCAAGTAAAAAAAATTACCTAAGAAACAATGGCGAACAGTAAAAGGTCACTTCTGGAGTTTGGTATTGCGGCTGTCACCCCTTCAACAAAACCCTAATCGTTATTTAATCGAAAGTGTATCTAAAATTATATAAAATCCTAATTTACAAGGATATGACCAATATATAGGCCTCAGAGTACCAAACCCTAATCTTACTACAACTAAATAGCTACAAAATTATATCGAAGACCTTGTAAAATTTTTAGCAATTTCGAGCCCCACATTGCTGCTAAATGGCGGCTATTGTTGCTCATTCAAACAGTGCCTGATGGGCTTCAGTTTTCTTTTGCATTAAGTTCTAGTCTTGTGACTTTGATTTACATGATTGTATTTAACTTTTGTTCTCTATAGCTCCATGTTCTTGTAGCTTTATTATCTTTTAAGCTCTTCTTCAACTTGGTTTTCTAATTTGTCCCTAAGTTTATGCCATCTTCTTGTAGGAATAGGTCTAATATGAAAAATATGCTAAAAATATTCGAATTGCATTATTTATATATAAAAAAGACAGTATCGAAGTTATAAATATGCAATGTATGGAACTCATCATCACCTTCTCACAGTTGCCATAATACTTATCATTCATCACTTTTGTCTTGCAAATTATATTACAATTAAATAAATTATCACCAGCCATAATCTATCGTGGCTCATAATCCACACTGATGATTTGAAAAACAAAAAACACATTAGATGTAACACTAAAAGTGTCGAAAACCTTCAAGTAAGATCATAATAGAAATTCTTTAAGAAGTACACAATCTACCAACATATATACCTCTACCATCTTTATCCAGCATACTTCACCATCTTCACTCAATTGAAGTTCTTGTCTAAAGAAATATAGGATCCGATAACTCAAACTCATAGAAAACATGTCTTGGGATTTTATAGTGGCTTGCACAACAAGATTCATTATGTGTGCAATACATCGTATATGGAGATATTAACAATGACTGTGTTGACTAAACTACCTTTCTTTGCAAATGCGATCAAGGAGAAAATGGGTTCGAGATGAATAGAACCCTAATTCTCACTCGTTCATTATATAGTTATGATTTATATACATGGATTAATGGTATAGGTGACAAATTTATTTATTTGAAATGAGGTTTGATAGTGGATGATAGTCGGCATTTAAAAAAAAAGATATCACACATTGACTGATTTCGGGCCGATATGTCAGGAAATATCGAATGGAGTGGATATATTATTTTAAATGATGGATATCTACAAACAGTAAAAATAAATGAGGCTTATAAATAAGCACAAAGCAAAGAATAACAATCCAGTTAGAAAAGGAATGAAACTCAAGCAACAATGCAGAAATATTTTAGAATTTTAATTTAGATAAAAAAACGTAACATGTCAAATCTAGACAACAAATTCAGCTTGGTTAGAGCTAGTTTCACTACCAGGTAGCAGTCAATATTGCTATCCAGCTATCGAAGTCAGATCAAACATAATCTAAAGTTTTTGACAACCCTCGCAGCAATGAGAGTTCGTGTATGGAAAACTAATCTTACAAAAAATAAGCCTTATAGAAAACCAGTTGAAAATAGAAAGAAGACAGCATTCAAATTTTATCTAGAACGCAATTAAATGAAAATAAATTCTTTATCTTATTATTAGGATTAATGATTTTGATAAGGCTAAGACCATATAGAGGATGAAAACTTTTATTCAATAGTAGTTATTGTGTTCTAAATGCTATCAACAAATCTTGATCTCAACATATGTTTGATTAGATCCTTATTTTGCAAAACTAAATGAAAATCTTAACGTAACTCGGACCAGAAAATTGTCCAAATCAAAATGAAGTACAAGACAAGACAATCATGACTATCACAAATTATATCAGATGGTCATGAATGAACCCACAACTAGCAATAATTACCTCTTGGTGGCAGTCTAGTCAAGACTAATCGCATTGAAATTTTTCATGTTGTTTCCCGATAGATTGCGATATTTGTATTTGGATAGAAACTTACTTATCGCCTACAGTTTATAAAAGCAGAGCCAAAAATAAAAAAAATTATCTTTCTTCCTTTATTGAAGGGACCATCTTCCACCTTCTATGAGAAGGTCAATAGTTCATACTATTAAATCAAAGACAACAAGTTATCAAAAGTTCATACTCTAAAGTAAAGGTAACAAGTCATCAAGAGCTCATGCTCTAAAGCGAAAGGTAACAAGCTATAAAGAGGAGAGATTCTTGCATCAAACTTTTTATCCATCTTCCTATAGTCTCGACCATCGCATGGGTGGTCAATCGAACTAAATAGCCATTCGGACAAGATCTCCATCATCATGTTTCTCCAGAATAAAAAAAGAGAGATATTATAATCATCCTTAATTGAAATTTCAATTATACAAATTTGCAATTTCTTCTATCTACTTTTTAGTTTTCTTTTTTATTTTAAAATTTTAAACTAAAACAATATAATATCAACTAAAGATATTTACCTGGAATTTGGTTCATATAATGGAATCTCAATTGATATTTAGATAAATTATTGTTAAATTAGTTCTTCATGATAACTTGAAATGTCTAGTTTATAATTCATAATTTTTCCCTCTTAATAAGAATAATTCAACATTTATTAATAAATAATTGTATTGACGTAATAGATGCAGTAGTGTTATGCATAATAAAAATACTAATTAACTAGCTAATTTTCATTTATTTTTCAAGCATTACAATTCTATGGTGTGATAGTGAAGAAGTACAAGGTATAAAATATTTATTCTCATGAGACTGATGATTCGATAATTGAATTCTTTTATTTATAGCCCCAGAAAACATAGCTGTAAGATTACAATTAAAAGACAACAATTGCTTCTCCAAGCATAGTGCTTCTTTACTGTGGACAATAGCAAATTCTGTTGGGGAATGAGAGATGGGGATTGGGGATGCAAATTCTAATATTGGGATTCAAACCAACATCCTTGCAATGCTTGTGGCAATCTGCAACTATGTTGCAAGGTCCAAGAAAAAATAAGCAACTAGCTGCAACAATAGGTGGGGATGAATATCCTGGGCAACCATATATTAATATTTAGTAGAAATTCTTCATAATACTATATTAAATATTGATAATTAATGACAATTACCAATTGACAAGACGAGCAGAGTGATGAGGATAATTACGAAATTTTTTGATGCCATATTTACCTGAAAAGATTAAAGAAATTTAATGATAAACCTATCTTAGTAACAATCTTTATATAGATGTTCAATTATTACAGGGAAACCATGAAGATTCACTTTCGATGTATAGATCCGTAGTGAACCTTAATTTATCTACATTCTCAATATTTGACAAAAAAACATACATGCATTTTTGCTATGTGCTTTGAATTTACATAATGCAAGGATCTAGTCATTAAATTTGATATTTGATTTTCTTTATCTGCATGAGTACCTTACTTTTTTAGTTTTTATGAAATATAGTAATATTAATACATTATATGAAAATATGATTTCAGTGATGAGTATTTAGAGATGAAAATAAAAGTTTTTACTAGGAAGTGGTTTTTTTCAAACAAATAAACTTTGTCACTAAACATGATTTATTATAATGGAGATAAAAAGTTGTTACTAAAATATACTTTGTAGCGGAAATGATTAAATAATTGTCATTACATTGTAATTTTCAGCGACAAAAAATTTTAATTGCCGTATAAAACGATCTAGATTTTTTTATGTATGACATGGATGTATGTTTGGGGCCTAGGGTTACATTTCACACATTTTGACATGCTTTAAAAAAGTTAAAGATATCTCTTTGTATGCTTGCTCGGAGGGAGAGAGAAAAGGATTTTTTTTTAAAATCCTACTAGAGAAGGAAAAGAAACAAGAGGAGTGAGTCGGCGACAAACTTAGTTCTTGAAAAGAGAGCGATGATGAGGGATAAGGAGATCAAAGACGAGATAAGGAGTCAAATGATACAGAACATCTCAGCGACCCGTTAGATAGGAGGTTGTGGAAGATATCAATGTCAATTTTAACTATGAGGCTACCGCTAATAACTCTAATTATAAAACGGTATGTGTGTGTCCATATATATACATACACACACACACACATGTATGTATGTATATATTTATGTATATATATATATATATATATATATATATATATATATATATATATATACTTACATGTGTATGTGTGTGTGTATGTGTGTGTATACGTACGTACGTACATACATACATGCATACATACATACATATATATATATATCACCTCATATAATTTTCTCCAAAATATGTTTTTCATATTTTGATCTAAAACTTATAGGGTTCACTAATTCCCAATTTCTTAGGTTTTAGTTTTGATTTGACCTTACATCAAATAGATACAAAATTAACGATTTTCATTGAACCCAAAATTTTTGCATCAACTTGATGGAATGGCAAATGAACTCTAAAATATATAAAATTTGATCCTTATATAGATATTGAAATGGATATTACGATCCCAAAAAAAAAATAATAAAAAATAATTAAATCAACAACAACAGCTAAGCCTTTTATCCTAAGTACTTGGGGTAACTACATGAACCAAAAGAGAATCACGCTGGATCGATCATATTGATAATCCTCCACCATTCATTCTTATAAAGTAATACGTCATCATTTAAACCTCAATAATCCATATATTTTTGTATCATTTCCATTCATGTTTTCTTCGGCCTTCCCTATACTCTTTTAACTTGTTCTACATTAATAACCTCTTCTCATCGAACTAGTACATTTATAGATCTACATTACAAATAAAAAACCATCCTAAGCGATTTTCTTGTATGTTCTCTTCGATGAGGGTTACACCTACCTTACCATGAATATCTTTAATTCTCACTTAATCTCTCCTAATATTGTCGCATATCAAACGAAGCATGCATATGTTTGTTATACTTGTTTTCAGTGAATGACGTTTCCTTATAGCCTAGCATTCCATACCATATAATAAACTTGGTCTAATAGCAGCTTTATAAAATTTTTCCTACAGACTTAACCGAATGTTATGGTCGCATAAAACTCTCATTGCACTCCTCCATTTCAACAAGCCAATTTGGATCTTATTATTGGCATTACTATCAATCTCTATATCATTCTAAGTAATAGATCCAAATTCCTAAACTGACAGCTCATTTGTATCTCTTGTCCATCCAGTGTCTCAGAATTATAGTTTAGGGTCTATTATTTATTAAATTTACACTCTATACACTCTATTTTGTACTTAATCTAAAATTTCTAGATTTTAAAATGTACCTCTATAACCCTAACTTAGCATTCATCCTTGCTTTCATCCCATCAACTAAAACAATATCATCGACAAATTTCATAGATATCTCATCCTGAATAGCTCTTGTAAGCTCATCCATTACTATAACAAATATGAACGAGCTCAATGCAAATCATTGATGCAACCCAATTGTGAATAAAAAATTACTTGTTAGACCATCACATGTTCTAATATTGGTTACTATTCCCTTATACATATTGTTAATTATGTCAATATACTTGATGAAGATTTTTCTTCATCAATGTGCACCAAAAACCTCTCGCGAAAACTTATCATAGGCTTTCCTTAGGTCAATAAAGACCATACGCAATTTTCTATTTCTCTTTCAGAATCGCTTTATAAACTGACAAAGTAAATAAATAGATTCTAGCGTTGATCACCCCAGTATGAATAAAAAAATGGTTCTCTAATATTTTAGTTGTTTGCCTCAATTTATGTTCGATTACCCTTTACTAAGACTTCATAGTGTGACACATGAGTTTTATTCTATATTAGTTAGAACAACTCTGAATATCATTAATGTTCTTACACAGAGTGATTATGCTTGAAAATTATAATTATTTTAGTTTATTTATACAAACATAATCTAATTTTATTAATTAATATAAGTAGTTAATGAAAATTTATCTATATTAATCAAATTCCTCACTATAAAGTTCTTCCAATATTTTATACTATTTTTTTAAGGTTTTATATTCAAGGAAATTGAAGAATTGAAATGTGTCTCAAATATCAGCTCAGAACTGTGATTCTATAAGTTTGGCTATCGATAGCTACCTGTTGGCTATCAACTGTAATTCAATATGAGAGAAGCTATCGATATGGCTGCCGAAGAAAAGAACTGCAGATTAATATTTTTGAAATTTTTTAGAGAATATAGTGTTTCTTTATAAATAAAATTCCTATTAGGGTTTTATAAGGTTATAAATAGCTGATATAATTCAGAATTTTGTAATGCTTTTGAATAGAAATTAATTATTAGAGAGTTTTAGAGATTTAAGATTTAGTTTTTGTATTCTTTCATATAAATCAATAAAAGAATTCTCATTTTCTTCATTCATGGATATGATGAGCATGAGTGATTAAATTCTTGAGTTGGTACTGATAGAATAATAAACTCTAAGAAATTTACTAGTATGTGATTCACATGAATATTATTTTTAATTGATTTATGTAAAATTGATATCATTGATTTCTTGATATCTTCTTAATGATTAAGATATGATTTTGAGTTTTTAATATTTTATTATTTGATGATATATTTATTGCTTTGTTTTTTATATAATATAGACTCTTTAAGTACCGTATTTGCTTAGACTTTGAAAATTAATTTTTGTTATTCATATTGATTGTTTGATAATCTCAAAACTCATATAGAATTAATTGGGAAAGTTATCCAAAGTATCAAGTTTAGAATTTTATTAGATTTTGTGCTTCATTGATTTAGTTTTTAGTTGTAGGAAGACCATGTGCTCTAAGAATTGAGATATAAAATGTAAAAACACATCCAATGAATTATTACACAGGGGAGTTAAATTTATCTGACCGACAATTTTATTTAAATTAAATTTATATCCTCTTTATTTTAGTTTTGGTTTTAGTTAATAAAAATCTAATATTTAGTTTTTTAGTTCTGTAATTAGTTCTTTTTAGTGTCACACATTAATTAAAATGATTCTTGAAAGAATGATTTTGGATTACTACCCTCGATCTCTTGCACTTATGAGTATATAATTTAGATCGTAGTCATGCTTTTGGCATCATTGCCTGGGATCAATACTATTGTATTATACTTTAGTCTAGATTACGGTTTCTACGTTATTAATTTTTACAATTATGAATTTACATGACCAGTTGCAGAAGAACTTGAAATGGAAGATTTATTCGATCATACTCAGATCCACACACTCTTCCAGTCCACCAAACACCTCACGACATGAGCACTAGTAGTAATAATAACAACAACAACATGAATAATAATAGTAATAATAATAACAGATTCAGAGATAATAATACAAATGACAATAATAGTCATCATGGAAGCAATGGATGGTCTTTACGAGATTACTACAACCAGGTAAGGTAACCCAACCTTCATGCATAGTATTTCATTTGAATATGGGACACTTAGAGATTAAATGTGGAGTAGCTTAACTTTTGCCTAAATTTCAAGGGATGGATTTTAGAGAGCCCATATTTACACCTTCGAGAATTTGAAGAAATTTGCTCTACTATTAATTTTCAAAATATTACTACAGAGCAACTTAAGTTTAGACTTTTACCATTCTCCCCTAAGGATAGAGTAAAGACATTGTAATATTTTTTGCATCCCAATTTAATAGAAAGATGGGATGAAATGCAAAACAAATTCTTAAAGAAATTCTTTCCTTAACATTAAAGAAATTATATGTGAAAGCAAATTCTTAGCTTTCGGCAGAGAGATGATGAACCTTCGTTCGAGCATTGGGGTAGATTTAAAGATTTACTACTCTCATGCCACATTATAGTCTTAAGATATGTAGGACTGTAAGTACCTTCTATCAAGAGCTAAATACTGTAACCAGACAATTTGTAAAAACTATGTTCAAGGGTGAAGCTTAAAGCAAAGATACTGAGAAAGTATGGGATTATCTTAATTCACTTACCGAGAATTCACAAACCTAGAAAACTGAGGATACATGACTCGCGAATGTCCAACACTTCCTACTTTTAAAAAAAGTATTGAATGAACAAGCTAATATTTTTAACACTATTTCAACCAGCAAACAATCCATATTCACAAACATATAACCCTAGTTTGAGGAACCATCCAAATTTTTAATAGAAGCAGTATGCTCACCACCAATTTAATTATCAAAATAAGCACTCACTAATCCACTTCAACAATACGTCCAACCTTCTAATCAACCTTCAGTATACCAACCACCACCAAAGAAAAATTTTGAGTTTGAGGATAATTTCTTGCCAATATAGTAGAGAATTGATTAGATGATCCAAGTACAATAGCAGTTTATCCAGTTATAACAAATGATTAACAGTTAGAATATGACAGCCTTCAGCTATATTCGATCATAGATAAACTATCTCAGTTATGGATTTCAAATGAAAGAAAAAGGTTATCTACCATCTCAACCGGATGCTAGTACTTCAGGTAAAGTCGAAGGTATGAAGACTATTATTTATTCCATTAATAATAGCATACCCATGATAACTGCTACAATAAATTGTGAAGTGGTAAAGTGCTTGATGAATCTGTTTCAAAAGAAAATACGGAAGAGAAACAGGGTAGTGATTCAGTGCAACAATCTAAAAATGATAATTCTAAAGAGCCCATTTCGATAAATTGTAAGCCATCTATACCATTTCCGTAAAAAATAAAAGTTAAAATATTAATGCATTTTATACTGATATTTTGAAATTTTTCAAACAAGTAATGATCAATATATCTTTACTGGAAGTGATCAAATAAATCCCCTCAAACGCAAATTTCTTGAAGGACTTATGTACTATCCAAAGATGTCACAACGTACGGAAAAAACATTTCTCACAGAATAGATAAGTGCATTATTTGTAATCATTGAATAGGTAATGTTTTTACTTGCAAACATTAAGAACATTAAGTTTAAGGGTCTTATTTCAGAATGAAAATTTCACCACACCATTCCTGCAATTTACAACTATATTAACTGTAGTAATTCATCATTATTCCATTCTGAAATGATACTTAAATCCAAAGATCATGAATGTCCTACTATTTCTTGTATGATATGTCAATATAATATAGAAAAAGCTTTATTAGATTTGGGGGCTAGTGTAAAATCTCTTAGCATATTCAGTTTACATGCACCTAAGTTTAGGAGAAATTAAACCTACACCAATCTCACTACAGTTAGCCGAAAGGAGAGAAAGATATCCTAAGAGTGTTGTGAAAGATGTTCTAGTGCAGATAGAAAATTTTTATTTTCCAGTACATTTATAGTTATTGACATTGCACTTGTAAAGAATTCACGTCTATATATTTCAATTATTCTCAGACGTCCATTTTTTGCTAAAGTTAGTGCAGTTATAAATTGCAGGAATGGTGTAGTGAAATTTACATTTTGAAACAAGACCCTTAAACTTAATGTTTTTAATATTTGCAAATAACCGAATATTGAAAATGATGAATTGCAAAACATTAATTACCTTGAACAAATCCATGATGAACGAGATATCGTATCATTGTGCATGTCTGACCCTTTAGAGCTAGCATTAACAATAAATAATGATTTCCTTGATTATCTCAAATCCGAATATATCACTGAAATCATAAAATATTTAACTAATGCTCAATGCTCGAATATCACAGAATTAACTCTAAAAATGAAAGTGTATAAAGAGTTACCTCAAATTAAAAAGAAATTAACACCATTTGATATCCAGACACCGATACTTGAGCTAAAACTGCTACTTAACGATCTCAAGTATGTATTTTTGGACATAAGAAAGATTTTTCTATGGTCATCTCACCGCACCTTGATAAGAATCAGGAAGAGCGACTACTAATGACATGGCGAAAGCATAAAGGAGCTCTTGGATGGAATATGGTAGATATTAAAGGTATAAACCTTCTTATTTGTATACATCGTATTACATTGGAGGATAGAGCTAAGCCTATTAGTAAATGTAATGAAGACTTAATCCTACCATGAAGGAAGTGGTTAAAACTGAAGTGTTGAAACTTCTTGATGCTGACATCATCTATCCAATTGTTGATAGCAAGTGGATAAGACCAGCCCTAATTGATCCAAAGAAGAGTGGGGTAACAAGAATTAAAACGAGGATGGAGAAATGATACTCACTCGTACTACTATAAGTTAGTGTATGTGCATTGATTATTGAAAATTGAATCAAGTAACATGCAAAGATCACTTTTCATTACCATTTCTTTACCAAGCACTTGAAAGAGTTGTTGGACATGAATTTTAAATTATTTTCTTCATGGTTATTCTGGCTATTATCATATTGAAATTGTTTTAGAGGACCAAGAAGAGGCAACTTGTACCTATCCCCTTAGCACTTTTTCTTTTAAAAGAATGACATTTGGATTATGCAATGCTCCCGCAACATTTCCAAGGTGTATGATAAGTACTTTTAGCGTCATGGTTGAAGATTATCTAGTGGTATTCATGGATGATTTCTCTTTGTTAGGAAATAATCTCAAATCTTATTTAACAAATTTAGGATCTGTGCTTGAAAAATATCAGCAAAAAATTCTACTCTTAAATTGGAAAAAATATTATTTCATGATTATGAAAGATAGTGTTTGGACATATACTTTCATCTAAAGGGATTAAAGTAAATAAAGCTAAAAATGAGTCTATTTCTAAAATACTAATACCCAAAACCGTGAAAAACATGCATTCATTCTTAAGACATCCAGATTTTTATAGAAGGTTTATAAAGGATTGTAGTACTATTGCTATACCCCTTTCTCACCTTCTAGCGCAAGATGTGCAATTTGAATGGATGTAGGTATACCAAATATCATTCGAAACCCTCAAGGAGATGCTCATCACAGCGCTAGTAATGCAACCTCCAGATTGGTCACTTCTATTCGAGATTATGTGTGACACATGCAATTATGCAATTGGAGCAGTATTAAGACAACGAAGAGATAAAAAGCCCTAAATGGTCTACTATACTAGAAAGACTCTAAATGACATACAGTTAAATTATACGACAATAAAGAAGGAGCTTCTAACTATAGTTTTTGTTTTTGATAGATTTCGTTCATATATTGCGGGTTCACATGTGGTTCTTTTACAAATCATTCGAAGCTCAAATATCTTTTGTCAAAGAAACATGCAAAGCCATGATTAATCCGATTGATACTACTGCTTCAAGTATTCGATTTTGAAATTAAAGACAAAAAGGGGATAGCAAATGTGGTTGCTGACCACCTTTCTTGACTAACTTTTGATAATGATATGCTACCAGGTAGGGACTCATTCCCTGATGAGTAGCTATTTTCAATCAAAACAACACCTTGGTATACTAATATTATTAATTTTCTTATTGTAGGTGAAATACTGAATCACTAGAGTGTCCAAGACAAACGATGGTTCTTATACGAGATACACCATTTTTTTTAACAATGCTTATTTAAATATTGCTCAAATCAAATCCTTAGGCATTGTATACCTGATGATGAGATTCAAAGTATAATTGCTTTTAGTCATATAAAAGTATATGAGGGCCACTTTTCGTCTAAGAAGACGATAGCCAAAATGCTCCAATGTGGTTTCTATTTGACTACTATCTTTAGAGACATTAATTTTGTAAACAATGCGAGTCATGTCAAAAACTACGAGCATTAACTAGGAAGAGTGATGCCTTTAACACCCATACTTACAATTTAGATATTTGATTGTTGGGGCATTGACTTCATGAGACCATTTTTCTCTAACAGATATGTTTATATCTCGTAGCAATCAATTAACGTCTCTAAATGGGTGGAAACTGCAACATATAAAAATAATGATCAATAAACTATTATCAAATTTTTAATGAAACATATATTATCCAGATTTGGAGTTCCTAAACATATAATAAGCAATGGGATTCCCATTTCTGCAATAAAACCTTTGAAATTTTGATAAAAAACTATCACATCATGCACAAAAATTCTACACCTTATCATTCACAGTCGAATGCACAAGTTGAATTGGCCAATAGGAAAATCGAGAAAATTCTAGAGAAAATGGTTAATCCATCTCATAAAGATCATTTAGACTAATTGATGCTTTATTGGCTTACCATACTGCATATAAAACACCTTTAGGTATGTTTCCATACAGAATAGTATATGAAAAAGCTTGTCATTTACTTATAGAGATAGAGTATAAGGCGTATTGGGCAAATAAATTGGTTAATCTATATCTCAATTTAGCTGGCCCATTATGAAAACTACAAATAAACGAATTGGAAGAAATAAAATGTGATGCACATGATAATTCAAGCATTTTGGAAGAAAAATTGAGAATATGGTATGATTACCATATCACACGGTGTATTTTTCACCCTTCTGATAAAGTACTCCCATACAATTCACACCTTTATGATTTCCAAGAAAAGTAATTCATAATGGACCCTACCATTCGTAGTTAAAACTATGTATCGGCATGGCGCAATTGATATCAAAAATCCAAAAAATTGTCAAACATTTAAAGTAAACAGAAAACAATTGAAATATTATTTGGAGTTTTTGAAGCACATGGAGGAATCTCATGTTCTAGTTGATTCTCCAATATCTCATTGATTACGAGCTAAACAGAGACACAATGTATACTATTGTGTATTATATACTAACAATTTGTTTTGCAGTTAATACGTTATGAGTACCACACTGAAATAATTTCTAAGCACTCTCTCTTAAATTTTATATGTTCCTGATTGAGTAAATAGAAATATCAATTAATTGAGTATAATGTGCATTTTAAGTTGGTGGGATTACTTATAAAAATAACTAAGCCTGGATACCCATGATGTTTTCAATGATTTTGTTCAAAAAAACAATTTAGAATTAGAACTAAACTTTAGTTTTTATTTCTAACTTTAAAATTAAGAACTAACTGTTAATTTAGAATTAATTTTAAAATTACAAAATTAACAATTAGATTTTAGGAATAATATTAGTATAAGAACTAGCAATTAGAAAAAAATAAAAACAAAAACTTTAGCTTGACGTAGTTCTCATCAGAGGGCGACTATCGAAGCCACTATCGAAGTGACTGTCGACAGCCAGCCACTGCAAAGCAATTTTTGCTCTGCTTGAAAGCAGCTATTGAAGCCGCTATCAAAATGGCTGTCAACAGCCCTAAACAAAGAGCCCAATTATAAATAGATCTTGAAGTTTCTTTTTCTCCACAACCAAACACTAGCCTCCGTTCCACAACACCTTTGAGCAAAAAATCCCTTCTTTCGAATGCTAAAACCTATTCCCGCATAATTTTTTTTCGAATTTTCAAGCAAGTAAGTCTTCTTCTTTTTGGTTTTTCATTAAATTGTTTTTCATAAAAACTAGATTTTTGTCTCAAAAACCTAGATCTACGATTTATATGAACTAATTTGAGTCAATGAAAGTTAGATCTTTACTCGTTAGCAGATTCAGAGTGGTTCAGCAAATTTTTAAGGATTTTTGACAAATTTCATGGAATAAATGAAAATACATGCTAATTTAGGGGTAAAAGAAATAAAAAATTCAGCTTTTGAGCATAACAATTTGTGGGTTGTTTGAATAATTAACATAGATCAAACTCATGCATTAATAGTAAAATTTAAATAATGATATTTTTTTGAAAGAGGAATTGGAAAATACGGAATTGTGTAATTGTAAAAAAAGAGGGGGAAAGAAGAGAACTTAAATATATAATATGCATGTTAAATTCAAGCATAATTTTGAGAAATAATAATATTATATTAAGATATATTTTTTGTGATTAATTTTACGGAATGGGACCAAGAAAGCAAACAGCTTCCAAGAGACCAAGAATGGAATATTCAGGGACATCTTCTCCACAGAGGCACAGAGTTGCAAAAACAAATAAGAAGCTCTTGGAGAAATATGAGAATTTTAACCTTTGTCCCGAACGAGCAGTTGATTATTCAAAGATACATGAGAATCTTACTTTCAGAGCACAAATGCAGGCTGTAGAATTAGAAGCATATACAATGCATACACACACACACACTGGCGTTCAATGAAATCGTGCATGAATTTTATGAGAATCTACAACCGACACTTGGGATCAATATGCATAATCTATAGTAAGAGGCAGAAAGAGCAACTCACAAAACAAGAGATTCTAAGAGCGATTCCTATACCCAATGTGCTTGAAGAGCACCCATCTTTTATAGATATAGTAATTGAGACACCAAGCAAATCCTGCCGGTTCAAAGAACTCTAATGCAAATCTCAGCGATGTTACTTTCAATGAGGGTTTCTTAAAAGTGGGCTACGTAAGATGGGAGTACGTTTTGGTAAGTTTATTTATAAAATATAACTTCTTACTGTCCTATGTAACGACGGAACTATGTTCATGGGGCATGATGTTATTAAATATAGTTCTAGAAATGCGCCTGTTCGATGTCGCATCCGTCATGTATTTCGCTATAGTTTAATGCATGGGACAACCCCATGAATGTATCAACCATCAATGATTGACAAAGCAATACTTATTCTTCCATCTCTGATAACAAAAAGTTGCATGAACACTGGAGTCAAACATCGCGAAGAAGATAGATTAAGAAATAAAGAAAAAAATAAGGATAACTAAAAATCAAGAAAAACAAAAATTTTATCCAAAAGAAAGAATTTTTTTGATATTTTCTACAAAACAATGCCTGATGGGCTTCAGTTTTCTTTTGCATGAAATTCTAGTCTTGTAACTTTGATTTGCATAACTGTATTTGACTTTAGTTCTCTGTAGCTCCATATTCTTGTAGCTTTATTCTCTTTTTAGCTCTTATTGAACTTGATTTCCTAATCTGCCTCTGAATTTATGCCATCTCTTTGTAGGAATAGGTCTAACCTGAAAAATATTCTAAAAATATTCGAGTCGCATAGTTTATATATAAAAATAGACAATACGAAGGCTATAAATATACAATGTGTGGAACTCATAACACCCGAACACCTATCTTTTGCTAGTTCTCAAGCAAAACCTAAACCTAAAAAGAGAAAGAAAAATCCTAATTCATTTTTGTAGGAATCATAGTTACACTTTGCATGTGTAACAAGCCATTAAACCCCTAGGTTCCCCTAGTGGACAAGTTGTATCTTGTGAGGATTTCCGGCGGTGCTATCAACAAACATCGTGATGAAGACAGATAATGAATAAAGAAAAGAAAAATAAAGATAACAAAAAAACAAGAAAAACAAAAATTCTATACAAAAGAAAGAAATTTTTCTATATTTTCTACAACTAATCTCACTAATATATAAACTCAAGAATGTTTTTGCATTGTAAATTTCCAAGGCAAGTATCACATCAAATACACTTATCATTTTAATGAAAAATTCAAATCTTATCTTTCAATACCCACTAATAAATAACTCATTGCCTCCTATACATCTACGTGCATGTGTGAGAGTCGACTTGAATTTTGAACTCTAACTCTAACTCATGATTCATCTTATTTCTCTAAATAATTTTTTCTTTTTTTTACTTTTCTTTTTTTCCTTTTTTGTGAATATTTCATATTTCATGCAAATAGTTATACTTGCTTAGGTGCAAATACCCGATTACTCAGATCATACTCTGAATATTTCACCTTTCATACGAGTATTCATGCTTCCTTAGATGCAAATATCCGATTACTTATATTATACTCTATCTCTTAAAAACACGATTCATGTGAATATTCATGCTTAGTTAGATGCAAATACTTGATTACATGGATCATACTATACCTCTATATTCTTTTTTTTTCTTTTTTTAGTGAAGAAAAACTACTCAATTTTTATCATCTTTATCCATAACCTAATAAACTATTGTGAACTAATAATAGATGTATACTTAACTCAAATTACTATTAGCAGTATTTATTTTCGGATTTTATTTTTTTAAAATTCTAAGTGCATTTTTCAGTCTACTCTACAATCAAATTTCAAATCTAAATATATTTTTTTATTTGTAATTAGGTTGATTTATTGTAGAAAATAATTTTTTTACTTTTTTATTTTATGATTTTTTTCTTTTCTTTGTACCCTAAAAACTATCCAAAGTGTAAAATAAAGAAACCCAAAATATAAATAAAATAAAAATCCTAGAAAAAACTAAAGATCCTAGAAAAACACAAAAATCTTCTAACCCACTTCCCTACACCTAAATTCGTGTACGTCCTCATACACGAATCATTGGTGTCGTAAAATAAATATGAAAACTATTGTAAAAATACTATACAAATAATGAGAGTCGTGAAAGATCACGATCTTAATATTGTCACCCTATTAACGCATGGAAAGTAGTTATAACCTAAGTAGTTATAACCTCTCGATCACTTCCCACTTTTATAGTGTGTACTTTAAATGTGAAGTGGGTGCATTGTTGTATCTCATCATCCTCCTATAAGTTATGAAATTATTTTTTTTTCCTTATGCCATCCTCACTTTTTCTGTCCACATATTCGCATTAATAATTAGATTAAATAACCCTTCATTATAAACTTGCCAATCATTATTGGTAATAACTACACATGAAGAAATACCATGAGATGTGAAGAATGCATCATGATTAAGTGTGTCTTGGACTGTGAAGTGTGGTGACCCTTCTAACTCATGAAGTAATGCAAGCTCCTCCGTAAACAAATCCTCAAAATTTTTCTCATTAAGGAATTGAATACTTGGAAAAATATCATCATATATAGAATTAGTATGTGTCAATTCATCTAATAACATGAGCTTATCTATGAAAATTTGCTCAAATAAGAGTTTATAATCAGCACAAGAGGTAAAATGAGAGTGCAAACTGAGAACCATGTTTACCTTAGTGGAGGAACTTGTTATGTGTTCATCCATATTGAATATGTTCAATGCCATAGTCATATTTTCAAATGATAGCCTCATGAGGTCCCCTCTACAATCAATTATTGTATTTCAAGTTGCAAGGAATGATCTGCCTAAAATAGCGGGAATTTGATTCCATGGGTTAGAAATTGGCTCAATTTCTAAAACAATGAAGTCTATAGGAAAGATGAATTCGCTGATCTTAATGAGCACATTGTTCGTAGCAAAATTTTTGCTTCCTTCCAATGAATACAACTTAGATTACAATGACAGTGAACAAGAAAAGGCAAATGAGAGGATTTATAATTATCGCTCTCTTTTACAAAATATAGTGGGTTCTCGCAGCGATGGGATCTACTAAATAGCTCCTTTGGACGATCTGACGTCGATGATCTTCTTGCTTGACGAAGATGACGGCCGACTTGATCTTTAGAGAGAAAGATCTTGATTCGTTCAAGGCTCTCATACGCAACTTGAACTTTTTTTAATACTCGAAAAAGATCCTCAAAGACTTCCTCAAGAAGGTATTTATAGTCTTGGGCCAATATGAGAGTTTCCAATCGAATATAATTGAAAGGTAGTTGTGTTCATCAAGGATTCTAATCAAATATCTTAATTTTAATTTAAATCTCTTTAATATGAATTCTGATTGGACTCAATTTGGGTATTGGATAAGTCTAAATCTCAATCTCAATCAATTTATGATTCTGATTATCTGCTCACGCAGAGTTAAACTTATCAAAACGCGGAGCTAAGGATTAGTTCCGCATTTTCCTCAAACGCGAGGCTAAATAGCCAAAATGCGGAGCTACGGAGTTAGCTCCGTGTTTTCCATGAAATTCCTTTTTACTTAGAAATTTTCAGTACCAAAAGAACCCCCTCCAAAGTTTTCAAAATGGCTTAGAACTGAGGAAATTTTTAAATACTTTGGATTTTCAAACTCGAACGTAGAGTTAAAAGACCAAGTTATCTTCGAGTTTTGTACATTCACGCGAAGCTAATAGCCCCGCGTTTTGCTCAGTAGCTGCTTTAATTCTCGCGCCGAATACCAAGGGGCGGGCGTTTTCTTTTAAATAGAGTCTTAACTCTTCTTCTTCTCACTTCATTCGAAGGAATTCTCAAGAATGCAGGCGATCAGGCGACTCAGGCGACCGAGCGATTTTGTGCCCTTTTTCCTTGATTTCCTGTCGATTTCTTCCATAGTGATGGCACCCAAGAAGAGCTCTTCTTCTCGTGCTTCTTCTCTACCTGCAGCAGGCGCTAGCAGCAGTGGCAGTGGCCGCGGCAGAAGCCACAGTGGCTGAGCAGTCCACGCCACGCCGATTGGAGGTAAAAACCTCATCTTTCTAGCCCTTTAGGATGATTTTAGAGTGATTTGGCTCGGTTTTAACCGGCCAATCACTTCTTTCACTGGCGAAACTGCCATACTCCGTCCATATAGCTTGGGGAAGAAGAGACCTCTAGTCTTCTTCTACGCGAAACTATCGCGTTATCTTCGCGTTTTGTACACGAAGTTATTTTTGTTAACTGTCGCGTTTCTACACGAGGTTACAGATTTAACTTCGTGTTTGTGAATGCGAAGTTATTCAGTTAGCTTCGCATTTTTTTTTACGTGAAGTTATTCCCTTAGCTTCGCGTTTTTGGCTGATTAACTTCGCATTTTAGTCAGAACGCGAAGCTATTTTCTTACCCTCGCGCGAAGTTGTTTTTAGCTCCGCGTTTCTACACTTAGGAGATTTTCTGGATTTTCAAAAAGTTTTCTAACTCTGATTCTTCTTTTGCAGTTGGCTATTCAGTGGATCATGTCTCCCGCAGGCATCACTTCGGTTTTGCTGGGGGTGTAGACCTAGCAACCTAGTTTCGCTTCACAACTGACCTTCTAGTCTTCAATTCAGGTCTTAGAGAGCGTAGTGAGAAGTTGATCAGGTACAGCCCTACTACTGCAAGGGAGATCATCACCGATGCTCTGTTTGAGGCAACTAACCAAGAAGCGTTTGAGAAGCCCGCATTCATCTTCGGAGATGCAACAGGGCACTCGGACGAGATCTCGTTTGAAGAAGAGAGAAAATGGCTCTATCAGACCAGCGATTTGCTGATGTTCCTTCCCGTCATGGAACGTAGCTACCCTCTGGTGTATCTCCAAAGGCTGTCCTCCCGTCGCGAGTTAGAATGGGAACTAACTCATGAGTATGACGGAGTTGTGAGCGGCAAATTCGGAGCAAATGGGGCTTTCCAAGATGGTCCTCCCAGATGTATTACTGGGCAAATTCGGCACTAACGGGGCAACCGGATCCTTCTTTACACTTGTGGGTGAGCTAGGACTTGCTCTCCACGAGATGTATGAAGTGTCAGGGTTATCAATGGGAGAGGTTCCCAATGAAGAATATATCCCTATCGCCAAGGAATTGAACATGCTGAAGGTGAGGGATGAACACATCTACGAAACATACTGAGAGATGATGTGCCACTATCAATCTGTGCCGATCTAGCTGGAGTAAGAAATCAAGGGATCGACCACAAAAAAATGGGCAGACTACCTCTTTATTAACTTAAATGAGAGTCTTCGTATAGTTTGCAGACGCCCGTCTGTCAATATTGAAAAGATAAAGGAGCGCATCTCCAAGTTGGAAGCCACGACCTACACTACTGAGCCTAATGAAGGGGGGTTCAGCCCGGACACAGTCTTCCAGAGCTTCCACTACCAAGCATAGTTCCCTATTTCAGATAGGAGTCTGCTTGCGGGCTTCTTGATATTCTGGCTAAAGAGGTGTATCGTTCCTTCATTACCCAAGGAGGCCATTGCGAAGAACGTTGTCTATCCCGCTGTCTTACTGGCTTACGGACGACCGTTCAGGCTCTTGCCAACAATGGTTAGCAATCTCCAGAGCGGACTTCGAGCCCTCTGCAACAGCTTTGTTCTAGCAGAAAAGAACAAGGGCAAAGCTACAAAGGGTAAAGCAGCAAAATAAACTGCTACGGTGAAGACACTGAACCCCAGGGTGGAAATGTCCTACACATACTTAATGGCGTGGCTAGTCATGCACTGCCCATCGTTGATGAGTGCTGTGGATTACAGTCCAATCGACAAGCCATTCCTTGTAGAGAAGTACGAACGCTCTACATGGAAGAGCAACTATATGTCGATAATCCACAAAACGCTCCGCCACTACCAGAACTACGAGATCTTTCGCTGCTTCCCCGACTTCCCTGGAGGAGAGTATGGATCAAGATTTAAAGATATTTTGGGAGCAGATAACTTTACCAATTTATCTTCGGGGCCTTTTGGTGGTTATTGAATATTTGCCCCAGACGCTTGGTGTATAGGCATGACACCATGTGCTATATAGAGCCGTATCTCCCCAGCCGATTTTTTTGTCAATTCGGATATTCACAGCTCTATATAGGGAATCCGAACAAGGGGCTGGCATACGAAGGAAATCTGTACGCAGGAGCACGGGGCTGGTTCCATTTTGTCGCCAGAGGAACCGGAGCCGAGTTTATGTTGCCCCAAAAGGTGCCGAACTTGAGCATGGCTTTGAGCTTCCGTATGTGGTACAGCATTGGCAACGCAGATGTACCTAACTTCTCTATCAACCACAGCTGCTGTAAGGAGATAGAGACCTTCTACTCTTGCCGAAAAGGGACAAAAAGAATTAGAGTGAAAGGAATGGACGAATTCCTTGGCACGATGGCCGATCCATCAGATGCAGGCGTCTCTGATGGTGACGATAATGATGATGGCAATGATGCTGATGTTGGCGGTGCTCCCCAACCTGTCGTCATTCGTTCCCGGAGCCCGACTGTCAAACACGTGGGACTGCTAGGGGCGAGCCAGCCCGAAAGAAGAAGAAGCTGGCTGGGGACATGTTGGTAATCCCTCATGATGTGGCAGTCCAATTCGCTACGGATTTGCATGCCTCAACTCTGCCATCGGCATCTGCAGAAGAGAGCAGGCCATTGAAGCTCCTAATGTCACTGAAGCTCCGGCTCTACCAACCACAGAATCCACTAAGCACACTACGACACAACCTATAGGTAGCGAGAAAGGTGTTCTCCTAAAGACGGCCACCGCTCCTCCTTCAAGTCAAACCACAGGACTTGTATCCACTGGTATGGTTCTTCACTTTTAATTTTCATATTCTAACTTCTTATTCTTTTTCTTCATATATGTTACACTCCCTGTTTGCTTCCTGAGATCCAGGTAGTCAGCTTCACTCTCGTATGCACTCAACTACCAGGGTGGAGTCCGATGATCTAGTCGACTACTCTGGTACTACAGGCTCGGTGGCGGACTGGGTAGTTCTGCAGACAGATTCGATGCAGACTACTTCACAACAGCCCCACATTCGGTTCCTTCATCAACTCCTCCCATAGATGAATTAGGGAGTGATGATAGGACCGATGCTGTTGCTGCCATGCCAAGCGATGCTCCTTATCTCCGAGCCTACCATCTCCAACACCAGCAATCTGCTCTGAGAACACTTTCCCTGTTGTCGTTGGTATGCTCACTACTCCTCAGCCAGCGATATTAATGCCATCGACAATTGTGGCTGTTGAGATGCTAGTGGCCCCTCCTGCTCCAACTCGCCTGCCAACAGGGGATGAAGACAATTTAAAGTTTTCGTTTGAAGCCACTTCTGCTACGGGAGGAGATTCAGGCGGAGACATTCCATCATCTACCCCTGTTGGCGAAGCTGCTTGACTTACCAGTACCAACAATATTTCACCTAGGGTTTTCAGTTCTTCCAAGTCCTTATTGGCTTTATTGGCCCCGCATGTCATGAGTCTGGTTCAAGGGCAAGCTTCTTCTTCCTCGACTCTTATAGAAGCCACCCCTCCTCCGAAGACATCTTCCTTGGTATTGCCTGCACTAAACTTAGACTCTGCTGATCCTCTTGAGGAGTTTTTCAATCACAGTGTCAATGATTTTATGTGGCTACTTAGGAGATGTATCGGGATGATCCTGGTTAGAAGAGATTTTCTCGAGCTTGGACGCCCAATGTTGTCAGTTATTTGGACAATATTGAAATAATCGGAGGACATGACTGAGCAGCTACTTACCGAGCCCGCCTTGAAGTCTTGGAAGAGCAGGTGCAGACACTAAACACAGTTTGCCAAGCGGACATGGATGTGATCACCGAAATTGAACTAGAGCGGTTACGGGTAGAGATGACGACCCGTCAAGAGGAGCTAAGGCGCCAAGAAGAAGAGTGGTGTCGGGAGAGCTACGAGCCAGCCAGGAGTCCATCCTCAAGGGGCTAGAGATGGTGGACTTTGAAATTGAGGGGAGCCAAGCAGCCATCCTTAGAGCCATAGAGACTATTGGCAAAACTCAGGCTATTTTAGAAGCCAACGAGTCTCTGCTAGGAGAATCCATGAAGAAACGGGAAGAGTTTATCCTTCAACAAGGACAACTTGAGCAGGAAGGCATGATGAGGAGCCGTTCTATCGAAGAATCTCGTCAGCGGTTGGCCCACTAACTGTAATAAACGACAATAATTTACATAGGTAGGCTCAACACTCCGTGGAGGAAACCCGTCGTCGAGTTATTGATGAGATGACAAATACGTTGAAGCTTTTGGGAGAGCCTTTACTCCCTTGCTTTCTCACACATATTTATTTATTCTTTGTAATAAAAGAAACTCAACAATTCTTTGACTTCTTTTATTTTTGTAAATTTATTCTTTTAATTCATGAATAAAGATAATTCTTGTGATTCTTTTATCTATTGGCTACAATTTTTCTTGCACAACAAATAATTGACATAAAATAGTTCATAGTTTTGGTAAAACAATTCAAGGCTCATCTGCGTAACATAGATTGTTGATACCAGAATGACCGGATCAAAATTACTAACCGCGGTAAAGTTCTCTAATAGAGCAAGCTGATAGCTTGTGGAAGCGTTTAATTGGATACACCAGAATGATCAGATTAGGATCATTGACTTGGACAGAGGCGCATAATTGCACATACCTTAGTTTGGTAAAGAAATTCAAGTGCTCATATGCGTAACTTGAACATGTGGATAGTTATACTCTTAGGGATATGAACCAGATGTGACAATTTTTTTATGCATAATACTTTTTTCAAAAATTGTCATTGATCGGCATCATCATTCTGTCGCCATTCTGGTTCATTAAGCGATAAGCTCCACTAGAGTATACCGACTCCAAGATGAACGGTCCTTCCTATTGGGTTCAAATTTATCCTTAGTTTTGTGGGTCAAAATTATTGGCCTTTTAATAGCCAGAATCAAGTCTCCCTTAAAAGGTTCTTTGTTTAACGTTCTTATTGAATTCTTGCAAGACTTGGGCTTGATACAACTCAATCTGTTGCTTAGCCAGGAGACGCTTCCTATCGAGCGCTTGTAGTTCTCGTAATCTTTGCTGATGGCGTTCTTCTGTCATCATCTTTGTGGCTAATGATGGTATCTTGACCTCCAGAGGCAAAACGACCTCGCTTCCATATACAAAGGAGAAAGGGGTAACTTTTGTTGGGGTGCGGACTGTGGTGCGATAAGCATACAAACACTCCCCTAGCTTTTCACCCCAGTCTCATTTGTTAGAAGAGACGAACTTCCGAGGGAGTTTGAAAATAGTCTTATTAAAAGCTTCGGCCAATTTGTTCGCCGCTGGGTTATATGGCGTTGAAGCCATATCTTTAATTTTTAACTTATCATAGAATCGTGAGAACCCCTGGCTGATGAAATGTAGCCCGTTATCATGAATGATTCTTCACAGAATGCCAAAACGGTAAATGACATGATGCTTAATGAACTTAATTACATCTGTCATCTTCACCTCTCACATGGGTATGGCTTCAGCCCATTTTGAAAAATAATCGGTTATTGCAAGTATGAACTGATGTCCTCTGGACGACGCGGGAGTTATTGGCCCCACGATATCCATTCCCCATGCCTCAAATGACCAACTAGCAATAATATTGTGCAAGTATTCTAGGGGTTGATGAATAAAGTTGGCATGCACCTGACATGCATGGTATCATTTAGCGTATGCCATTGCATCAGTAATTATCTTTGGCCAGTAGTATCCTAGCCTTCTTATGCAGTCCGCGAGTTTTGTGCCGGGCTGATGAGCTTCACACACTCCATCATGCATCTCTTTCAGCACTTCATCAGCTTCTGCTTTTAAAATGCAGCGTAGTAAGAGACCATCATTTGACTTTCTGTATAAAGTCAAATGCTGTAGGATCATAATAAATCTTTGGGCCTTCCTCTTTATTGAGGCAGCTTCTTTCGGATCTTCGGGCAACATCCCGTATAATGCATAATCGATGAACGAAAATTGCGAATCACGGGGTTCCAGAGTTAAGATTGTTTGGCATACTTGGTTTGGAAAAGTGTATCCGGATGGAGGAGTTCTCTACTTCCAATGCTGATACTTTTAGCTGCACCTGGCGGGATTCCCAATGTTGCAACTAACGCGGCAAGAGTGTCCGCATAGATGTTCTCATTTCAAGGTATAAGATAGATATAAAACTATTTGAAATATCCCACCAACTCAATGGCTAATTGATGGTAGGGGTTTCATGTTTGATTTCATACTCACCCGTCATCTGATTGATGATAAACTTAGAGTCTCCATATGCCTCTAGACAGTTCACCCCCAGTTACAGAGCCATTTTTAAACGAACAATAAGCGCATTGTATTTCGCCACATTATTTGTACATGGCTCGGTTAACGAGTAGCCATTAGGCAGTATGTGTTTATGTGGGGAGATCAGCACCACTCCCACTCCGGCAGCAGACCGTCTTGCAGAACAATCAAAGAACATCTGTCATGGTTGTTCTTTGCTAGTCGTATTGACTTCTAATGTCTGTTTAGAGATATTCACTGATGATTTAGAGTTGGACCAAATTGGATGGTCTGCTAGGAAGTCGGCAATCGCTTGTCCCCTCATAACTTTTTGAGGAACGAAGTGGATGTCATATGGTGATAGCAGTAATGGCCATTTTGCCAATCGTCCATTTAAAGATCCTAGTTTTGTCATCAGGATTTTCAAGGGATTGACCCGTGATATGACATGAATTGTTTGCCCTGAAAGATAGTGTCGCATTTTCTGGACGGCGAACACTAGTGCTGAACATTCTTTTTCAATCGGGGTATATCGATGCTCAGCTCCAATCATTGTTCGGCTTAAGTAATAAAAGGCATGTTCATGACTGTGCTCATTATATTGAGCAAGTAACGCTCCTAGTGCGTTATCCATGGCCCTTACATATATAAGGAACGGTCTTTCAGGGACAGGTGCCATGAGGACAGGAGGTTTCGTAAGGTATTCTTTAAGATCATCAAATGCTTGTTGACATGCTTCGTCCCATATGAAGGAAACCCCCTTTTTCATAAGTCTGGAGAGCGGCTGCCATCATCTTAATAAATTGGAGATAAAGTGTGGATATAGGCCAACTTTCCTTGTAACCCCCTCAACTCTTTAAGGTTCCGGGGAGGTGACATTTCTTTGATCGCTTTTACCTTTCAGGATCAAGGAAAATTCCTTCTGAAATAACTACAAATCCAAGGAACTTTCCACTGGACACCCCCATGATGGACTTAGCAGGATTCATTTTCAAGTGATGTCTTTGCATGAGATTGAAGACTGTTCTCAGATCCTGAAGATGGTCATCTTTATTTTTGCTCTTGACTACCAAGTCATCTACGTAACACTCTACAGTTTTACGCAGATGTTCTTTGAATATAATGTTCATCGTGCGTTGATAAGTGACACCGACGTTCTTTAACCCAAAGGGCATTACTGTATAACAGTACACCCCCAATAGCATTCTGAAAGTCGTGTGCTTCTCATTGTCTAGGTGCATTTTAATCTGACTGTAGCCTGAGAAGCCATCCATAAAGGACATCCCCTCGTAACCGCAGGTGTTATCAATCATTTGTCCTTAGGGCATGCGGCATTTAGATCCCAAAAATCGATGCATATCCGGATCTTGCCGTTCTTCTTATGAACTGGTACTATATTGGCCACCCGACGAGGATGTTGTTCTTCACGGATAAATCCTGATTTTATGAGCTTGCTAACCTCATCGACTATTGCCTCCATTAATTCTGGTCGAAAACGCCATGTTGTTGTTTGACTGGCTTGGCGTCTTCTTTAATACTTAACCGGTGCATGGCAATCTGAGGATCGAGCCCGGGTATGTCTTCATAAGTCCATGCAAACATGTCTATATATTCCTTGATAAGGGATATAAGTTCCTCCTTTTCTAAGGTAGTTAGCGTGTCGCTTATGAAAATGGATTTCAGATTCTCTTCCGTTCCCATGTTAACTTGTACTAACTTATCTTCTGTGGGTAGGTCACGCTGTTCAAAATGGACATCCCAGAGGGTATCCATGTGTTTAGCCCAGGAATCATCTTGAACATCAATTGGTTCCACGTCGCTTTCTAGTGCGGCTGAAACCATATTTGCTGTTAGAGATTGAAACTAAGCGCCAGTACTTAGATTCGAGTCATGATCAAACGGATACGGATCCTCATCAGCCGAAGAGTTCTCTTCGTATTTGTATGGCGGTGAGGGAGGAGTAGATACATAGCCTAACCCCCTTTGAGTTTTCTGATAATAATCTGGGCTTCCCGCTTGGTCTAAATGAAGGTATGAGATTTTGCCACCCTTTCACAAAGTTTAATCCCGGCTTTTGGGTAAAATTATAACCCATCATTTCCATCATTTGTTGGGACTTTTGCTCGTATAAGTGAAATTGGAGTGATGTTTGTTTATCACTTTCACTACTTTGTCTTTGGTTAGACGATGTGATCACTTTGCCAAAGACAATTGGCTTTTGAGATACCTGTCGTGGAGGTACTTCAAAGAAGTGATCTCATCCCTTCATTACTTTAGACCGAGAGATGAGGGATGACTTGATTGGCAAATGATATGCCGCGAGAACTTCAAATTCAGACAGGCCATCCACTTCGGTGGAAGTACAAGAAGGTTCAGACTTTGTAGCGATAGCAGGCTCGTAGACTAATTTTATATTTTCATTAATAACCCACTCATCGTCAACCACATTGGTTACACTTCCATCAGAATTTACATTAAAATTTATATGAGGGTTTATCACATAGTCACCCCCATCATCCTCTTCCAGAGATTCATGTTCAGTGTCTGCCTCATTGCTCCTATCGTCGTGTCCTTGTGGTTCTTATAGAGGACCTCATGGGCCGGCTTGTAGAGCATAGCATTAGTGAAGTAATTTTCTAGCCATTTGAATGGCTGCCTATCTGCAACTAGCGTCCGGACTTCTCCTTGTTCATCGCTGTACTTCATACATTGATGAAGAGTCGATGGGACTATCACATAAGCATGGATCCATGGTCGCCCCAGTAGGATGTTATTAGACGTGTCTGAGTCTATAACATAGCACGTAACTTCTGTCCTCAAATCTTTGATTTGACATTGAAGTCGGATCTTCCCGAGGGGACAACTATCGTTAGCATTAAACCCGTATATCATAGTATTTGTTGGTATCAAGCAATGGGGCAAAATTCCCAATAGCTGCATCAATCTTCTAGGAATGACGCTTAATGCAGACCCTGAATCAATTTGAATGTGGTCCACCTTTGTGGATCTGACATATCCGGTGAAATATAAAGGCTTATTATACTTTATATTCCTTACCTGCATGTCCTCTGGGGCAAAGGTAATCTGTGGAACCTACCTCCTCACTTGATAACAGCGGGGGTAGGAATCCTAATCTTCATTGGCTGGCTCGACAATCTGTGCTAGGAGAGATTCAGAGTCTGGCAAAGCCTCTCTTAATGCTTCGCGAGTTGATTTCGACAATCGCAACAACTCATAAAATGTAACTCGAGCAGGGATATTAGCTAACTAAGCTCTTATGTCAAATTTGAACGTAGCATCCTTGACCTCTTCATCTTTTCCAGGAATTTTTTTGGAAACACAACCTTTTTTGCTTTGCAGGCTTTGCGAGTTCTCCGTATATATTCTTCGGGTTTACTCTGGTGTAGTCTTTGAGGTAGGCTTTACCGGATCGAGTACCGGAGGGACCTGCCTCATCTTGGTGAGTGGCCATAGTTTTGGCCTTTTCATCAGAGTCAGTGAATACTGCAGTAACTATGTACTCTACTTTTATTTTCGCGGAAATAGTATTACTAGTCCATCTCCTCTGGCTCCCTAAGGTGGCCCATTGTTCATCCTGTAATAGATCAGGGTGGACCCACATGACTTCTCCTTTTTGTGTTGTTACGGGGACAAGTCCTTTCTGTGCTCTTTCATGTGGGTCATGATTCTTCATGACCAGTTTCTCTTCTGGTATCGAAGTTACTCCTGCAGGGAACTCGTGAGTTCCTACCACTAGGGTTGCCATATTAGCAGTAACTTTCTTCTGTTCCTCTTTCAGCGTTAAAACTCCAGCCTCTTATGACTCCAGCCCCTATCAATGCTTGAATCCTATTCTTCAGGGGGTAACAGTCCTTGGTAGGGTGTCTAACATTCTTGTGGTATAGACAATAGTTGAGATCGTTGGTTTTATCAACGTCCTCTGGTTTTCTATTTTCTAGAAGTTTCAACATTCCCTTCCTAAGGAGCAGATGGAAGTGTGTAGGTATCTGTTCTACCTTAAAGTATAGGTCCTCTCTTGTCGGGGCCTATTCTGTCCCGTGTCTTTTTGATTTTGGGGCTTCGGGTCTAGAGAATTTGTCTTCTGTGGAGCGGCATCCGATGCCATTACCGCTTTCACCTTATTCTTATTGTTGTTTTGCGCATGCGGCCTATTATTTCCATGGTTCCTTGCTCCACGATATTCTTCGACTCGGCGGATAAAGTCTTCGGCTTGCTCCCCCTGTTTAAACAAATCCTTCCAAGTCTTGGACTCTACGGCTCCCATTTTTAAGAGCACGTTAGTCTTGAGGTTATGCCTGCAAGTTTTCACCATAGTTTCCTCGACCATTCCGTGTTTGCAATGCATAGACTTCTCTCGGAACCTTTCTATAAAACCCTTCACCATTTCTTGTTCCCCTTGCCTTGTTGCAAGGAGGGAATGAACCAATATTTCGGTATCATCCTTGAAGAAATGTTCGAGAAAGTGTCTCTCAACGTCATCTAGGTATTGATAGTACCTGGGAGCAACTACATAAACCATGTGAAGGCAGGCCCTCGCAAAATACTTGCAAATACCTTGGTCATTACTGCGTCGTTCCCCATGAATTGCCTTGCTTGAGATAAGAAGTAGTAGATATGCTGACTTGGGGATCCTTTCTCGTCATACGGCTCCAACTTGAGCGGTTTATACTTTTCAGGGTACGGTGCCAAATCCCATTCAGGCGGGTATGGTCTCGAAACCCCCGACTCCTTCAGTTCCTTCTTTTGCATCAAGGTATCAAGTTAGCTTTGAAACTTCTCAATTTTCTCTTCCTGAGGGTCACGAAAATAATACTTATCCTCGTCTTCATGTGCCGAGTAAGTCTTTTCTTCTTTATCTTCTTCATTTATCTTAAACAGAGTTTCTTTTTCTTCTTTGGCGGTGATTCTGAAGAAGTTTTGGCTTTATCTTCGACTATTTTTTGGATGTTTTCGACCACCTGTAAGAGCATCATTTTGAGATCCTCGATCATTTTTTGTTGATCTCGGATCATCTATTCTTGCGCCTCCAATCTTTGATCGATATGGTCAGATTTATCCATCATATGTGATGCTGATTTTTGTGGTCGGGACGATGCAGAAGAGCGTGGTGAAACTATGGCCGAGTTGTCGCTGTCGTCATCATAAGAACCTTTTATAAGTTTCTTATAATTTCGAGGTGGGACAGCACCTGATTTAAGTCGAGTAGGATGATGAGATTCTTCATCACTTGTTTCTGAATCATCATCCCTATCTACGACTTTCTTCCCCTTTCCAACCATGTTAGAGGTTACTACTCTCCATTCTTTTTCTCGGGGAGCACTTTTTGTCCTTTTTGCAGGGTTTTTGTCTGACTCAGTTAATCGGTCGAATACCGACACCCTGTTCTTACTGCAGTAACAATTGCTCAGCACAGCAGATACTACTGCGTAAGCTGCTCGCAATGACAAATAGGATCCGATTGAACTTGATTTATACTCCTTTTCTTGGTTAAGTATTTTCTGAGGTCAGTGGCCTTGAGTACGGAATTGTGGGGCCCACTCATCTGTTGAGAGGGTCTAGGGGCCCACTGGAGCTTCTTGGAATCATTAGTGTCTAGTTCTAGTCTAATAGTGCGATTATCAACCCTGATTTTATTTTCAGGTTGATTTACGCGGAGCTGAGAAGTAGCTTCGCGTTTTGATACGTGGAGCTAAGAAGTAGCTTCGCGCTTTGATACGCGGGGCTGAGTAATAGCTTCGCGTTTTGGTAAGCTAGCCTCGCGTTGTACGCTGGCTTGGTGTTTCTGCAGAAGTTTAACTTCTGGAATATTAGTCTCGCGTGGAAGAAAATTCTTGCATGCTGGCTTATTCTTGCAATTTACACAAGTCATATCTTCGTGTTTAACGTGATTCTTGCGATTAATGCAAGTTTGATAATTACCTTCGTGATTTACGCGAAGGTAAAGAGTTTTGCGATTAACGCAAGTTTCACCATCTTTGTGATTTATGCTAAGCTCGACTTTAGCCTCGCGTGGAGAATTACCATCACACGCTGGTTTTAAGGGAAGTTTATCATCGCGATTTATGCGAGTGTCAAGTATCTTACGATCGACGCAAGTCTTACTGGCTTCGCGTTTAACGCCAAGCTTAGTTTTAGCATCACGTGGAGAATCACCATCGTACACTGGCTCTATCAGGATTTTATCATCGTGATTAACGCGAGCTTCTCTAGTTTTAAGTCCTGATAAAATAGCCTCGCGTGGAGAATCACACGCAAGCTTGTCCTTGCGATTCACACAAGTTGCAGCTTCGCGTTTAATGCGATAGCGACTGGTCATGCGATTAACGCAAGCCAACTTGCGAGGTATAGTATCTTCGAGTTCTGTTGCCTGAATAGCCTCGCATTTAACGCGGGCTTTGAGGGCCTTTCGCCTAGCTCTCCGATTTCGGTTCCGGAGTTGGGTTCTGGTCAATCCAGTTCCCGAGCCCTCTTCGGCAGTAGAGAGGTCATCCTCTTCTAGGGTTTTCTGCCCAAACGACGGCTCTATGGTCGTGATTTTCAAGGGTTGCCAATTAACGGTGGAATCCCAATTACCCAATTTACGGGTATTGGAGCACACGCGATGATAGCGCAACATTTCGGTCTGGTTACCTGACGTAGAGGAGAGATACTGATTGTACTTCTGCCGGTTGATCTCCATGACTAGCATGTTAATGTCGGATCCGATCCTCTAGACGTCAGATTGCGCCACTATCTCTTTTTCGGTGAAAGAGACTTCTTACACTGTGGCCGCCAGTTTGTTCATAGCAAAATTTTTGCCTCCTTCCATTGAATACAACTTTGATTACAACGAAAGTGAACAAGAAAAGAACAAATAAGAGGATTTTTAATTATCGCTCTCTTTTACAAATTATAGTGGGTTCTCGCAGCGATAGGATCTACTAAATAGCTCCTTTAGACGATCTGACGTCGATAATCTTTTTGCTTGACGAAGATGACTGCCGACTTGATCTTTAGAGAGAAAGATCTTGATTCGTTCAAGGCTCTCACGCGAAACTTGAACTTTTTTTTAATACTGAAAAAAGATCCTCAAAGGCTTCCTCAAGAGGGTATTTATAGCATTGGGCCAATGTGACAGTTTCCAATCGAATAGAATTGGAAGGTAGTTGTGTTCATCAAGGATTTTAAGTAAATATCTTAATTTTGATTTAAATCTCTTGAATATGAATTCTGATTGGACTCAATTTGGATATTGGATAAGGCCAAATCTCAATCTCAATCAATTTAAGATTCTGATTATCTGCTAACGTGGAGTTAAACTTATCAGAATGTGGAGCTATGGATTAACTCCACGTTTTACTCAAACGCGAGGCTAAATAGCCAAAATGCGGAGCTACGGAGTTAGCTCCGCGTTCTGCGGGAAATTCTTTTTACTTTGAAATTTTCACTACCAACACACATCTTCAATAATATCAAGTGGTTTCTTGATCAAACGATCAACTAGCTATAATATGACCCTGTTAGGTTAAAATTTTCCTAACCCCAATTGCTGATAAACTGTGTAAGGAAGCAAATTGACACTTGCCCCTAAATCAAGCAACGCCCTGTCAAATGTAGTGTTTCCAATGTGCATGAGATTGTAGGGGAACATGAATATTTATATTTGATAGGAAATAAGTTAGAGAGAATTTGCGATATGCAGTAAGAAATACTTTCTCATAAACGTTTCTTACTTGTTTTTTAGTACACAAATCCTTGAGAAATTTGGCATAAATGAAAACCTGTTGTATAATATCTAAGAGTGAAATATTAACTTTCACCTGCTCAAATATTTCAAGAATCTTCTCTACTTGCAGTGAAGACTTCCTAAACCGGTTGGGATATGGTGCTTTCAACTTAAGAACATGTTCCTCCAAATGAGCGTGTCATGATAATGGAGGTGATGGAGATGATGTGGGGAAAGAGATAGAAAAGTAGCTTGCGGAATAGAAGGAGTGAGATCAAGAGGTATGGCTACATTATTTTCCACTTACTTTCTAGATCTGAGAGTGTGAATGGCAGTGCAATGGTGAAATGAGATGAAGTAGACTTAGATGAGTTGGATTTGATATTCATTATTGGTTGGATTGGAAAGGTACCTGACCCTCGCTCATTCAACTATGTGGCTAACTGTCCAATTTGCTACTCTATATTCTTGATCGACTGAGAACTTGTAAGAAGTTGTCAGTCAGTCTATTATATAAAATCAGTAGACACTTTTATTAAATTTTGCATTTGTGTGTCTAAACTGGATGTTGTCTTGAAAAGGTTCTCCACATTATTTTCTAGTGTAATTTTCCATCTATCATAATCATTGTTAGACCCGTACTGAGGATATAATTGATTATGTACAGATAGTCTATTCTTATTGTTCCTTTTATTCATAATATTTGGATATTGATATACACCCACATTAGGTCTTGGAAATTGACCAGTGGTTGGATGTTGCATGTTAGGGCTTGGGCTCCCTGATATCACCCATAACCCATGAGAGAATTGGGTGATTCCTCCAGCTTGGATTATATATAGAGGCGTTAGGAGCATTGATTACTTAAGTGTTGTTTATGGGTCATTGATACAAGGCGTTAACCTGCTCAAGTGTTGGACTCATAGGGTTCATTAATAATGGATACTCCTCAATAATATGACTTGGAGTTCCGTAGTTGAAACATGTGAAAACTTGTCTTTGATTGACTTTATGTTGGCAGTGAAAATTTCTAAGTAAATAGGATTTTCCACAACAGAACGTGGAACTAATTTATAACTCCGCGTCTGGCTATTTGTAGTCTCACGTTTGAGTAAAACGCGGAGATGATAAATAGCTCCGCGTTAGCTCCGCATTCTGGTTATTTAGCGCTGCGTTTTGATGCGATTAAAGCTCCGCGTGAGCAGATAACCAGAATCTCAAATTGATTGAGATTATGAGTTGGGCTTATCCAAATACCAAATCAAGTCCAATCAGAATTCTAAATCAAGAGATTTAAATTAATATTAAATATTTGATTGGAATCCTTGATGAGAGCAAATTCTATTTAGATAGAAACTCTCAAATCTTCCTGGGGCTATAAATACCTTCTTGGTGAAACCCTAGGGGTCCTCTTTTTCTGATTGAGTCTTCTTTTTGGCGTCTGAAATCTTCTTTGTGATCCTTTGGTAATTCAAGTACGCGAGGGAGCCTTGAAGCCTTTTGTGATCGTCTTTCTCAGCATCTCAGAGAATTCAAGTTACGCATAGAGTCTTGGATTCGTGAAGAGCAAAGACCAAGAAGATCATCTACAGTCGACCGATATCTTCAAAAGAGAAGATTTCAACGTACCGATCGTCCAAAGGAGCTGCTCGACAGATCCCATCGCCACTGATCCCACATTTATTTTGTAAAAGAGAGAGATTGAAGTATAAAATCCTCTCGTTTGTTCTCTTTTCATCTTGTTCATTTTCATTGTAATCCAAGTTGTATTTAATGGAAGGAAGCAAAGGAACTTTTGCGGCGAACAAACTGGCAACCACAGTGGGAGCCATTTCTTTCACTGATGAAGAGATTGTGGTGCAATCGGACGTTGATATGATCGGATCCGAAGTAGACACGCTAGTCGTTGAAATCGACCAGCAGAAGTACGAGGAGTTCCTCTCCTCTGGATCAGGTGACTTGGATGAGACACGGCACTATCGTCGCATGTACTCCAATGCCCGAGCGACGGGTAGAAAGGTATCCACCGAGAGACGGGGATCCTTGGAGACTGCGGCTATAGGGCCGGAGTTCACATAAGAAATCCTAGCCGAAGATGAGTTTCCGACTGTCGAAGAAGATCTGGGGACTGGATTGACCAGAACCCAACTCCGAAATAGGAACTAGAGAGCGAGGCGTAGAGCCCTCAAAGCCCGCCTTGGACGCGGAGCTAATACCAGAAGACGCGGGGCTATGGTCCCTCGCAAATTGGCTCGCGCTACCCGCGAGATCAATCTCTACCGCGTTAAATGCGAAGTTACAACTTGCCTTAAAAGTAAGGAAAAGTCAGCGCGTGATATTCCGCGCGAGGCTACCGCTGATCTTAGCGAGAGACGCGAAGCCAGCGAAGTTTGCGCTAGTCGCAAAATATCTGACACTCGCGACAAACGCGAGTATAAAAATTCTATAAAGCCAGTGTGATATATTCCACGCGAGGCTACTGCTGAGCTTAGCGAGAGACACGAAGCCAGCGAAATTTGCGCTAGTCGCAAAATATCTGACACTCGCGAGAGACGCGAGTATAAAAATTCTGTAAAGCCAGCGTGTGATATTATGCGCGAGGCTGATACTAAGCTAAGCGAGAAACGCGAGGCTACTTGCGAGAAATGCAAGACTTATGACACTCGCGAGAGACGCGAGTATAAAAATTCTATAAAGCCAGCGTGTGATTTTCCACGCGAGGCTGATACTTAGCCAAGCGAGAAACGTGAGGCCAGTAATGCTTGCGAGAAACGCAAGTATTTAATACTCGCGAGGAACGCGAAGTTGATTGGCAAATTGTTGTCAGTCGTAGAAATTGCGCGAGACGCGAAGTTATGACTTGTGATAACCACAAGGGTAAGCCAGCGTATAGGAATTTTATTCCACGCAAGGCTAAAACTACAGAAGAGAAACTTCTGAAAACACGCCAAGCCAGCGTAAAACGCGAGGCTGACGTGGATAAACGTGGAGCTATTCTTCAAGCCTGCAATATAAAACGCGTGGCTACTTCTAAGCCCTGCAAAGATCAATCTGACTACAGAACAGGGTTGATCAGTCAAAGAAGCTTCAGTGGGTTCCTAGACCCTCTCAAAAGTTGGATGGACCCCACGACCCCACGGCTAAAGGTGCTGATCTCAGGGAGTATCTGTCCAAGAAGAGAGGCATAGACTAACTTCAATCTGAACCTGTCTGTCATTGCCAGCAGCTTATAACGGCAGTATCTGCCGTGATGGACAACTGCGGCTGTAGCAAGAACAGGGTATCTGTGTTTGATCGATTAACCGAGTCGGACAAGAACCCTACCAAGAAACCAAAGACTGCTTCCCTAAAACAATGGAGAGCTGTAACCTCTAATATGGTGGGAAAATGGAAGAAAATTGTAGAGACGGATGATGATTCAGAATCAAGTGATGAAGAACCTCATCATCTCACTCGACTAAAATCAGGAGCCGTCCCGCCTCGAAATTATAAGAGGCTTGCAAAGGGTTCTTACGACGAGGACAGTGATAATTCAGCCATAGCCACGCCTCGCTCCTCCGCGTCGTCTCGACTACAGAAGTCAGCATCGCACATGGCAGATAAGTCTGACGATATCAATCAGAGATTTGAAGCTGAAGAAAGAATGATTCCCGAGCAACAAAAGACGATTGAAGACCTTAAAGTCATGCTATCGAGATTTATTGAGGATAATGCCAGAAAGGGCAAAGAAACTCCAAACGAAGAAGAACAGGAGGAGAAAGCCCACTCGATGCACGAGGACGAGAATAGATTCTCTTTTCACGATCCACATGGAGAAAAGATAGAAAAATTACAGAGTCAACTTGAAGTGCTGATGCGTGAAAAGGATTTGAAAGAAGCAGGGGTCTCAAGACCGTATCCTCCTGAATGGGATATGGTACCTTACCCACAGAAGTATAAGTCGCTCAAGTTAGAGCCGTATGACGGGAAGGGATCGTCCAGTCAGTACATATATTACTTCTTGTCCCAAGCAGGACATTTTATGGGTATGACCCAATCATGACCAAAGTATTTGCAAGTACTTTGCGAGGACCTGCCTTTACTTGGTTCATGCAGTTGCCTCCAAGTACTACTAATACTTGGTTAGATGTAGAGAAATTATTTCTCTCACGTTTCTTCGAGGATGATACCGAGATTACGGTTCATTCCCTCCTTGCAACTAGACAAGGGTAACAAGAAACGGTAAAAGAATTTATAGAAAGGTTCCGGGAGAAGTCCGTACATTGCAAACACGGAATGGTGCAGGAAACTCTTGTCAAAACTTGTCGACACAATCTTAAGACCAATGTGCTCCTAAAAATGGGGGCTGTAGAGTTTAAGACATGGGAGGGATTTTCTCAAACAGGGAGAGCAAGCTGAGGACTTGATTCGTCGAGTTGAAGAATCTCGTGGATCAAGAAGTGCTGGGGGTAGTAAGTCATATACCCAAAATAACAGCAATAAGAATAAAGGAAAAGAGTGATGACATCAGAAGCTGCTCCTCAGAAATCCAGCCCTCCACCAAAACCGAAGCCCCAAAATCAGCAAGGCCCAAGGCAAAATAGACCGCAGCAGGAGAGAAATTATAGTTTCAAGGCGGAACAGACGCCTATCCTCTTTCGCTTGCTCCAGAAGAAGGGAATGCTAAAACTTCCGGAGAATAAAAAGCCAGAAGACGCTGGCAAGACTAAAGATCCTAACTACTGTCTCTATCACCGGAATGTTGGGCACCCTACTAGGGATTGTTTTCCCCTTAAGAACAAAATCCAAGCACTAATAGAAGCTGGAGTTCTGACGCTTAAGGAAGAGCAGAAGAAGGTCACTGCAAATATGGCAACCATAGTGATTGGAACCCACGAGTTCCCCGTAGGAGTGACCCCAATCCCAAAGGGTAAGATGGTCACGAAGAACCTTGATCCTCATAACAAAGCCCAAGAAGGACTTGTCCCTGTGACGACCCAAAAGGGGGAAGTCATGTGGGTTCATCCCGATTTGCTAGAGGATGAGCAGTGGACTACTGCAAGAGGTCAAGGGAAGAAGCGGACTGTTAATGCCATTTCTGCAGATATAAAGGAAGAATATGTAGCTTCGGGGGCTTTCACAGATTCTAAAGAAGAACCCGAAACTATGGCCACTCATCAAGAAGGGGCAGGCCCTTTCGGTACCCGTTCCGGGAAGACATATCATAAGGACTACACTAGAGTAGATCCGAAAGACATCTATGCGGAACTTGCAAAGCCCGCGAAGTAGAAAGGACTTCGTTTCCAGAAGAATCCTATTAGAGATGAAGGAGACAAGGAGTCTACCTTCAAGTTTGACATAATTACTCAGCTGGCCAACATTCCAGCACGAGTAACGCTTTATGAATTGTTGATATTGTCAAAATCAACACGTGAAGCGTTAAGAGAGGCCTTGGCAGACTCTGAGTCATTCTTAGCTCAGATAATCGAGCCGGCCAATGAAGAACAGGACTCTTGCCCCCACTGTCACCAAGTGAGGAGGCGAGTCCCATAGATTATCTTCTCCCCAGAAGACATGCAGGTGAGGAATATAAAGCATAACAGGCCTTTATATATCACCGGATATGTTGGATCCACAAAGGTGGACCGAATTCAGATTGATCCTGGTTCTGCACTAAGTATCGTGCCTAGAAGGTTGATGCAGCTGTTAGAGATTTCCCTCCATCGTCTGACACCAACCAATACAATGATATACGGGTTTAATGCCAATAATAACCGTCCCCTCGGAAAAATCCGACTCCGATCTCAAATTGGGGATTTGAGGACGGAGGCTACATGCTATGTTATTGATGCAGATACCTTATACAATATTTTATTGGGACGGCCTTTGATCCATGCTCACATGATAGTCCGGTCGACTCTTCACCAATGCATGAAATATTGCGATGAGGAAGGAGAGGTCCGGACACTAATTGCCGACAAGCAACCATTCAAAGGATTGGAGAATTACTTCACAGATGCTGCACTTTATAAACCAGCCCATGAAGTCTTCAATGATGATCCTAGCGAAACCTCCAAAGCCCGATGACAGTGGCAATGAAGCTGACACTGAGTACGAGCTTCCTAGAGAAGATGATGAGGGTGATTATGAAATTAACCCTCACCTAGATTTTAGTTTGAATCTTGATAATATAATGGATCTAATAGAGAGTGAATGGGTTATTAATGAAGACATAAAGTTAGTCTACGAGTATGCTGTAACTACTGAGTCTGAACCCTCTTGTACTTCCACTGAAGTGGATGGCCTATCCGAACTTGAAGTTCTGGCGGCATATCATTTGCCACTTAGGTCATCCCTCGTCTCCCAGTCTAAAATAGCTGAGGAAAAAGGTCACTACTTCGAAGTGCCTCCTCGGAGAGGATCCCAAAAGCCGATTATGTTCGGCAGGGTAATTACGTCACCCCGGCAAAAACAAAGCAGTGAAAGTGATGAGCAGACATCACCCCAATTTCACCTGTATGAACAGAAATCCCAGAAAATGATGGAGAAGATGGGTTATAATCTTACCCAGAAATCGGGATTGAGCTTTGGAAAAGGGAGACGGAACCTTATACCCTCGTTCAGACCAAGAGGAAAGAGTCCTGATTATTATCAGAAGACTCGCAGGGGTTGGGCTATGTATCTACTCCACCCTCAACACCACTAAAAGATGAAGAGAGTTCTTCGGCCAAGGAAGATACATCTCCACCCAATCATGACTCAGATATAAATACCGGCGCCTGGTTTCAGTCCTTGATGGCCAATATGGTTTCAGCCGCACCTGAAAGCGACGAGGAACCAATTGATGTTCAGAATGATTCTTGGGCTAAGCATATGGACACTCTCTGGGACGTCTGCTTTGAGCAGCGTGACCCGCCCACAGAAGACAAATTAGTTCAAGTTAACATGGGAACGGAAGAAAATCCGAAACCCATCTTCATAAGTGACACACTGACTCCGTTGGAAAAGGAGGAACTTATAGCTTTTATCAAAGAGTATATAGACGTGTTCGCATGGAATTATGAAGACATGCCTAGGCTTGACCCTCAAATTGCCACACACCGGTTAAATATAAAAGAAGATGCCAAGCCGGTTAAATAACAGCAAAGGCATTTTCGACCGGAATTGATGGAGGCAATAGTTACTGAGATCAATAAACTTATAAAGTCCGGATTTATCTGTGTAGAACAACACTCTGATTGGGTGGCCAACACAGTGCCAGTTCGTAAAAAGAATGGCAAAATTCGGATATGCATCGATTTTAGGGATCTGAACGCTGCATGTCCCAAGGATGAATTTCCACTTCCCATCACCGATGTGATGATTGATAACACTTGTGGTTACGAGAGGATGTCCTTCATGGATGGCTTCTCAGGTTATAACCAGATCAAGATGCACCCAGAAGATGAAAAGCATACAGCTTTCAGAATACCGCTGGGGGTATATTGCTACACGGTGATGCCATTCGGGCTGAAGAACGCTGGCGCCACTTATCAACGTGCGATGAGCACTATATTCAAAGAACACTTACGCAAGGTAGTGGAGTGTTATGTGGACGACTTGGCGGTCAAAAGTAAGAACAAAGAAGATCATCTTCATGATTTAAGAATGGTCTTCGATCTTATGAGGAAACATCATTTAAAGATGAATTCCACTAAGTCCTTCCTAGGGGTGTCGAGTGGGAAATTCCTTGGGTTCATAATAACTTCAAAAGGAATTTTCCTCGACCCTGAAAAGGTAAAAGCAATTAGCGATATGCCGCCTCCCCGCAATCTTAAAGAATTGAGGGGGTTACAAGGAAAGCTCACCTTTATTCAGCGCTTCATTTCCAACTTATCTGGATGATGCCAGCCATTCTCTCGACTTATGAAGAAAGGGGTTTCTTTTATATGGGATGAGGCATGTCAACAGGCATTTGATGACCTTAAAGAATACCTCACCAAACCTCACGTTCTTATGGCATGGGTCTCTGGGCAGCCCTTCCTTATATATGTACGGGCCATGGATAATGCTTTAGGAGCAGTACTTGCTCAATATAATGAGCACGGCCATGAACATGCCGTCTATTATCTAAGCAGGACAATGATTGGGGCTGAACAATGGTATACCCCGATTGAAAAGGAATGTTTAGCCCTAGTGTTCGCTATTCAGAAAATGCGACACTATCTTTCTGGGCAAACAATTCATGTCATATCACGGGTTAATCCCCTGAAAATTCTGATGACAAAACCGGGGTCCTTAAATGGCCGATTGGCAAAATAGGCTCTGCTACTGTCGCCCTATGACATACACTTTTTTCCTCAAAAAGTAACGAAGGGACAGGCAATTGCCGATTTTCTTGCAGACCATCCAATTTGGTCTAATACCAAACAGACGTCAGAGGTTAACACAGTTAGTAAGTAGCAACCATGGCAAATGTTCTTTGATGGTGCTACCAAATGATCTGCTGCAGGAGTGGGGGTTGTGCTTATATCCCCACATAAACATATATTACCTAACGGTTACTCATTAATAGAACCGTTCACGAATAATGTGGCAGAATACAGCGCACTAATTATCGGCTTAAAAATGGCTCTGCAACTGGGGGTCAATTATTTAGAGGCATATGGAGACTCTAAACTCACCGTCAATCAGATGACGGGTGAATATGAAGTCAGACATGAAGCCCTCATCCTCTATTATCAGCTAGCCATTGAACTGGCAGGCTACTTTGAACAATTCTACATTTATCATATATCTCGAAATGAGAACGTATATGTAGATGCCCTTGCCGCATTAGTAGCAACATTGGCGATCCCGCCAGGTGAGGCTAAAAGCATCACCATTGGAAGCAGAGAGCTCCTCCATCCAGATATTGTTCTTCAAAATAAAGAAGTATGCCATGCAGGCTTAACTTTGGAACCCCGTGATTGGCGATTTTCATTTGTGGAGTATGATTTATATAAGATATTACCAGAAGATCCTAAGTAAGCCACCTCGATAAAAAGGAAGGCCCAAAGATTTTATTATGACCATAAGCTTCAGACTTTATATAGAAAGTCAAGAGATGGTCTGCTACTACGCTGCATATCAAAAGCAGAAGCAGAAGAAGTGCTGAGAGAAACACACGATGGAGTATGTGGAGCTCATCAGCCCGGTCCAAAACTCGGAGACCGTATAAGAAGGCTGGGATACTACTGGCCGAACATGATCTCGGAAGCAATGGCATACGCTAAACGGTGCCATGCATGCCAAATACATGCCAATTTTATTCATCAATTCAAGAATACTTGCACAATACCGTTGCAAGTTGGCCATTTGAAGCATGGGGGATGGATATTGTGGGGCCTATAACTCCCCCGTCATCCAGAGGACATCGTTTTATTCTTGCAATAACCGATTATTTTTCAAAGTGGGCCGAAGCCGTGCCCATGAAGGAGGTGAAAATGACAAATGTGATCAAGTTCGTCAAGCATCATGTCATTTACTGCTTCGGCGTCCCCCGACGGATTATTCATGATATTGGTCCGCAATTCATCAGTCAGAGATTCTCCAGATTCTGCAATAAGTTCATAATAAAAAATATTGCTTCAACGCCATATAACCCCACCGCTAATGGGTTGGCAGAAGCCTTTAACAAGACGATTATTAAACTCCTTCAGAAGTTCGTCTTTTCTAATATACGATATTGGGATGAAAAGCTAGGAGAATGCCTGTGGGCTTATCGCACCACTGTTCGCACCCCTACAAAAGCTACTCCATTGTCTTTGGTCTATGGAAGCGAGGTCGTCTTACCTCTCGAAGTCCAGATTCCTTCATTAAGAGTGGCTTTAACCACAAAGATGACGACAGAAGAACGCCATCATCAAAGATTGATAGAATTAGAGGTGCTGAATGAAAAGCGTCTCAGGGCTCAACATCAAATTGAGTTGTATCAAGCCCGAATTTCTCAAACGTTCAATAAGAACGTTAAGCCAAGGACCTTTAAATAAAAAGACTTGGTTCTGGCTGTTAAAAGGCCAATGGTTCTAACCCACAAGACTAAGGGTAAATTTGAACCCAAGCGGGAAGGACCGTTTGTTGTGGAGATAGTATACTCCTGTGGAGCCTATCGCTTAATGAATCAGAATGGCGACAGGATGATGATGCCGATCAATGGCAAATTTCTGAAGAAATACTATTCTTAATATCCATGGAAATACGCGTCTCCTTCTTCTTAGGCATGCGCAATTGAGCGGCTCTGACCTAGACCTGGTGTGCTTGGTTCTCAAGTTTAAACCGCCTCCAGTCTTTTCTTAGGCATGCGCAGTTTGGCACCTCTGACCTAAACCTGGTGTGCTTGGTTCTCAAGTTTGAAACACCTCCAGTCTTTTCGTAGGCATGTGCAGTTTGGCACCTCTAACCTAAAACCTGGTGTGTTTGGTTCTTAAGTTTGAACCACCTCCAGTCTTTTCTTAGGCATGCGCAGTTTGGCGCCTCTGACCTAAAACCTGGTGTGTTTGGTTCTCAAGTTTGAACCACCTCCAGTCTTTTCTTAGGCATGCACAGTTGAGCACCTCTGACCTAAACCTGGTGTGTTTGGTTCTCAAGTTTGAACCACCTCCTGTCTTTCCTTAGGCATGCGCAGTTTGGCGCCTCTGACCAAAACCTGGTGTGCTTAGTTCTCAAGTTTGAACAATCTCCAGTCTTTTCTTAGGCATACGCAGTTTAGCGCCTCTGACCTAAACCTGGTGTGTTTGGTTCTAAAGTTTGAACAGCCTCCAGTCTTTTCTTAGGCATGCGCAGTTTAGCGCTTCTGACCTAAACCTGGTGTGTTTGGTTCTAGAGTTTGAACAGCCTCCAGTCTTTTCTTAGGCATGCGCAGTTTGGCGCCTCTGACCTAAACCTGGTGTGTTTGGTTCTCAAGTTTGAACCACCTCTAGTCTTTTCTTAGGCATGCGCAGTTTGGCAGCTCTGACCTAAAACCTGGTGTGCTTAGTTCTCATGTTTGAACAGCCTCCAGTCTTTTCTTTGGCATCCGCAATTAAGCGCCTCTGACCTAAACGTGGCTTGCCCAGTTCAAGTTACGCGAGAGAGCCTTGAACAGCGTCCATTTTTCTTCTTAGACATGCATAGTTTGGCGCCTCTGACCTAAACCTGGTGTGCTTGGTTCTCAAGTTTGAACCGCCTCCAGTCTTTTCTTAGGCATGCGCAGTTGAGCACCTATGACCTAAACCTGGTGTGCTTGGTTCTCGAGTTTGAACCACCTCCAGTCTTTTCTTAGGCATACACAGTTGAGCGCCTCTGACCTAAACCTGGTGTGCCCAGTTCAAGTTAATCAAGAGAACCATGAACAACCTCCAGTTTTCTTCTTAGGCATGCGCAATTGAGCGCCTCTGACCTAAACCTAGTGTGTCCAGTTCAAGTTACACGAGAGAGCCTTGAACAGCCTCCAGTTTTCTTCTTAGGCATGCGCAGTTTGGTGCCTCTGACCTAAACCTGGTGTGTGTGGTTCTCAAGTTTGAACCGCCTCCAGTCTTTTCTTAGGCATGTGCAGTTTGGCGTCTCTGACCTAAACCTAGTGTGCTTGGTTCTCATGTTTGAACCATCTCCAGTCTTTTCTTAGGCATGCGTAGTTTGGCGCCTCTGACCTAAAACCTGGTGTGCTTGGTTCTCAAGTTTGAACAGCCTCCAGTCTTTCTTAGGCATGCGCAGTTTGGCGCCTCTGACCTAAACCTGGTGTTTTTGGTTCTCAAGTTTGAACCGCCTCCAGTCTTTTCTTAGGCATGCGCAGTTTGGCGCCTCTGACCTAAAACCTGGTGTGCTTAGTTCTCAAGTTTGAACAGCCTCCCGTATTTTCTTAGGCATGCGCAGTTTAGCGCCTCTGACCTAAACCTAGTGTGTTTGGTTCTAAAGTTTGAACAGCCTCCAGTCTTTTCTTAGGCATGCGCAGTTTGACGCCTCTGACCTAAACCTGGTGTGTTTGGTTCTCAAGTTTGAACCATCTCCAGTCTTTTCTTAGGCATGCGCAATTTGGCGCCTCTGACCTAAAACCTGGTGTGCTTAGTTCTCAGGTTTGAACAGCCTCCAGTCTTTTCTTAGGCATCCGCAATTGAGCGCCTCTGACCTAAACGTGGTGTGTCCAGTTCAAGTTACGCGAGAGAGTCTTGAACAGCCTCCAGTTTTCTTCTTAGGCATGCGAAGTTTGGTGCCTCTGACCTAAACCTGGTGTGCTTGGTTCTCAAGTTTGAACCGCCTCCAGTCTTTTCTTAGGCATGCGCAGTTGAGCGCCTCTGACCTAAACCTAGTGTGCTTGGTTCTCAAGTTTGAACCACCTCCAGTCTTTTCTTAGGCATGCGCAGTTGAGCGCCTCTAACCTAAACCTGTTGTACCCAGTTCAAGTTACGTGAGAGAGCCTTGAACAGCCTCCAGTTTTCTTCTTAGGCATGCGCAATTGAGCGCCTCTGACCTAAACCTTATGTGCCTAGTTCAAGTTACGCGAGAGAGCCTTGAACAGCCTCCAGTCTTCTTCTTAGGCATGCGCAATTGAGCGCCTCTGTCGAAATCTAATTACCCAACGCCGATTAGGCAATGGAAAGAGAACTAGTTTCTCGCCAACCCCTTCATGCTGGGGGAAAAAAGTATGAATTACCCAACGCCGATAAGGCAAAGGGAAGAGGAAAAGTTTGGCATTTAAGCCCAAATGAAATTCTCGACAACTCACCATGTTGAGGGGAATAACATGGCTAGCCCAACTCAAAACGGTAGTTGGTAAAGGCTAATCAAATCCGTTGATAGCTGGGAGTTTGCTAAAAATCTCATAAACCCTGTCATGTTAAACTCTTACCTCTAACAGTATGATTCGAAAAATTGTGCCTAAACAATACCAAAAAATAAATCACTTTGATGACAAGTTATCTGTTGTGCAAGCAAATTCTGTAACCAGCAGATAAAAGAATCAAATGATTATCTTTATTTCATCAAAAGAACGAAGTTACAAAAAATTCTTCCTTTTAATACAAGTTCTTATTGCAAAAAGAATGAAGGATAAAAGGATAAAAGAAAACTATGGATCTCCTAGATACTTCAGCTTGTTCATTGCCCCGTCAATCACCTGACAACGAGTTGCTTTTATGGAGTGCCGAGCCTGCTGAAGTAAGACATCGTCATTTATTACGAGTTGATGACTCAGACGCTGACGAGAGTCTTTTATAGCACGGTTCCTTAGTCCCACTTCCTACTCGACCTGCCCCTGTTGGAGGATTAGCGCTTCTCGCTTTTTAACAGATTCTCCTAATTTAAGCTCATTGGCCACTATGACCGCCCGAGCTTTAGCAATTGTCTCCTGGGCTCTAAGGATTTCGACCTGACTTCCCCCAATCTCTGAGTCCACCACCTCTAAGCTCTTAAGAATGGACTCCCGACTAGCTTGAAGCTCTGCCAACTCCCGAGACCATACTTCTTCCTGACGTATCAGCTCTTCTCGACGCGCTGTCAATTCTACCCGAAGCCGCGCCATCTCTATTGTTGTGATCGCTTCCACGTCTGCTTGATGAACTGTGTGTAGCATGTTCACCTACTCTTCTAAGGCAGTAAAGCAGGCCCGGTAGGGAGCTGATCGGTCTTGTCCCCCAATTCTTTCAATATTGTCCAAATAGCTGGATAACATTGGACGACCGAGACTGAAGAAATCCATGCCGCCGGGGATCATCTCGACACATCTTCTGAGCAACCGCATGAAGTCATTAACGCCATAGTTGAAGAGCTCCTCAAAATGATTCACGGCACCTGTATTCAAAACGAGCAGTGCTAAAGAAGATGTCGCTGGTGGAAGAGCGGTACCCACTGGAGTGGAAGAAGAGGAAGCCTGTCCCTGTACCAGGTTCATAACATGCGGAGCCAATAAGGCCAACGCAGATCTGTGGAGCTAGGAACCTGAGGGGAAGCGACGCTAGTGTGGATCACTTGAGCAGTACCACCGACAGGAGAAGAGGAGGGAGTGTTTCCACCAGAAGCTCCCCCAGTTGCGGAAGTAGCTTCGAACAAGAACTTCAAATTATCCTCATCCCCTGCTGGAAGACTTGGAGCCGGAGGAGTTGCAGGTGTCTCAGCAGCCACAATGATAGATGATGTTAAAATCGCTGACTGAGGAGCAGAAGGTGCACCAAGGACTACTGGAAAGGTCTCAGTGGAGCAGACCGGTGGTGTTGGAGTCGGCATACTTGGATATGGTGTGGCCTCTTTTGCAGCAGCCGCAATAATAACTTCTGTTCTTTCATCACTCCCAAGTTCATCAATGGGAGGAATTGATGAGGGAACTGGACATATGGTCGGCGTGAAATAATTAGCGGCAAATTCGCTGGCAGAGCTACCCAAACCACCTACTGAGCCGTAGCGCCCAAATAGTCCACCTTGTCATTGGACTCCACCTGGGTAGTTGAGTGCATCGGCGAGAGGAGCTGACCGCCTGCATCAAAAAATAGGTAAATGGTGTTATAAAGTAAAAAAAAAATAATAACAGACAAAAGACAAAATATTAAGAGCCATACCTGGAGATACAAGTCCAGTTGTCGGACTTGAAGGGGGAGCTGCCGTCGTTTCCAACAGCGTACCCGTCTCGCTACCCAGCGGTTGCGCCGCAGGGTGCTCAACAGGCTCTACGGTCGGAGGAGCCGAAACCTCGGGAACACTTGGAACTCCAGCAGATTCACGCTCCCCCGCCGGTACTGGAGGTAGAGTCGAGGCCAGCAGATCTAAAGCAAGCTTGATAGCCACTTCTTTGGGGGCCATTAAAGTCCCTGGAGCCAACTTCTGCTTCTTGGTAGACCTTTTCTTTAAGGTACCATGGCATTTAAGAGTCGGGCTCCGGGAACAAATGACGACAGGTTGGGGGGCACCTCCAGCGTCAGGGTTGTCATCATCGTTATTATCATCATCATCGCCAGACTCGCTGACGTCTGATGGTTCGGCCGCAGTGCCAAGGAATTCCTCCATTCTTCTTATTCTCACTCTCGAAGCACCCTGGCGGCTGATGTAGAAAGCCTCAATCTCCTGGCAACAGCTGCGGTTGATGGAGAAGCGAGGCACGCCAGCATTTGCAACACGATACCATATGCAAAAGCTGAGAGTCATGGCCAATTCTTGTGACTTCTGTGGAAGAGCAAATTCAGCTTCGGTCCCACCAGCTGTGAAATGAAACCAGCCCCGGGCACCCTCGTACAAGTTCCCTTCATAGACAAAATTCTTGCTTGGATTACCCACATAGAGTTGGGAGTATCCAAATTGGCGAGCAAAACGACTCGGGATGAACGGTTCGATAAGACATTTACTGTCTTGACGGTATACCAGATGCCTGGGCCGAATATTAAGAAGCCATGAGAAAGCTCCTAAGGATAAGGCAGTAAAATTGTTTGCTCCTACCGTATCCTTCAACTTCAATCCGTATCCTCCACCAGAAAAGTCGGGGAAGCTCCTTAAAATCTCATAGTTCTGGTGTTGTCGGAGAGTCTTACGGATTTGGGACATATAGTATTGTTGCCATGAGGAACGTTCATATAGTTCCACAAGATAACACTTGCCACCTAAGCGGCGTGAAGCAGCACTCATTAGAGATGGGCAGTGTAAAACGAGCCATGCCATCAAATAAGTGTAAGGAAGCTCCACCCTTGGGTTCGGAGTCTTCACTTGAGCGATCTCCTTCAACTTGCCTTTCCCTTTTCCTTTGCCCTTATTGGCAGGGATGAAGTCATTGTAGAGTGTCCGCAATCCATGTTGTAGATTGCACACCATGGCGGGAAGAAGTCCGAAAGGTCGGCCGTATGCGAGGAGAACTGCTGGATATACCACAGTCATTGCAATTGCTTCTTTGGGCAGCAACGGCACGACACATCTCTTCAGCCATAGCATCAGGAATCCAGCAATAAGGCCTCTGTTGGACACCGGGGACTAAGCCTGATAGTGGTAGCTCTTGAATGAGATACCAGGACCAAATCCACCTTTGTTGGATTCAGTAGTATAAAGCGTTAGCCGGGTCTTGGCAATGCGGAGCTCAATCTCTGTGATGTAGACAGGAGTGTGGCCATGGACAGTCGTTGAACTATCCTTAGAATTCAAATTGGCGAAGAGGTAATCAGCCCATTTCTTGTGGCCGATACCTTGATTACGCACACCTGCTAAGTCAGCACATATGCGGTAGTGGCACATCATCTCCCAATATGTGGCATAGATGCGCTCATCCTTCGCCAGTAGCATGTTCAACTCCTCGTTGGTGGGGATATACTCCTCATAAGGGACTTCGCCCATTGAGAGCCCAGAAACTTCAAACATCTCGTGGAGAGCAAACCCTCGCTCACCCACTGGTGTAAAAAGAGTGCAGGTCTCGGGGTTATACATATCCAGAAAGCAGAAAAAGTGATATGCACTCTGAGGGAACCCGAATTGGACGTTTCTATTGGCCTTGTACAGACCAATCTCCTTCAAGATGGGTTCATGGGAATCCAACATGTACTAAACAAGGCGGGCCCACCACATGTTGCCAGAAGAACAATCCCAGCCAGGCATCCTAAAGTCGCTAGCCGGGTACTGACCATCCTTCGCCAGGAGCTCACTTAAGAAAGTTCTTGCGCGGATTAGAACTTCTCCTACTGGGAGCTCCTTGCCAAGACGGCCTAGAAGCAAACCAGTAATGCATCTAGGGGGACCATCTTGATAAACCCCTTGTGCACCAAATTTTCCCGTTGGGACGCCATCTTGCTCTTGAGTTACTCCCCACTTTAACTCCCGAGGCATCGCCAGCCTTTGAAGATAGACCAGGGGATAGCTACGATTCATCCCAGGCAGAAACATTAAAGCTTCGCCAGAGTTATATAGTCACATGCAGTCCTCTTCAAATAGGATCGCATCTGATTGCCCCATTTGGTCCCTAAAGAGAAACATGGGCTTATCTAGTGCCTCTCTGTTCACATCTTCGAAAGCTGCGTCAGTGATAATCTCGCGTGCAGTGGTGATATTTGATCAATTTCTCCCTACGGTCTCTCAAGTTAGGGTTATATGCAGCCAAAATGGTGGTGAAGCAAAATTGAGCTGATGGATCAGAACCACCAGCAAAGCCAAAGTAGTGCTTATGGGGAAGAGCTTCTTCTGAATACCCTACTGCAAAAAAAAAGCCACAAGGTTAGAAAAATCTCTATAAGACAGAAAATTTCTCTAAGTATAGACGCGCGAAGCTAAAAATTAGACCGCGCGAAGCTAAAGTAACTCTGTGCGAATCTAAAAAATAGAACGCGCACAGGGCAAAGGAGCCTCGCGTTTCAAAGCAATTGCTGCTCAAAATAGCTTCGTGTTTCAACGCGACTGCTAATTAAAATAGCCTCGCGTTTCAACGCGATTGCTGCGCGACTGCTACTTAAAATAGCCTCGCGTTTCAACGCGATTGCTGCTCAAAAAAGCCTCGTGTTTCAACGCGACTGCTATTCAAAATAGTCCTGCGTTTCAAGCGCGAGGATGACGCGATAACTTCGCGTGAGAAGAAAGCCAGAGACTTTTTTTTCTTCTCCTAGCCTTACGGCCGGAGTACGGCAATCTCGCCGATAAGAGAAGTGATCGATCGGTTAGAATCAAGCCAAACCACTTTTAAAAAGTTTTAAAAAGTCTCAACGGAAAGATTCTTACCCCCAATAGACGAAACGTGGGCCGGCGCATCGCTGCCATGGCCGCTGCCACCACTGCTTGCACCAGTCGCCGATAATGGAGCTGCGAGAGAAGTAGCACGGGTTTTGGGTGCCATTGCTATAAACTTGAGGAAAATTGATGAGAAATGGGCAGAAAATCGGTCGAAGAACGCTCGGGTCGCCTGAGCCCTGATCGCCTGAATCTCTAGGGTTTCTGGAAAATTCTCAAGTAAAGTAAGAAGAAGAGGAATAGAGACTTCATTTAAATGAGGGAAACCGCCTCTTAGAATTTAACGCGAGTTTCGGAGAAAATGACTAATCAGTTACTCTCCAGAAACGCGAAGCTATTAGCCTCGCGTGATGATGGAGAACGCGAAGTTATTAACGCTGCGCAACTCCGCGAAACGCGAAGATAACTTGGTATTTTAGCTTCGCGTTCTCATAAAGAACTTGGATTTTTGGCCAAGTTAAGAGGATCCTTACTCGATCATATCGGTATTAATGATCTAAGTTACGCAAAAGAGCCTTAGATTATTTTACCAGAATTATTAACCATCTATTTGTTGAGCAAGCAAGGTTATTGAAGCCGATAGATAGAGAGGAAAATAATTTGCCTTTACTTATAAAAGAATAGATTACAAAGAAGGAGTTATAGCTCTCTCGAAAGCTTCTACATATTCATCGACTCATCAATAACCTAACAGTGAGATTCCTCTGCCGGGTGTTGAAGTTCAATTCCATGGTTCACATACAAGAGATATCCTCTGCAAATGTCAATGATGATCTGTCATCTGAAATGAAGCAAAAGTTGAATTTGGAGTGCTGCAAGCCCTTAGATGATCATCTCTATCGCTTTGGAAAGCAACAAAGATTGTCATCTAACAGAAATGGTCCTCAAGAAAACTTAATGGGCTGCCGCAGAGTTCTTGTAACTCCTTCAAAAGGAGCCAGAGCTTGAAAACTGCAACTATGTTGTAAAGCATATGCTTCTGACTTCCTTAGAGTTACTTTCGTTGATGAAGATCGGTGCACAGCCTGCTTTTGAAGATATATCAGGGAGAAGCTACATCCCAAGTCATCAGATTGAATCTGGTTCACTGCAAAAGAAGAATAAGGAGTTCGACAAAACTTGAAAAATCTTCTAAGTATGAGAACGCGGAGCTAAACTAACTTCGTGCGCCGCTGAAATAGCCTCGCGATTTAAAACGCAGAGGATGACGCGATAATTTCGCGTGACAGAGTTTTTCTCTGCCTTTTCCCTCTCTTTCATAACCTCGCGTTTCAACACGACTGCTAGTCAAAATAGCCTCGCGTTTCAACGCGACTGCTAATCAAAATAACCTCGTGTTTCAAGCGCGACGCGATAACTTCTTGTAGAGAAAGATCAGAGTTCCTCTCTGATTTCTCCTTCTCCTTCAAGCCTTATGGCTGGAGAACGGCGATCTCCCCGGTAAAGTAAACAATTGGTTGGAGCCGAAAACATCTCAGAATGATTCTAAGAAGATCAAAAGTCAAGGTTTTTACCTTCAAGAGACGCTGTATTGACTGGTTCGCCACTGCGTCTACTTTCTCGGCCGCTGCCATTAACGCCGGCCAACGCGCATAAAACCATACTCTTCCGGAGAGACATCCTAAAGATGAAAATCTATGGAGAGTTAAACGGAGATCAATTGAAGGTCGCTCATTGACATCACTCACTCGGTTGCAGGAGTTGAGAATTCTTCAAAATCTCCGAATGAAGAAGAAGATGAGCCGAGAGCTCTATTTAAACAGGATTTCCGCCGCTTGGTATTCGGCGTAGAAATTCGAGAGTAATTAATGAAGCAATTACTCATTTCACTGAAAATGAAGTGAAACTAATTAGCTCCGCGTAAGCGAGCATAACGCGAGATAGACTTGGTATTCTAACTTCGCGTTTCAGTTTAAGTATCCAAAGTATTTCAAAATTTGCTAAGTTCGAAGCCATTTTGAAAACTTTGGAGGGGGTTCTGTTGGCAGTGAAAATTTCTAAGTAAATAGGATTTTCCACAACAGAACGCGGAGCTAATCTATAACTCCACATCTGGCTATTTGTAGCCTCGCATTTGAGTAAAATGTGGAGATGATCAATAGCTCCGCGTTAGCTTTGCATTCTGGTTATTTAGCGCCGTGTTTTGATGCGATTAAAGCTCCGCGTGAGCAGATAACCAGAATCTTAAATTGATTGAAATCCAAATACCAAATCAAGTCCAATCAGAATTCTAAATCAAGAGATTTAAATCAATATTAAATATTTGATTCGAATCCTTGATGAGAGCAAATTCTATTTAGATAGAAACTCTCAAATCTTCCTGGGGCTATAAATACCTTCTTGGTGAAACCCTAGGAGTCCTCTTTTTCGGCTTGAGTCTTCTTTTTGGCTTCTGAAATCTTCTTTGTGATCCTTTGGCAATTCAAGTACGCGAGAGAGCCTTGAAGCCTTTTGTGATCGTCTTTCTCAGCATCTGAGAATTCAAGTTACACATAGAGCCTTGGATTCGTGAAGAGCAAAGACCAAGAAGATTGTCTACAGTCGGCCGATATCTTCAAAAGAGAAGATTTCAACGTACCGATCGTCCAAAGGAGCTGCTCGACAGATCCCATCGCCACTGATCCCACATTTATATTGTAAAAGAGAGAGATTGATGTATAAAATTCTCTCGTTTGTTCTTTTTTCATCTTGTTCACTTTCATTATAATCTAAGTTGTATTCAATGGAAGGAAGCAAAGGAACTTTTACGGCGAACACTTGACCCTCCAGTAGAGTGCTTGGAGTCTCTAACACCTCAATTCTCTCCATAAGGGCTGCAATCTGAGGTTTTGCAGCTATAGACTGTCAACTTATTGATCCCACCGTTATGAGCAGAAGTTGATGCATTGTGTTTTTCAACAGGACTCTCCCACTATATAGTTTTTCATGATAAGTCATCAAGAAATCCCCATGCCTCATCCTCATTCTTTCTCATGAACTCCCCCCGAAATATGGACTCAAGAAGAGTTTTGAATATGTAATCAAGTCCTTCATAGATAATTTAACACAACCTCCACATTTCAATTGCATAGTCGGGGCACTGAACTAATAAGTTTTTGAATCATTCCATGTACTTGAAGAAAGGTTCTCCTGGCACTTGACGTAATTGATTAATAGTATTACGTATTTTGGCAGTCTTATGCCTAGGATAATACTTCTTTAGAAAACCATAACAATTCATCCCAAATAGTGATTGAATCCGTAGGCATAATGTACAACCACTTCTTGTTGTTATCTTTAAGAGGGAACGGGATAAAATGGAGCTTAATTTCATCTTCTGAATGATGTTGCAGTTTAATCATTATGCATGTTTTCTGAAATTCATAGATGAAAAGATAGGCATCCTCAGAATCAAATCCAGTGAATTTCTGAAGCATACTAATATACTGCAGCTTTAATTCATAATTTTATCTGCCGCTGGTGGAAGCTTTATGCATGAAGGTGGTGAACTATGTAGTGGATAACATCGATCCTGAAAGATCGGATTGGTTGGTCCATCTTGTCTCGCATAAACAAATTCAATCTCACTAGTCAATCAAATTGATCACAGGTCCAATGTGGCATGAGCCAACAACCATTAGTGGATGCGTGAGTCTTCTAAACTAATGCAAGAAGTGGGGTGTGGTGAAGATGAAATGGTGGAAGAAATATGATCAAAGAAAAATGTGATGTCCTATTGTTTCTACTATTTTATATTTTTTATTTTTTAAATAACCAAAGATCCAAAACACCGAAGTGGAGTGAAAATGGGTGAAGAACTCACTTTAGCTGATTTAGCAATTTTTGTCGTCAATTAGATGCAGAATCAGAGAGATTATCTTTCTGTTTTCTGCGATGCAACTCCGATCCTATTCTGATCCATTTTGCTTTTCTGTATCTGCACTTCCACATCCCTACACACTCAATACACATTGTTAGCCCGTAAAATGTAAGAAAAAGAAAAAAATCACCGTCGATCTCTGACAATGGCCCCTAAAACTTGATGTGAATAATCTATTGCAAATGTATAGTGTCTGTTGTAGTTCTTTACAGGTCGTTCCCAAAGGAATCAAGAGTGTTTTACTATCTTACTAATTTTTTAGTTCTATCAAGTTAGCTATGAGATTCAAGATTTAAAAGATTAGTTTTAAGTTTCTAAAATTAGCCTAGGATTTTGAATCCATTAGAATAATAGCTTAATAATGAATTACATCTTTCTTTCTAACTTTTTAATCATGCACAATCAACTAGCACATTAAAAAGTTGATCTTTTTAATTTGATTTTAATTAAGAGCCCCTAAGTATGACTTAACAATAACGTGCAAGCATAAATCATCAAACTTAAGATCTTTCTTAAAAACAAATTATATTTAGCCGATAGTCGTATAAATAAAAGTATAGAAATAAACTTCAAACTTTAATCTATGTATAGGTTATCAAAAGCTCAAACTCAAGCTTAACCTATCAATGATATTGGATTTATAAATTTATTCTCTTCAATCTACTTATAGGAAAATCTTGTTAATAATTCTATAAATGAAAATAAAGAGTATGAATTCAAAATATTATCTAAGTATAATTATAAAAATATGAATTAAGCATAATCTATCAAAGAATTATGATTTATGAAGTCCTATCATTATTTTATTTATATAAAAACATGTCTTTATTTAAGTTTAAGAAGAAGATAAGAAAAAATTATGTTAGATCCATTAAACTATTTCTTCTATATCCTTGGCTACCATTTAACAAAAACCTATATTTATTAATGAAAGCAATGAAAATATTAATTATCTAGAAAGCAAGATAAATCAAAACTAGAAAGCAAGTAAAAGAAAACTATCTAAGAAACAATAGTGAATAGCAAAGGGTCACTTCTGGAGTTCAGTATTGCGGTCGTCATCCCTTCGGCGAAACCCTAATCGTTATTTAATCAAAAGAGTATCTAAAATTACATAAAACCCTAATTTTTAAGGATACGGCTAATATATAAGTCTCAGAGTACCAAACCCTAATCTGACTATAACTGAATAGATACAAAATTATATCGAAGATCTTGTAAACTTTTCAGCAATTTTGAGCCCCACATTGCTGCCAAATGACGGCTATTGCCGCTAATTGGCCGCAAAACAATGCCTGATGGGCTTCAGTTTTCTTTTGCATAAAGTTCTAGTTTTGTGACTTTGATTTGCATGACTGTATTTAACTTTAGTTCTCTATAGCTCCATGCTTGGTTTCCTAATCTGTTTCTAAGTTTATACCATCTTCTTGTAAGAATAGGTCTAGTCTGAAAAACATACAAAAAATTCTCGAGTAGCATTATTTATATACAAAAAAGATAATATGGAGGCTATAAATATGCAATGTATGGAACTCATCATCACCTTCTCACAGTTGCCATAATAATTATCATTCTTCACTTTCATCTTACAAATTATATTGCACTCAAATAAATTATCATCAGCCATAGCCTATCATGGCTCATATTCCACACTACTGATTTGATGAAAAAAACACATTAGATGTAACACTAAAAGTGTCGGAAACCTTCAAGTAAGATCATAATAAAAATTCTTTAAGAACTACACAATCTACCAACATATATACTTCCGACCATCTTTATCCAGCATCCTTTCACCTTCTTAACTTAGTTGAAGTTCTTGTCTCAAGATATATAGGATCCGATTACTCAAACTCACAGAAAACATGTCTTGGAATTTTATAGTGACTTGCACAACAATATTCATTATGTGTTCAATACATCGTATATGGAGATATTCACAATGACTATGTTGACTAAACTGCCTTGCTTTGCAAATGCGATCGAGGAGAAAAGGGGTTTGAGATGAATAGAACCCTAATCCTCACTCTTTCATTATATAGATCTAATTTATAGACTTGGATTAATGGTATTGGTGACAAATTTATTTATTTGAAATGAGGTCTGATAGTGGATTATAGTCGGCATTTGAAAAATCAGATATCGCCAGTGACTGATTTTGAGCCGATATGTCAGGAAATATCAATTAGAAATGAGATATTATTTTAAATGATAGATATCTATGAACAGTAAAAATAAATGAAACTTATAAATAAGCACAAAGCAATGAATAACAATTCAGTCATAAAATGAATGAAACTCACACAGCAATGCAGAAATAATTTAGAATTTTAATTTAGATGAAAAGACTTAACATGTCAAGAGGAAATCTGGGCAAAAATTTTAGCTTGGTTAGAACTAGTTTCACTACCATGTAGTAGTTATTATTACTATCCAGCTATCAAAGTTAGATCAAATCTGATCTAAAATTTTTGGAAACCCTCGCAGCAATAAGAGTTTGTGTATCAAAAACTAATCTTACAAAAAATAAGCCTCATAGAAAACTAGTTAAAAATAGAAAGAAGATAGGATTCGAATTTCATCTAGGATGCAATTAAATGAAATTTTTTTTATCTTATTATAAGGATTAATGATTTTGATAAGGCTAAGACCATATAATGGATGAAAACTCTTATTCTATAGTAGTTATTGTATCCTAAATGCTATCAACAAATCTTGATCTCAACATATGTTGGATTACATCCTTATTCTATTGCAAATCTAATTGAAAATCTTATCGTAACTCGGTCCAGAAAATTGTCAAAATCAAAACCAAACACCAGACAAGACAATCATGACCATCACAAATTATATCAGATGAATAAACCCACAACTAGCAATAACTACCACTAGGTGGCAGTCCAGTCGAGCCTAATCGCAATGAAATTTTTCATGTTGTTTCCCGATAAGATTATGATATTTTTCATTTGGATAGAAACTGATTTATCACCTGAAGTTTATAAAAGTCGAGCCAAAAATCAAAAAAGTTATCTTTCTTCCTTTATCAAAGAGACCATCTTCCACCTTCTATAAGAAGGTTAATAGTTTATACTTTAAAATCAAAGACAACAAGTTATCAAAAGTTCATACTCTAAAGTAATGGTAACAAGTCATCAAGAGCTCATGCTCTAAAGCAGAACGTAACAGGCTATGAAGAGGAGAGATGTTTGCATCAAACTTTTTATCCGTCTTCCTGTAGCCTCGACCATCGCACAGGTGGTAAATCGAACTAAATAGCCATTCGGGTGAGATCTCCACCATCATGCTTCTCCATAATAAAAAAAAGAGATATTATGATCATCCTTAATTGAAATTTCAATTATACAGATTTGCAATTTCTTCTCCCTACTTTTTAGTTTTCCTTTTTATTTTAAAAATTTAAACTAAAACAAAATAATATCAACTATAGATATTTACCTGAGAATTTGGTTCATATAATGGCATCTCAATTGATATTTAGAAATACTCATCTCTTACATGGATAAATTATTGTTAAATTATTTCTTCATGATAACTTGAAACGTCTAGTTTGTAATTTATCATTTTTCCCTCTTAATAAGAATAATTCAACAATATCATTTTTATAGCAAATATATTTATTAGAAAATATTTGTATTGACATAATAGATTTAATAGTGTTATGCATGATAAAAAAAAACTAATTAACTTGCTAATTTTCATTTATCTTTCAAGCATTATAATTCTATGGTGTGATAGTGAAGAAGTACAAGGCATAAAGTATTTATTCTCATGAGACTGATGGTCCGATAATTTAATTATTTTTATTTATAATCCTATAAAACATAGCTGTAAGATTACAATTACAAGACAATAATTGCTTCTCCAAGCATAGTGCTTCTTTACGCTGGACAACAACAAATTTTGGTTCGGAATGAGCGATTGGGATTGGGGATGCAAATTCCAATATTAGGATTCAAACCAACATCCTTGCAAGGCTGGTAGCAATCTGCATCTACGTTGCAAGGTCCAGGAAAAAATGAGCAACTAGCTGCAACAATAGGCGGGGATGAATATCCTGAAATTTGATGTTTTGGTCAACCATATACCAATAGTTAGTAGCAATTCTTCATAATGCTATATAAAATATTGATGATTAATGAAAATTACCAATTGACAGGACCAGGAGAGTGATGAGGATAAATGTGGAATTTTTTGATGCCATATTTACCTGAAAAGGTTAAAGAAATCTAATGATAGATCTATCTTATTAACAATGTTTATATAGATGTTCAATTATTACAGAAAATCCATGAAAGGGAATCCATGAAGATTCACTTTCTATGTATAGATCCCTACTAAACCTTAATTTATCTACATTCTCAATATTTTAAAAAAAAACATACATGCATTTTTATTGCGTACTTTGAATTTACTTAATGCAAGGATCTAGTCATTAAATTTGAAATTTGATTTTCTTTATCTGAATGAGTATCTTAGTTTTTTATTTTTTATGAAATACAGTAATATTAGTACATTATATGAAAATATGATTTCAATGACGAGTATTTAGAGATGAAAATAAAAGTTTTTCCTAGGAAGGGGTAAATAAACATTGTCACTAAACATGATTTATTATAATGGAGATAAATAGTTGTTACTAAAATATAGTTTCTAGCAGCAATGATTAAATACTTGTCATTACATTGTAATTTTCAGCGACAAGAAATTTTAATTGCTGCAAAAAAAGATCAAGATATTTTTATCTATGACATGGATGTATGTGTGGGGCCTAGGGTTACATTTCACACACTTTGACATGCTTTAAAAAAAGTCAAAGATATATCTTTGAATGCTTGCTAGGAGGGAGAGAGAATGGGATTTTTTTTTTTTTTTTTTTTTGAAAATCCTACTAGAGAAGGAAAAGAAACAAGAGAAGTGAGTGAGTCGGCGGCAAACTTAGTTCTTGAAAACAGAGCGATGATGAGGGATACGGAGATCAGAGACGAGATAAGGAGTCAAATGATACACAACATCTCGGCGACCCATCAAAGGACGAGGTTGTGGAAGATATCAATGTTAATTTTGACTATGAGGCTGCCGGTAATAACTTTGATTATCAAATGGTATGTGTGTGTCCATATATATACATGTGTATGCGTATGCGTGTGCGCTCGCGTATACATACATACGTATAAATATACATACAGACACACACACATATATATATACACACATACACACACACACACACACACACACACACACACACACACATATATATATATATATCACCACCTATAATTTTCTGCAAAATATTTTTTCACATTATGATCAAAAACTTATAGGGTTCACTAATTCCCAATTTCTTAGGTTTTGGTTTTAATTTGACCTTACATCAAATAGATAGAAAATTAATGATTTTTATTGAATACAATTTTTTTGTATTGACTTGATGGAATCGCAAATGAACTCTAAATTATATAAAATTTGAACCTTAAATATATATTTAAATGGATATTATGATTCCAAAAAATTTGATAAAAAATAATGGAATCAACAACAACAGCAAACCCTTTTAACCCAAGTACTTGGGATAACTACATGATCCAAAAGAGAATCACAATGGATCGATCATATTGATAATCCCCCTCCATTCATTCTTATAAAGTAATATGGCCTCATTTAAACCTCAAGAATCCATCCATATTTTCTTCTGTCTTCCCTATCACTTCCATCCATATTTTCTTCTATCTTCCCTATACTCTTTTAACTTGTCATACATTAATAACCTCTTCTCATCAAACTGGTGCATTTATAGATCTACATTGCACATGAAAAACTATCCTAAGCGATTTTCTCATATCTTCTCTTCGATTGGGTTACATCTACCTTAGTATAAATATATTTATTTTTCACTTTATCTCTCCTAATATTGTCGCATATCAAACGAAGCATGCACATATTTGTTATACTCATCTTCTGTGAATGATGTTTCCATATAGTCTAGCATTCTGTGCCATATAATAAACTTAGCCTAATAGCAGCTTTATAAAAAATTTCCTATAGCCTTAACTGAGTGTTACGGTTGTATAAAACTCTCATTACACTCCTCCATTTTAACAAGCCAACTTGGATCTTATTATTGACATCATTATCGATATCTCTATCATTCTAAGTAATAGAACCTAAACACCTAAACTGACTATTCATTTGTATCTTTTGTCCATCCAATGTCACAATATTATAGTTTAGGGCCTATCATTTACTAAATTTACACTCTATACACTTTGTTTTGTACCTACTTAATCTAAAATCTCTATATTCTAATGTGTACCTCCATAAGTCTAACTTGGCATTCATCCTTACTTTCATCTCATCAACTAAGAAAATATTATCAGCAAATTGTATAGGTATCTCATCCTGAGTAGCTCTAGTAAGCTTATCAATTACTATAACAAATAAAAATAGGCTCAATGCAAATCATTGATGCAACCAAATAGTGAATGAAAAATCACTTGTTAGTAACATATATTCTAACATTAGTCACTATTTTCTTATACATATCCTTAATTATGTCAATATACTTGATGGAGACTTTTCTTCACCAATGTCCACAAAAAAACCTCTCTTTATACATTATCATAGACTTTCCTTAGGTCAATAAAGACCATATGCAATTTTCTATTTTTCTTTCAGAATTGCTCTATAAATTAACAAAATAAATAAATAGATTTTATTATTAATCGCCTCAGTATGACTCAAAAATGATTCTTTGATATTTTAGTAGTTTGCCTCAATTTATCTTCTATTATCCATTACTAAAACTTCATAGTGTGGCACAGGAGTTTTTTTTCATATTAGTTAGGACAACTCTGAATATCATTCATGTTCTTAAACAAAGTGATTATGATTGAAAATTATAGTTATTTTAGTTTATTTTATGCAAATATAATCTAATTTTATTAATTATCTTTATTAATCAAATTCCTCATTAAGAAGTTCTTCCAGTATTTTCTAGTATTTTTTCTAAGTTTTATATGCAAGTAATTTGAAGAATTGAAATGTGTCTCAAATATCGGCTCAGAACTTTAATTTTAGAGGTTTGGCTATCTACAGCTACCTGTTGGCTATTGACAGCCATCAACTATAATTCAATCCGAGAGCAGCTATTGATATGTTTGTCAAAGAGAAGAGCTACAGATTAATATTTTTGAAATTTTTTAGAGAATATAGCGTTTCTTTTATAAATAGAATTTCTATTAGAGTTTTATAAGGCTATAAATAGCTAATGTAATTCAGAATTTTGTAATGCTTTTGAATAGAAAATAATTATTAGAGAGTTTTAGAGATTTAAGATTTAGTTTTTGTATTCTTTCATATATATCAATAAAAGAATTCTCATTTTCTTCATTCATGGATATGATGAGTATAAGTGGTTAAATTCTTGAGTTGGTACAGATAGAATAACAAACTCATGGAAATTTACTAGTATGTGATTTATATGTATATTATTTTTAATTGATTTATGTAAAATTGATATTTTTAATTTCCTATTATCTTTGAAAAGATTAATATGTGATTTTGAATTTTTAATATTTTATTATTTGATAATATATTTATTGCTTAGTTTTTTATATAATATAGACTCTTTAGGTACCGTGTTTGCTTAGACTTTGAAAATTATTTTTTGTTATTCATATTGAATGCTTAGATAAGCTCAAAACTCATATAGAATTAATTAGGGAAGTTATCCAAAGTATCAAGTTTAGAATTTTATTAGATTTTGTGCTTCGTTAATTTATTTTTTAGTTGTAGGAAGACCACGTGTTCTAAGATCTGAGATATAAAAAGTATAAACATATCCAATGAATTATTACACAGGGGAGTTAAATTCATTTGACCAATAATTTTATTTAAATTAAATTTACATCCTGTTTATTTTAATTTTAGTTAATAAAAATACAATCTTTATTTTTTTAGTTATGTAATTTATTCTTTTTAGTGTCACACATTAGTCAAAATTATTCTCGAGAGAATGATTTTGGATTACCATTTTTGAACTACTTGTCGATCTCTTGCACTTACGAGTGTATGATTTAGATTGTAGTCAAGCTTTTGGTATCACTGCCTAGGATCAATACTATTGTATTATAATTTAGTATAGATTATGGTTACTACGTTATTAATTTTTATAATTCTGAATTTACATGAGTTGTTTGATGATAACTTCAAATGGTAGACTTATTCAATCGTACTCAGATCCAAACACACTTCTAATCCACCAAACACCTCACAACATGAGCACTAGTAATAATAATAATAACAACATGAATAATAATAGTAATAGTAATAATGGATTCAGAGATGATAATACAAATGACAATAATAGTCATCATGGAGGCAATGGAAGGTCTTTACGAGATTACTGCAACTGGTAAGGTAACCCAACTTTCATGCATAGCATTTTATTTAAATATGGGACACTTCGAGATTAAATGTGGAGTGGTTTAACTTTTTCATAAATTCCGAAGGATGGATTCAGAGAGCACCTATTTGCACCTTCGAGAATTAGAAAAAAGTTTGCTTTACTATTAATTTTCAAAATATCACTATAGAGCAACTAAAGTTTAGACTTTCACCATTCTCCCCTAAGGATAGAGTAAAGACATTGCTATATTCTTATGTTCTAATTAATAGGAAGATGGGATGAGATGCAAAGTAAATTCTTAAAGAATTCTTTCCTTCACATCAAAGAAACTATATGCGAAAGCAAATTCTCAGCTTTCAACAGAGAGACGTTGAACCTTTGTTCAAGCATTGGGATAGATTTAAAGATTTGCTACTTTCACGCCCACATTATGGTTTCAAGATATGTAGGATATAAGTAGCTTCTATCAAGGGCTAAATACTGCAACCAGACAATTTGTGAAACTATATTGAATAGTGAATTTTTAAGTGAATTTTTAAGCAACGATGCTGAGGAATCATGGGATTATCTTGATTCACTTGCCGAGAATTCACAAACTTAGAAAACTGAGGATACATGACTTGCGAATGTCCAACACTTCTTGCTTTTAAAAAATTATTGAACGAACAAGCTAATGCCTTTAACACTATCTCAACCAGCAAACAACCCATATTCACAAACATACTAATGCCCAAAACCCTGAAAAACACGCATTTATTCTTAAGACGTGCAGGTTTTTATAGAATGTTTATAAAGGATTTTATTATTATTGCTATCTCATCTTCTTGCACAAAATGTGCAGTTTGAATGGATGTAGGCATACCAAATAGCTTTCGAAACCCTCAAAAAGATGCTCATCACGGTGCTATTAATGCAATGTCCGGATTGGTCACTTCTATTCGAGATTATGTGCGACACATGCAATTATGCAATTGGAGCAGTATTAGGGCTATGAAGAGATAAAAAACCCTAAATTGTCTACTATACTAGCAAGACTCTAAATGACATACAAACAAATTATACGACAATAAAGAAGGAGCTTCTTGCTATAGTTTTTTCTCTTGATAAATTTCGTTCATATATTTCGGACTCACATGTGGTTTATTTTCTTTTACAGATCATTCGAAGCACAAATATCTTTTGTCATAGAAAGATGCAAAGTCATAACTAATTCGATCGATACTACTGCTTCAAGTATTCGATATTGAAATTAAAGACAAAAAGGGAGTAGTGAATGTGGTTGCAGACCACCTCTCGCGACTAACTTTTAATAATGATATGCTACCAGTTAGGGACTCATTCCCTGATGAGCAACTATTTTGAATCAGAGCAACTCCTTGGTATAATAATATTATTAATTTTCTTATTGTAGGTGAAATGCTGAATCACTGGAGTGTCCAAGACAAATGGTGGTCTTATCGAGGTACACCATTTCTTTTTTAACAACCCTATTTAAATATTGCTCAGATCAAATCCTTAGACATTTTATACCTGACGATGAGATTCAAGGTATAATTTCTTTCTATCATACAAAAACATGTGAGATGGTAGCCAAAATGCTCTAATGTGGATTCTGTTGGCCTACTTGTTTAAAAATATTAATTTTGTAAACAATGCGAGTCATGTCAAGAACTAGGAGTTTTAACTAGGAAAAGTAATATGTCTTTAATATCCATACTTACAATTTAGATATTCGATTGTTGGGGCACCCATACTTATCCATCCATCCATACTTACAAACTAGGAGTTTTTACTTATCCATCCATACTTCATGGAACCGTTCTCTTTTTCTAATGGATATATTTATATCTCATAGCGATCGATTACATCTCTGAATGGGTAGAAACTACAACATATAAAAAAATGATCAACAAACTATTATCAAATTTTTAAAGAAACATATATTATCCAGATTTGGAGTTCCTAAACACATAACAAGCAATGGGGTTCCCATTTTTGCAATACAACCATTGAAATTTTGAGGAAGAAGTATAACATTATGCACAAAATTTCTACATCTTATCACTCACAGTCGAATGCACAAGTTGAATTGGCCAATAGGAAAATTGAGAAAAATTTAGAGAAAACAGTTAATCAATCTCACAAAGATTGATCATTTAGACAAATTGATGCTTTATGGGCTTACCATACTGCATATAAAACACCCTTAGATATATCTTCATATAGAATAGTATATGAAAAAAAAAGCTTGTCATTTGCTTACAAAGATAGAGTGTAAGGCGTATTGGGCAAATAAATTGGTTAATCTATATCTCAATTCAGCTGACCCATTATGAAAACTATAAATAAATGAATTGGAAGAGATAAAACATGATGCACATGACAATTCAAGCATTTTGAAAGAAAAATTGAGAATATGGTATGATTACCATATCACACGGTGTATTTTTCACCCTTCCGATAAAGTACTCCTATACAATTCACACCTTCATATATTTCCATGAAAAGTAATTCATAATGGACCCGACCATTCGTAGTTAAAACTATGTATCAACATGGCGCAATTGATATCAAAAATTCAAAAAATTGTCAAACATTTAAAGTAAACAAAAATAAATTGAAGTATTATTTGGAATTTTTGAAGTACAGGGAGGAATCTCATATTCTATTTGATCCTCCCATATCTCATTGATTACGATGTAAACAGAGACACAATGTATACTATTGTGTATTATGTACTAACAATTTGTTATGTAGTTAGTACGTTATGAGCACCACATTGAAGTAATTTCTAAGCACTCTCTCTTAAATTTTATATGTTTTTGATTGAGTAAATAGAAATATCAATTCATTGATTATAATGTGTATTTTAAGTTGGTGGGATTGCTTATAAAAATGACTTAGCTTGGATATCCATGATATTTTCAACGATTTTGTTCAAAAAAACAATTTAGAATTAGAACTAAACTTATTTTTTTTATTTCTAACTTTAAAACTAGCTACTAACTTTTAATTTAGAATTAATTTAAGAATTAGAAATTAACAATTAGATTTTAGAATAACATTAGTCTAGGAACTAACAAACAGAAGAAAATAAAAACAAAAACTTTAGCTTGACATAGTTCTCAACAGAGGGCCACTGTCGAAGCCACTGTCGAAATGACTGTCGACAGCCAGCCACTGCAAAGCAATTTTTGCTCTGCTCCAAAGCGGCTATCGAAGCCGCTGCTGTGACAGCTGTCAAAAGCCATAAACATAGAGCCCAATTTTAAATAGATGTTTGAGTTTCTTTTTCTCCATAGCCAAACACTAGCCTCCTTTCCACAGCACCATAAAGCAAAAATCCCTTCTTTCGAATGCTAAAACCTGTTCCAGCGTAACTTTTTTCAAATTTTCAAAGATTTTCAAGCAAGTAAGTTTTCTTCTCTTTGGTTTTTCTTTGAATTGTTCTTCATAAAAATTAGATTTTTGTCTTAAAAACCTAGATCTACAATTAATATGAACTAATTTAAGTAAATGAAAGTTAGATCTTTACTTGTTACTAGATTTGGAGTGGTTTAGCAAATTATTAAAGATTTTTGACGAATTTCATGGAATAATTGAAAATACATTCTAATTTACGGGTAAAAGAACTAAAAATTTCAGTTTTTTAGCATAACAATTTATTGATTGTTTGAATAATTAACATAGATCAAACTCATGAATTAATAGGAAAATTAAAATAATGATTAATTTTTGAAAGAGGAATTGGAAAATATGAAATTGTGTAATTGAAAAAAAAGAGGGTGAAAGAAAAGAACTTAAATATATAATATTTGTGTTAAATTCAGCATAATTTTTAACAATATAGTAAGATATATTTTTGTGAATAACTTTATGGAATGGGACCAAGAAAGGAAACCACTTCCAAGAGACCGAGAATGGAATTTTCAAGCCCATTTTCTCCACAGAGGTACAGAGTTGCAAAAACAAATATAAAGCTCTTGGAGATGTATGATAATTTTAACCTTCGGCCCGAATAAGCAGTTGATTACAAAAAGATACATGAGAATCTTGCCTTTAGAGCACAAATGCAGGCTGTAAAATTAGAAGCATATACAATGCAAAGACACACACTGGCATTCAACGAAAACATGCATGAATTTTATGCTAATCTTCAACCGGCACTTGGGATAAATATGCATAAACTATAGTAAGGGATAGGGAAGTGCCACTCACAAAACAAGAGATTCTAAGAGCAATTCCTATACCCAATGTGCTTGAAGGGCACCCCATCTTTTATTAATATAGTAAATGAGATACTAAGCAAATCCTGCCGGTTCAAAGAGCTCTAATGCAAATCTCAGCGATGTTGCTTTCAATGAGAGTTTGTTGAAAGTGGGCTATATAAGATGAGAGTACGTTTTGGTAAGCTTATTTATCAAATATAACATCTTACTGTCTTATGTAACAACGAAATTATGTTCATGGGACAGGGTGTTATTAAATATAATTCTAGAAATGTGCCTGTTCGATGTCGCATCCATCATGTTTTTCGCAATCGTTTAATGCATGGGACAACCCCATGAATGTATCCAGCATCCAAAATTGACAAAACCATACTTATTCTGCCATCTCTGATAACAAAAAGTTGCATGAACACTGGAGTCAAATATCGTAAAGAAGATAGATTAAGAAATATAGAAAAGAAATATGAAAATACCAAAAATCAAGAAAAACAAAAAATTTATACAAAAGAAAGAATTTTTTGTTGATATTTTCTACAAAACAATGCCTGATGGGCTATAGTTTTCTTTTGCATAAAGTTCTAGTCTTGTAACTTTCATTTGCATAACTGTATTTGACTTTAGTTCTCAGTAGCTCCACGTTCTTATAGCTTTATTCTCTTTTTAGCTCTCTTTGTACTTAGTTTCCATATCTGTCTTTAAGTTTATGCCATCTCTTTGTAGGAATATGTCTGAAACATATACTAAAAGTATTCGAGTCACATTATTTATATACCGAAATAGACATTATGGAGGTTATAAATATGCAATGTATGGAACTCATCACACCCGCACACCTATCTTTTTTTTAGTTCTCAAGCAAAACCTAAGCCTAAAAAGAAAAAATCCTAACTCACTTTCGTAGGAGTTACAATTGCACTTAGCATGTGCAACAAACAGTTAAGCCCCTAGATTACTCTAGTGGATGAGTTGTGTCTTTTTAGGGTTTCTAGCAGTGTAATCAACAAACATCATGATGAAGACAGATTAAGAAATAAAGAAATAAAATAAGGATAAGCAAAAATCAAGAAAAACAAAAATCTTATACAAAAGAAAGAAATTCTTTTGATATTTTCTACAATTAATCTCACTAATATACAAACTAAAGAACACATTTACATTATCAATTTTCAAGTCAAGTATCATATCAAATACACTTATTGTTTTAATCAAAAATTCAAATCCTATCTTTCAATAGTCACTAATAAATAACTTATTGGCTCCTACACATCTACATGCATGTGTGAGAGTCTATTTGGGTTTTGAACTCTAACTCTAACTCATGATTATAATTTTTTTCTCTAAACATTTTTTTTTGGATTTTTTACTTTTTGTTTTTGATGAATATTTCACATTTCATGCTAATATTTATACTTGCTTAGACGCAAATACCAGATTACTCGAATCGTACTCTGAATATTTTACCTTTCATACGAATATTCACGCTTGCTTAAATATAAATAACTGATTACATGGATCATACTCTATCTCTTCAAATCACTATTCATGTGAATATTCATGCTTACCTAGGTACAAATACTTAATTATTTGAATCATACTCTGTCGCTTTATTCTTTTTTCTTTTTTAGTGAGAAAAAACTATTCAATTGTTATCATCTTTGTCCTTAACCTAATAAACTTTTGTGAACTAAAAAATAGATATATACTTATCTCAAAATTATTATTAGTAGTATTTATTTTCAAATTTTATTTTTTATAAATTTCTAAGTGCATTATCCAGTCTACTCTACTATCAAATTTCAAATCTAAAAATGTTCTTTTATTTGTAACTAGGTTGTTTTATTGCAGAAAATAATTTTTTACTTTTTATTTTATAATTTTTTTCTTTACTTTTTTGTACCCTAAAAACAACCCAAACTGTAAAATAAAAAAACCCAAAAATCTAAAAAAAATAAAAAATCCTAAAAAACATCTAAAGATCTTAGAAAAACACAAAAATTTTCTAATCGACTTCCCTACCCTTAAATTCATGTATGCCTTCATACCCGAATCATTGGTGTCGTAAAATAAATATAGAAACTATTATACAAATACTATACAAATAATAATAGTCGTGAAAGGTCACAATCTTAATATCGTCACCTTATTAACGCATGGAAAGTAGTTATAACCTCTTGATCACTTCCCACTTTCATAGTATGTATATTTTAAATGTAAAGTGGGTGCATTGTTGTGTCTCATCATCCTTCTATAAGTTACAAAATTAATTTTTATTTCTTATGCCATCCTCTCTTTTTATGTCCCCATATTCGCTTTAATAATTAAATTAAATAACTCTTCATTATAAACGCAGCCAATCATCATTGGCAACAACTACACATATAGAAATATCGTAAGATGTGAAGAATGCATCATGATTAAGTGAGTCATGGACTATAAAGTGTGGTGGCCTTTCTAACTCACGAAGTAGTGCAAGCTCCTCCGCAAACAAATCCTCAAAGGTTTGTTTATTGAGGAATTGAATACTTGGAAAAATATTATCATATATAGAATCAGTATGTGCCAATTCGTCTAACAATATGAGCTCATCTATGAAAATTTACTCAAATAAGGGTTCATCATCAGCACAAGAGATAAAATGAGAGTGCAAACTGTAACCATATCTAGCTCAATGGAGGAACTCGTTATGTGCTCATCTATATTGAATATGTTCAATATCATAGTTTTATTTCCAAATGATAGTTTCATGAGGTCGCTTCTACAATCAATTAATACAGTTGAGGTTATAAGGAATGGTCTGCTAAAAAAACAGAAATTTGATTCCATGGTTTAGAAATCGGCTCAGTTTCTAAAATAATGAAGTCTATAGGAAAGATGAACTTGCCGATCTTAATGAGCACATCTTGAACCATATCAAGTGGTTTGTTGATCAAATGATCAGCTAGCTGTAATGTGACCTTGGTGATTGAAATTTTCCTAATTCCAATTGCTGATAAATAGTGTAAGGAAGCAAGTTGATACTTACCCCTGGATTAGGTAACGCCCTATCAAATGTAGTGTTCCTAATGGTGCATGAGATTGCAGGGGATCTTGGATCTCTGTATTTGATAGGTAAGGAGTTAGAGAGAATTTGCGATATATTTGAAGTAAGAAAAACTTTCTCAGGAATGTTTCTTACTCATTTCTTAATACACAAATCTTTGAGAAACTTGGCATAAATGGAAACCTATTATATAATATTAAGAAGTGGAATATTAAGTTTCATCTGCTCAAATGTTTCAAGAATCTTCTCTATTTGCAGTGAAGTCTTCCTAAGCCGAATGGGATATGGTGCCAGCATAGGAACATGTTCTTCCAAATGAGCGTGTGATAATAATAGAGTGATGGAGATTGATGTGAAGAAAGAGATGGAAAAGTAGCTTGCGGAATAGTAGGACTGAGAGTAGGAGGCATGACTACATTATTATCCACTTACTTTCTAGATCTGAGCATGTGAATGACATTGCACTGGTGAACATGTGATGAAATAGACTGAGGTGAGTTAGAGTTGGGATTCATTATTGGTTGACTTGGAAATGTACCCGGTGCCCGCTCACTCAACTGTGTGGCTAACTGTCCAATCTGTTACTCTATATTCTTGATCGACTGAGAATTTATAAGAAGTGGTTAGTCAGTCTATTATATAAAATTAGTAGATACTTTCATTAAAATTTGCATTTATGTGTCTAAACTGGACGTTGTCTTGAAAAGGTTCTCCATATTCTTTTCAAGTGTAGTTAGTCATTTATCATAATCATTGTTAGACACCTGCTGTGGACATAATTGATTATTTGCAGATAGTCTATTCTGGTTGTTATCTTCATTCGTAGCATTAGGTTGTTGATATACACCCATATTAGGTCTAGGGAACTGACCAATGGCTGGAGGCTGCATGTTTGGACTTGGGGCTCCCTAATATTGCCCATAACCCCATAAGATATTTGGGTGGTTTCACCAGCCCAGATTATATATAGGATCATAAAAATTGTTTATGGATCATTGATACAATGCGTTAACCTGTTCAAGTGTTGGACTCATATGATTCATTAATAATAGATACTCCTCCATAACATGGCTTGGAGTTCCACAGTTGAAACATGTGAAAATTTGTATTTGATTAGCATGACCCTGGTGGAGTGCTAGGAGTCTCTTACACCTCAATTCTCCTTATAAGGACAACAATCTTAGCTTCGGCAGCTATAGAGCTATCGACGCTATGGATCCCACTCTTATGTGCAGAAGTTGATGCATTGGGTATTTCAATAGGACTCTCCCGCTATATAGTTTTTTATGATAGGTCCTCAAGAAATTCCCATGCCTCAGCGTCGTTCTTTCTCATGAACTCTCCCCAAAACATGGACTCTAGAAGAGTTTTAAATATGTAATCAAGTCTTTCATAGACAATTTAACACAACCACCACTTTTCAATTACATAATGGCGCACTGAGCTAATAAGTTCTTGAACCGTTCTAAGTACTTAATGAAGGGTTCTCCTACCACTTGACGGAATTGATTAATAGCATTACGTATTTTGGCTGTCTTATGCGTAGGATAATACTTCTTTAGAAATCCATAACAAATTGATCCTGAGTAGTGATTGAAACAGTAGGTATAATGTACAACCACTTCTTATCGTTATCTTCAAGAGCGAACGGGATAAAACAGAGCTTAATTTTGTCTTCCAAAGGATGTTGCAGTTTAATCATTATGCATGTTTCTAGAAATTCACTATGAAAACATAGGTATCCTCAGAATTGGATCCAGTGAATTTCAGAAGCATACTAATATATTGTAGCTTTAATTCATAATTTTATCCGCTGATGGTGGAAGCTTTATGCATGAAGGTGGTGAAATGCGCAGTAGTTAACATCGATCCGGAAAGATCAGATCAGTTGGTCCATCTTGTCTCCCATGAATAAATCAGATCTCACTAGTCGACCAAATTTATCATGGGTCCAATGTGGCATGAACCAACAACCATGAGTGGATTCGTGAGTTTTCTAAACTAATGCAAGAAGTGGGGTGTGGTGAAGATGAAACGCTGGAAGAAATATGATCAGAGAAAAAATTGATGACCTACTATTTCTACTTTTTAATTTTTTTTAATTTTTTTAAAGAACCAAAGACCCGAAACACACTAATGGAGAGAAAGTGGAATATATTTACATAATAGATGTAATAGTGGAGAGAAAGTGGAATATATTTACATAATAGAAAGTAGAATATATTTACATAATTAGTAATTCATCATTTTTCCCTCTTAATAAGAATTATTCAACAATATCAATTTTACATCAAATATATTTATTAATAAATAATTGTATTGACATAATAGATGTAATAGTGTTAGCATAATAAAAAAAACTAATTAACTTGCTAATTTTCATTTATCTTTCAAGCATTACAATTCTATGGTGTGATAGTGAGGAAGTACAAGGCATAAAATATTTATTCTCATGAGACTAATGGTTTGATAATTGAATTCTTTTTATTTATAACCCCAGAAAACATAGCTGTAAGATTACAATTAAAAGATAATAATTGCTTCTCCAAGCATAGTGCTTCTTTATGCTGGAAAACAACAAATTTTGGTTCGGAATGAGCGATTGGGATTGGGGATGCAAATTCCAATATTGGAATTCAAACCAACATCCTTGCAATGTTGGTAGCAATCTGCATCTACGTTGCAAGGTCCAGGAAAAAATGAGCAACTAGCTTCAACAATAGCGGGGATGAATATCCTGAAATTTGATGTTTTGGGCAATCATATATAAATAGTTAGTAGAAATTCTTCATAATGCTATATAAAATATTGATGATTAATGACAATTAACAATTGACAGGACCAGGAGAGTGATGAGGATAATTGTGGAATTTTTTGATGCCATCTTTACCTGAAAAGGTTAAAGAAATCAAATGATAGACCTATCTAAGTAACAATGTTTATATAGATGTTCAATTATTACAGAGAATCCATGAAAAGGAATCCATGAAGATTCACTTTCTATATATAGATCCCTTCTGTTAATTTATCTACATTCTAAATATTTAAAAAAAAAAAACATACATGCATTTTTGCTGCGTATTTTGAATTTACATAATGCAAGGATCTAGTCATTAAATTTGAAATTTGATTTTCTTTATCTACATGAGTATCTTAGTTTTTTATTTTTTATGAAATATAGGAATATTAGTACATTATATGAAAATATGATTTTAGTGATGAGTATTTAGAGCTGAAAGTAAAAGTTTTTTCTAGGAAGGGGTATTGTTCAAACAAATAAACATTGTCACTAAACATTATTTATTATAATGGAGATAAATAGTTATTACTAAAATATAGTTTCTAGTGGCAACGATTAAACACTTGTCATTACATTGTAATTTTCAACGATGAGAAATTTTAATTGTCACAAAAACTAATCAAGATTTTTTTATCTATGACATGGATGTATGTGTGGGGCCTAGGGTTACATTTCACACATTTTGACATGCTTTCAAAAAGTTAAAGATATCTCTTTGTATGCTTGAAAGAGATTTTTTTTTTTTTGAAAATCCTAATAAAGAAGGCAAAGAAACAACAGAAGTGAGTGAGTCGGCGACAAACATAGTTCTTGAAAAGAGAGCGATGATGAGGGATAAGGAGATCAGAGATGAGATAAGGAGTCAAATGATGCAGAACATCTCGGCAACCCGTCAGAGGACGAGGTTGTGGAAGATATCAATGTCAATTTTGACTATGAGGCTCCCTCTAATAACTCTGATTATCAAACGGTATGTGTGTGTTCATATACACACACACAGACATACATGTATGTATGTGTGTGTGTGCGTGTGTGTATATATATATATATATACATATGTTTACATACTTACATGTGTATCTATGTGTGTACGCATGTGTTTACATACATACGTGTGTGTGTATATATATATATATATATATATATATATATATATATATATATATATATATATCACCTCCCATAATTTTCTCCAAATTATTTTCTTCATTTTTTGATCTAAAACATATAGGTTTCACTAATTCCCAATTTCTTATGTTTTAGTTTTGATTTGACCTTACATCAAATAGATACAAAATTAATGATTTTCATTGAATACAAAAACTTTGTATTGACTTGATGAAATGACAAATGAACTCTAAAATATATGAAATTTGATCCTTCAATGGATATTGAAATGTATATTGTGATCCCAAAAAAATTTGATAAAAAATTAATAGAATCAACAACAATAGCTAAGCCTTTTATCCCAAGTACTTTGGGTTATAACATGAACCAAAAAAGAATCACGCTGGATCAATCATATTGATAATCCTTCTCCATTCATTCCTATAAAGTAATATGTCCTCATTTAAACCTCATGTAAACAATACGAGTCATGTCAAAAACTAGGAGCATTAATTAGGACGAGTGATATGTCTTTAACAACCATACTTACAATTTAGATATTCGATTGTTGGGACATTGACTTCATGGGACTGTTTTATTTTTCTAACAGATATGTTTATATCTCGTAGCGATCGATTACGTCTCTAAATGGGCAGAAACTGCACATATAGAAATAATGATCAACAAACTATTATCAAATTTTTAATGAAATATATATTATCCAAATTTGGAGTTCCTAAACACATAATAAGCAATGGGGTTCCCATTTCTGCATTAAAACCTTTGAATTTTTGGTGAAAAAGTATCACATCATGCACAAAATTTCTACACCTTATTATTCACAGTCGAATGCACAAGTTGAACTGGCCAATAGGAAAATTTAGCAAATTCTGAAGGAAACGGTTAATCCATCTCGCAAAGATTGATCATTTAGACTAACTGATACTTTATTGGCTTATCATACTACATATAAAACACCCTTAGGTATGTCTCTGTACAGAATAGTACATAAAAAAGCTTATCATTTGCTTATAGAGGTAGACTATAAGCCATATTAGGCAAATAAATTGGTTAATTTATATCTCAATTCAGCTGGCCCATTAGGAAAAATACAAATAAATGAATTGGAAGAGATAAAATGTGATGCACATGACAATTCAAGCATTTTGAAAGAAAAATTGAGAATATGGCATGATTACCATATCACATGGCGTATTTTTCACCCTTCTGACAAAGTACTCCTGTACAGCTCACACCTTCATATATTTCCAAGAAAATTAACTCATGATGGACCTGACCATTTGCAGTTAAAACTATGTATCAGCATGGTGCAATTGATATCAAAAATCCAAAAAATTGTCAAACATTTAAAGTAAATAGAAAACAATTAAAGTATTATTCGAAGCACACGGAGGAATCTCATGTTCTAGTGGATCCTCTAATATCTCATTGATTACGAGCTAAATCGAAACACAATGTATACTATTGTGTATTATGTACTAACAATTTGTTTGTTAGTTGATACGTTATGAGTATCACACTGAAGTAATTTCTAAAAACTCTCTCTTAAATTATATATGTTCTTGATTGAGTAAATAGAAATATCAATTTATTGAGGATAATGTGTATTTTAAATTGGTGGGATTGCTTATAAAATAACTTAGTTTGGATACCCATGATGTTTTCAACAATTTTGTTCAAGAAAACAATTTATAATTAGAACTAAACATTAGCTTTTATTTCTAACTTTAAAATTAGGAACTAAATTTTAATTTAGAATTAGTTTTAGAATTAGAAATTAACAATTAGATTTTAGGAATAACTTTAGTCTAGGAACTAACAATTAGAAAAAAAATAAAAATAGAAACTTTAGCTTGACGTAATTCTCAATAGAGGGCAACTGTCGAAACCGTTGTCAAAACGACTGTCGACCGCTAGCCACTCAATGCAATTTTTTCTCTACTCGAAAGCGGCTATCGAAATCGCCGTCAAAACGACTATCAACAGCCATAAACAGAGCCCAATTATAAATAAATCTTTGAGTTTGTTTTTCTCTACAGCCAAAAACTAGCATCCTTTACACAACACCCTAAAGCAAAAATCCCTTCTTTCGAATGCTAAAACCCATTCTAGCGTAATTTATTTCAAATTTTAAAAGATTTTCAAGCAATTAAGTCTTCTTCTTATTGGTTTTTCTTTGAATTGTTCTTCATAAAAAGTAGACTTTTATCTCAAAAACCTAGATCTACTATTTATATGAACTAATTTGAATAAATGAAAGCTAGATTTTTACTTGTTAGTAGATTTGGAGTGGTTTAGCAAATTTTTAAGGATTTTTGACGAATTTCATGGAATAATTGAAAATACATGCTAATTTTGAGGTAAAGAAAAACAAAAAATTCAGCTTTTTAGCATAACAATTCATAGGTTGCTTGAATAATTAACATACATTAAACTCATGCAATAATAGTAAAATTAAAATAATGTTTAAAGAGGAATTGGAAAATACGGAATTTTGTAATTGTAAAAAAAGAGGGGGAAAGAAAAGAACTTAAATATATAATATGTGTGTTAAATTCAAGCATAATTTTGAGAAATAATAATATTATATTATGATATATTTTTGTAATTAACTTTACGGAATGGGTCCAAGAAAGCAAACTGCTTCCAAGAGACCAAGAGTGGAATCTTCAGGCCCATCATCTCCATAGAGGCGCAGAGTTACAAAAACAAATAAGAAGCTCTTGGAGAAGTATGAGAATTTTAACCTTTAGCCTGAATGAGCAATTGGTTACTCAAAGATACATGAGAATCTTGCTTTCAGAGCACAAATGCAGGCTGTAGAATTAGAAGCATATACAATGCATAGACACACACTGATGTTTAACGAAAACATGCATGAATTTTATGCTAATCTGCAACCGGCACTTGGGATCAATATGCATAATTTATAGTAAGGGGCAGGGAAGTGCCACTCACAAACAAGAAATTCTGAGAGCAATTCCCATACCCAATGTGCTTGAAAAGCACCCATTTTTTATTGATATAGCAAATGAGATACCAAGCAAATCCTGTCGATTCAAAGAGGTCTAATGCAAATCTCAACGATTTTGCTTTCAATGTGAGTTTCTTAAAAGCTTGCTACATAAGACGAGTGTACATTTTGGTAAGTCTATTTATCAAATATAACACCTTACTGTCATATGTAATAATCAAATTATGTTCATGGGACATGGTGTTATTAAAATAATTCTAGAAATGCGCCTGTTCGATGTCGCATCCATCATATATTTCGTGATAGTTTAATGTATGGGACAACCCATGAGTATATCCAACATCCAAGATTGACAAAGCTATACTTATTCTGCCATCTCTGATAATAAAAAGTTGCATAGAGTCAAACATTGTGAAGAATATAGATTAAGAAATAAAGAAAAGAAAAATGAGGCTAACCAAAAAGAAATTTTTTTTTTGATATCTTCTACAAAACAATGCCTGATGGGCTTCAGTTTTCTTTTGCATGAAGTTCTAGTCTTGTAACTTTGATTTGTATAACTGTATTTGACTTTAGTTTTTTATAGCTCCATGTTCTTGTAGCTTTATTCTCATTTTATCTCTTCTTGGACTTAGTTTCTTAATTTGTCTTTGAGTTTATGTCATCTCTTTGTAGCAATAGGTCTAACCTGAAAAATATACTAAAAGTATTCGAGTCGCATTATTTATACACAGAAATAGACAATATGAAGGCTATAAATATACAATGTTTGGAACTCATCACACCCTCACACCTATCTTTTACTAGTTCACAAGCAAAACCTAAACCTAAAAAGAAAAAAAATCCTAACTCACTTTTGTAAGAATCATAGTCGCACTTAGCACGTGAAGCCGTTAAACTCCTAGGTTACCCTAGTGGACGAGTTGTATCTCATAAGGATTTATAGTGGTGTTATCAACAAACGTCATGATGAAGATTAAAAATGTAAAAAAGAAAAATAAGGATCACAAAAAAACCAAGAAAAACAAAAAATTTATAGAAAAGAATGATTCTTTTATATTTTTACAATTAATCTCACTAATATACATAGTCAAGAATGCATTTACATTATCAATTTTAAAGTCAAGTATCATATCTAATACACTTATCATTTTAATCAAAAATTCAAATCCTATCTTTCAATACCCATTAATAAGTAATTCATTGGCTCCTTTACATCTACGTGCATGTGTGAGAGTCTACTTGGATTTTGAACTCAAACTCTAACTCATGATTTATCTTTTTACTCGAAATATTTTTTCTTTTTTTTTACTTTTTTTCTTTTTTGTGAATATTTCACCTTTCATACGAATATTTATACTTACTTAAGTGAAAACACCTTATTACTCGGATCATACTCTGAATATTTCACCTTTCATACGAATATTCACGCTTACTTAGATACAAATATCTAATTACTTAGATCATACTCTATCTCTTAAAAATACTGTTTATGTAAATATTCACGGTTACTTAGGTGCAAATACTCGATTACTTGGATAATACTCTACCTCTTAATTCTTTTTTTTCTTTTTTAGAGAGAAAAGATTACGCAATTGTTATCATCTTTGTCCTTAACCTAATAAACTATTGTGAAGTAAAAAAATTGATGTATACTTACCTCAAAATTACTATTTATTTTTGGATTTTATTTTTTATAAAATTCTATGTATATTTTCTAGTCTACTCTACTATCAAATTACAAATCTAAATATCTTTTTTTATTTGTAATTAGGTTGCTTTATTGCAGAAAATAATTTTTTTACTTTTTTATTTTATGATTTTTTTCTTTTCTTATTTTATACCCTAAAAACTATCCAAAGTTTAAAATAAAGTAATCCAAAAATCTAAAAATAAAATAAAAATCCTAGAAAAACTAAAGATTCTAGAAAAACACAAAAATCTTCTAACCCACTTTCCTACACCTAAATTTGTGTATGCTCTCACACACGAATCATTGGTGTCATAAATAAATATGAAACTATTGTACAAATACTATACAAATAATGAGAGTCCTGAAAGATTATAATTTTAATATCATCACCTTATTAACGTATGAAAAGTAGTTATAACTTCTCGATTGCTTCCCACTTTCATAGTGTATATATTTTAAATGTGAAGTACGTGCATTGTCGTATCTCATTATCCTCCTATAAGTTACGAAATTATTTTTTATTTTTTATGCCATCCTCACTTTTTTTGTCCATATATTCGCATTAATAATAAGATTAAATAACTCTTCACTATAAACTTGCTAATCATCATTGGTAATAACTACTCATGTAGAAATATCGTGAGATATGAAGAGTGCATCATGATTAAGTGAGTCATGGACTATGAAGTGTAGTGGCACTTCTAACTCACAAAATAATGCAAGCTCCTCCGCAAACAAATTCTCAAAAGTTTGCTCATTAAGGAATTGAATACTTGGGAAAATATCATCATATATAGAATTAGTATGTGCTAATTCGTCTAATAACATGAGCTTATCTATGAAAATTTGCTCAAATAAGGGTTCATTATCAGCAAAAGAGGTAAAATGAGAGTGCAAACTGTGAACCATATTTACCTCAATGGAGAAACTCGTTGCGTGCTCATCGATATTGAATATGTTCAAAGCCATAGTTATATTTCCAAATAATAGCTTCATGAGGTCACTTCTACAATTAATTAATGCATTTGAAATTGCTAGGAATGGTCTGCCTAAAATAACAAGAATTTGATTCCATGGGCTAGAAATCGGCTCAGTTTCTAAAATAATGAAGTCTACAGGAAAGATGAACTTGCTGGTCTTAATGAGCACGTCTTCAACCATATCAAGTGGTTCCTTAATCAAATGATCAGTTAGCTGTAATATGACCTTGGTTGGTTAAATTTTCTTAACCCCAGTTGCTGATAAACATTTTAAAGAAGCAAATTGATACTTGCCCCTAGATCAAGCAACGCCCTATCAAATATAGTAATCCCAATGGTGCATGAGATTGTGAGGAAACCTGGATCTTTGTATTTGATAGGTAAGGAGTTAGTAAGAATTTACGATAAATTTGCAGTAAGAAAAACTTTCTCATGAATGCTTCTTACTCATTTCTTAGTACACAAATCCTTGGGAAATTTGGTGTAAGTGGAAACCTATTGTGTAATATGAAGGAGTGGAATATTAACTTTCACCTGCTCAAATATTTCAAGAATCTTCTCTACTTAACAGTAAAGGTTTCCTAAACCGATTGGGATATGGTGCTTTCAGCTTAGGAACATGCGCGTCCAATTGAGCATGTGATGATAATGGAGTGATCGAGATGGATGTGGAGTAGTAGGAAAGAGATCAGGAGGCATGACTACATTATTGTCCACTTGCTTTCTAGATCTAATTTGTGAATGATATTTCAATGGTAAATATGGAATGAAACAAATTGAGACGAGTTAGAGTTGGAATTCATTATTGCCTGGTTTGGAAAGATACCCGGCCCCCGCTCAATCAACTGTGTGGCTAACTGTCCAATCTGCTAATCTATATTCTTGATCGACTTAGAACTAGTAAGAAGTTGTCGGTCGGTTCGTTATATAAATTCAGTAGACACTTTCATTGAATTTTGCATTTTTGTATCTAAACTGGATGTTGTCTTGAAAAAGTTTTCTACATATTTTTTTTCAAGTGTAGTTAGCCATCTATCATAATCATTGTTAGACCCCTACTATGGATATAATTGATTATGTGCAGATAGTCTATTCTGATTATTCCCTCGATTCGTAGCATTTGAATGTTGATATACACCCACATTAGGTCTAGGGAATTGACCAGTGCTTGCAAGCTTCATATTAGGGCTTGGTGCTTCCTGATATTGCCTATAACCCCATGAGAGATTTGGGTGGTTCCTCCAGCCCAGATTATATATAAGAGCGTAAGGATTGTTTATGAGTTACTGATATAAAGCGTTCTCATAGGTTCATTAATAATGGATACTCCTCCATAACATGGCTTGGAGTTCTGAAGTTGAAACATGTTAGTATTTGATTGACTTGACCCTCCGGTGGAGTGCTAGGAGTCTCTAACACCTCTATTCTCCTCATAAGGTCTGCAATCTTAGCTTCGACATGTATAGAACTGTCGACGCTATGGATCCCACCTTTATGAGCAGCAGTTGATGCATTGCATTTTTTATCAGGACTCTCCCACTATATAGTTTTTCATGAAAGTTCCTCAAGAAATTCCCATGCCTCATCCTCGTTCTTTCTCATGAACTCCTCCTGAAACATGGACTCAAGAAGAGTTTTGAATATGTAAACAAGTCCTTCATAGACGATTTGACACAACCTCCACTTTTCAATTGCATAGTGGGGGCACTGAGCTAATAAGTTCTTGAACCGTTCCTAGTACTTGATAAAGGGTTCTCCTGACACTTGACAGAATTGATTAATAGCATTACGTATTTTGGCTATTTTATGCATAGGATAATACTTCTTTAGAAATCCATAACAAATTGATCTCAATTAGTGATTGAATCAGTAGGCATAATGTACAACCACTTCTTGTTGTTATCTTTGAGAGCGAACAGGATAAAATGGAGCTTAATTTTATCTTCTGAAAGATGTTGCAGTTTAATCATTATTCATGTTTCCTGAAATTCACTGATGAAAAGATAGGTATTCTCATAATTGGATCCGGTGAATTTTAGAAGCATACTAATATACTGCAGCATTAATTCATAATTTTATCCACTGCTAGTGGAAGCTTTATGCATGAAGATGGTGAAGTGCGCAGCGGGTAACATCGATTCTGAAAGATCGGATCGGTTGGTCTATCTTGTCTCCCATGAACAACTCTGATCTTACTAGCCGACCAAATTGATCACGGGTCTAATGTGGCATGTACCAACAACCGTGAATGGATGCATGAGTCTTCTAAACTAATGCAAGAAGTGGGGTGATGTAAAGATGAAACGGTGGAAGAAAATATGATCAAAAAAAAATGTGATGTCCTACTATTTCTAATTTTTTATTTTTTTAATTTTTTTAAGAACCAAAGACCCAAAACACATTAGTGGAGAGAAAGTGGGTGAAGAACTCACCTGAGCTGATTTAGCAGTTTTTGTCACCGATTAGTAGCAGAATCAGAGAGATTATCTCTTTGTTTTCTGCTACGCAACTCTAAACCACTTTTGATCACTTTTTCTTTTCTGTACCCGCACTTCCAGCTCCCTACACACTCAATACACATTGTTAGCCTGTAAAACATTAGAAAAAGGAAGAAACCATCGTCGATCTCTGAAAACTGTGCCAAAAACTTGATGTTAATAATCTATTGCAAGTGTACAGTGTCCATTGTAGTTCTTTATAGGTCGTTCCCACAGGAATCAAGATTGTTTTACTATCTTGCTAGTTTTTTAGTTCAATCAATTAGCTATGAGATTCAAGATTAAAAAGATTAGGTTTAAGTTCCTAAAATTAGTCTAGGTTTTTGAATCCAATAGAATAATAGCTTTAATAATTACCTCTTTCATCCTAAGTTTTTAATCATGCACAATCAACTAACACATTAAAGGGTGATCTTTTTAATTTGATTTTAATTAAGAGCCCCTAAGTATGACCTAACAATGATGTGCAAGCATAATCATGAAACTCAAGATTTTTCTTAAAATAAATTATATATAGTAGATAGTCGTATAAATAAAAGTATAGAAATAAACTTCAAACCCTAATCTATGTATAGGTTATCAAAAGCTAAAACTCAAGCATAACCTATCAATGATATTGGATTTATAAATTTATACTCTTCAATCTATTTATAGGAAAATCTTATTAATAATTCTATAACTTAAAATAAAGAATATGACTTCAAAATATTATCCAAGTATAGATTATAAAATTATGAATTAATCATAATCTATCAAGGAATTATGATTTAAGAAGTCCTATCTTTATTTTCTTTATAGAAAAACCATGTCTTATTCATTTTAGGAAGAAGATAAGAAAAATGTTAGATTAGATTCATTAAACTAATTTCTTCTACATCTTTGGACTAATACAAATTAGTTACTCATACTACTAATTATCAAAAACCTATATTTATTTATGAAATCCGTGAAAATACTAATTATCTAGAAAGCAAGATAAATGAAAACAAGAAAGCAAGTAAAAGAAAATTACCTAAGAAACAATGGTGAACAGCAAAGAGTCACCTCTAGAGTTCGGTATTATGGTCGTCATCCCTTCGGCAAAACCCTAATCACTATTTAATCAAAAGTGTATCTAAAATTACATAAAACTGTAATTTAGAAGGATACAGCCAATATATAGGGCTCAGAGTACTAAACCCTAATATGACTACAAGTGAATAACTACAAAATTATATCGAAAACCTTGTAAAATTTTCAGCAATTTCGAGCCCAAAATTACTGCCAAATGGCTGATAGTGCCTGATGGGCTTCAGTTTTCTTTTGCATGAAATTCTAGTCTTGTGACTTTGATTTGTATGACTGTATTTAACTTTGGTTCTCTATACCTCTAGGTTCTTATAACTTTATTCTCTTTTAAACTCTTCATAAACTTGGTTTTCTAATCTGTCTCTATGTTTATGCTATTTTCTTGTAAGAATAGGTCTAATATGAAAAATATATTAAAAATACCTGAGTAGCATTATTTATATACAAAAAAGATAATATGGAGGATATAAATATGCAATGTATGGAACTCATCATCACCTTCTCACAGTTACCATAATACTTATCATTCTTCACATTCATCATACAAATTATATTACAATCGAATAAATTAACAATAGCTATACCCTATCATGGCTCATATTCCACACTAGCGATTTGATGAAAAAGCACATTAGATGTAACACTAAAAGTGTCGGAAACCTTCATGTAAGATCATAATAGAAATTCTATAAGAACTACACAATCTACAAACATATATACTTCCGACCATCTTTATCTAGCATCTTTTCACCATCTTCACTCAATTGAAGTTCTTGTCTAAAGATATATAGGATCTGATAACTCAAACTCATAGAAAACATGTCTTGGGATTTTATAGTGGCTTGCACAACAAGATTCATTATGTGTGCAATACATCGTATATGGAGATATTCACAATGACTGTGTTGACTAAACCGCCTTGCTTTGCAAATGCGATCAAGGAGAAAAGGTGTTCGAGATGAATAGAACCCTAATTCTCACTCTTTCATTATATAGTTCTGATTTATATACATGGATTAATGGTATAGGTGACAAATTTATTTATTTGAAATGAGGTCTGATAGTGGATGATAGTTGGCATTTGAAAAATAAGATATCGCACAGTGACTGATTACGAGCCTATATGTCCGGAAATATCAATTGGAAAGGAGATATTATTTTAAATGATGGATATATATAAACAGTAAAAATAAATAAAGCTTGTAAATAAGCACAAAGCAAAGAATTACAATTCAGTTAGAGAAGGAAAGAAACTCAAGCAGCAATGCAGAAATAATTTAGAATTTTTATTTAGATAAAAAAAACTTAACATGTCAAGAGGAAATTTGGGTAACAAATTCAACTTGGTTAGAGCTATTATACTTACCAGGTACCAGTCAATATTTCTATCCAGCTATCAAAGTCAAATCAAACCTAATCTAAAGTTTTTGGAAACCCTTGCAGCAATGAGAGTTTGTGTATCGAAAACTAATCTTACAAAAAAATAAGTCTTATAGAAAACCAGTTGAAAATAGAAAGAAAGCAAGATTTGAATTTTATCTAGGATGCAGTTAAATGAAAATAAATGTTTTATCTTATAAGAGGATTAATGATTTTGATAAGGCTAAGACCATATAAAGAATGAAAACTCTTATTCTATAGTAGTTATTGTATCCTAAATGCTATTAACAAAACTTGATCTCAATATATGTTTGATTTGATCTTTATTTTATTGCAAAATTAATTGAAAATTTTATCGTAACTCGGCCTAGAAAACTATCCAAATCAAAAGGAAACACAAGACAAGACAATCATGACTATCAGTCTAGTCGAGTCTAATCGTGTTGAAATTTTTCATGTTGTTTCCTCATAAGATTGTGATATTTTTTATTTAGATAGAAACTGATTTATCACCTGCAGTTTATAAAAGCAGAGCCAAAAACCAAAAAAAAAAAGTTATCTTTCTTCCTTTATTGAAGAGTCCATCTTCCACGGTCAATAGTTCATACTTTAAACTCAAAAACAACAAGTTATCAAAAGTTCATACTCTAAAGTAAAAGTAACATGTCATCAAGAGCTCATGCTATAAAGTGGAAGGTAACAAGCTATTAAGAGGAGAGATGCTTGCATCAAACTTTTTATCCATCTTCTTGTAGCCTCAACCATCGCACAGGTGGTCAATCGAACTAAATAGACATTCGGGTGAGATCTCCATCATCATGCTTCTCTAGAATCAAAAGAAAGAGATATTATAATCATTCTTAATTAAAATTTCAGTTATACAGATTTGCAATTTCTTCTCTCTACTTTTTAGTTTTAATTTTTATTTTAAAAATTTAAACTAAAACAATATAATATCAGCTAAAGATATTTACCTGAGAATTTGGTTCACATAATGGCATCTCAATTGATATTTAGAAATACTCATCTCTTATATGGATAAATTATTCTCAAATTATTTCTTCATGATAACTTGAAACGTCTAGTTTGTAATTCATCATTTTTCCCTCTTAATAAGAATAATTCAACAATATCATTCTTACAGCAAATATATTTATTAATAAATAATTGTATTGACATAATAGATCTAATAGTGTTATGCATAATAAAAAACCTAATTAACTTGCTAATTTTCATTTATCTTTCAAGCATTACAATTCTATGGTGTGATAGTGAAGAAGTACAGGGCATAAAATATTTATTCTCATGAGACTGATGGTTCGATAATTGAATTCTTTTTATTTATAACCCCAGAAAAGATAGTTGAAAGATTACAATTACAAGACAATAATTGCTTCTCCAAGCATAGTACTACTTTACTCTGGACAACAACAAATTTTCTTGCAGAATGAGCGATGGGGATTTGGGATGAAAATTCCAATATTGGAATTCAAGCCGATATCCTTGAAATGCTGGTAGCAATCTCCATCTACGTTGCAAGGACCAGGAAAAAATGAGCAACTAGCTGCAACAATGTGCAGGGATGAATATCCTGAAATTTGAGGTTTTGGGCAACCATATATCAATAGTTAGTAGCAATTCTTCATAATACTATATAAAAAATTGATGATTAATAACAATTACCAATTGATAAGACGAGGAGAGTGATAAGGATAATTGCAGAATTTTTTGATGCCATCTTTACGTAAAAAGGTTAAAGAAATCTAATGATAGACCTATCTTAGTAACAATCTTTATGTAGATGTTTAATTATTACAGGGAATTCATGAAGATTCACTTTCTATGTATAGATCCCTACTGAACCTTAATTTATCTACATTCTCAATATTTAACAAAAAAAATACATGTATTTTTGCTGCGTACTTTGAATTTACATAATGCAAGGATCTAGTCATTAAATTTGAAATTTGATTTTCTTTATCTGCATGAGTACCTTACTTTTTTATTTTTTATGAAATATAGTAATATTAGTACATTATATGAAAATATGATTTCAGTGACGAGTATTTAGCGATGAAAGTAAAAGTTTTTACTTGGTAGGGGTATTTTTCATAACAAATAAATGTTGTCACTAAATATGATTTATTATAATGGAGATAAATAGTTGTTACTAAAATATAGTTTCTAGCAGCAACGATTAAATACTTGTTACTACATTGTAATTTTCTGCGACGAGAAATTTTAATTGCCACAAAAAATGATCAAGATTTTTTTATCTATGACATCGATGTATGTGTGGGGTCTAGGGTTACAATTCACACATTTTAACATGCTTTAAAAAAGTTAAAGATATTCTTCGTATGCTTGCTCGGAGGGAGAGAGAAAGGGATTTTTTTTTTTGAAAATCCTACTAGAGAAGGCAAAGAAACAAGAGAAGTGAGTGAGTCAGTGGCAAACTTAGTTCTTGAAAAGAGAGCGATGATGAGGCATAAGGAGATCAAAGACGTGATAAGGAGTCAAATGATACATAACATCTCAGCGACCCGTCAAAGGACGAGATTGTGGAAGATATCTATGACAATTTTGACTATGAGGCTACCTCTAATAACTCTAATTATCAAATGGTATGTGTGTGTCCATATACACACACACACATGTATGTATGTATGTATGTATGTATGTATGTATGTATGTATGTATATATATATATATATATATATATATATATATATATATATATATATATATATATATATATTCTCTTCTTTCTTAACACTTGTTTGAACATTTATGCTTATTGAGGTATAATACCAAGTTACTTAGATTATGTCAACAATAAAAGTACATAAATATCGTTTGTGTGAATATGCATACTTACCAAGGCATACTAGCCCAACTAGTTAACACTTAGTTTTCTTATTTATTGTTTTTCATTTTCATGTAGAAAATCCTTGCATCAATACCATACTCACTTTTATTTTTATTATTTTTTTCATATATATATATATATATATATATATATATATGAGATTACTGTAGGTGAGCCGCGAGCTAAGGAAAAGTTACGTGAGCTAGCGGCAAAAGTATAATGATTCAAAAAAAATTCTTCATTTTTTTTAACAATTACTATCTCTATTTTCTTAACTTTTTTCGGATAATATTTCATAAATTTTGGAGTTCATTTACCTTTTCATCAAGTGCATATAAAATGTTTTATTTATTGAAAACCATTAATTTTGTGTTAACTTGATGGAGGACCAAATCAAAACCAAAACCCAAGAAATAGGGTATGAGTAAACCCTAGGGGCTATAGATCATAATCCATAAGAAAATTTTTAAAAAGATTATTGGAAATAGTCGAAATGAACTACAGCGCAGATAACTTGTGTGAGCTGTCAACTCATTTCCATTTCTATCTCTCTCTCTCTCTCTCTCTCTCTCTATATATATATATATATATATATATATATATATATCACCTCCTATAATTTTTTCCAAAATATTTTTTTCACATTATGATCTAAAACTTATAGGGCTCACTAATTCCCAGTTTCTTAGGTTTTAGTGTTGGTTTGACTTTACATCAAATAGATACAAAATTAACGATTTTCATTAAATATAAAATTTTTGTATCGACTTGATAGAATTGCAAATGAATCTAAAATATATGAAATTTGTTCCTTAAATAGATATTGAAATAGATATTACGATCCCAAAAAAATTTGATAAAAAGTAATGGAATCAACAACAGCAGCTAAGCCTTTTATCCGAAGTACTTGGGATAACTACATGAACTAAAAGAGAATCACGCTGGATCGATCATAATGATAATCGTCCTCCATTCATTCTTATAAAAGTAATATATCCTCATTTAAATCTTGAGAATCCATATATTTTTGTATCACTTCCATCCATATTTTCTTCGGTCTTCTCCATACTTTTTTAACTTGTCCTACGTTAATAACCTCTTCCCATCGAACTGGTGCATTTATAGATCTAAATTGCACATGAAAAACTATCCCAATTGATTTTTGCATATCTTTCTTCGATGGGGTTACACCTATCTTAGCATGAATATTTTTATTTCTCACTTTATCTTTTCTAATATTGTCGCATATCAAACGAAGCATGCACATGTTTGTTATACTAGTCTTCTGTGAATGACGTTTCCTTATAACCCAGCATTCCATATCATTTAATAAACTTGGCCTAATAGCAGCTTTATAAAATTTTTCTTACAGCCTTAACTGAATGTTGCGGTTGTATAAAACTCTTATTGCACTCCTCCATTTCAACAAGCCAACTTGGATCTTATTATTGGCATCACTATCGATCTCTCAATCATTCTAAGTAATATTACCCAAATACCTAAACTGACTACTCATTTATATCTCGTCCATCCAATGTCACAATATTATAGTTAAGAGCCTATCATTTACTAAATTTATATTCTATACACTCTATTTTGTACCTACTTAATCTAAAATCTCTAGATTCTAATGTGTACCTCTATAACTCTAACTTAGTATTTATCCTTGCTTTCATCTCATCAACTAAGACAATATCATCGATAAATTGCATAGGTATCTTATCCTGAATAGCTCAAGTAAGCTCATCTTCACTATAACAAATAAAAATGGGCTTAATGCAAATCATTGATGCAACCCAATTGCGAATAAAAAATCACTTGTTAGACCACCACATGTTCTAATATTGGTCACTATTCCCTTATACATATCCGTAATTATGTCAATATACTTGATGAAAACTTTTCTTCATCAATGTCCACTAAAAAAATTCTCGTGATATCTTATCATAGACTTTCCTTAAATCAATAAAACCCATATACAATTTTCTATTTCTCATTCAAAATTTCTCTATAAATTGACAAGGTAAATAAATAGATTCTATCATGGATCGCCCCCGTATGAATCAAAAAAGGTTCTCTGATATTTTAGTAGTTTGCTTCAATTTATGTTCGATTACCCTTTACTAAAACATCATAGTGTGACTTTAAATATTTATTTTTATTATTCATATTGAATACTTAGATAAGCTCAAAACTCATATAACATTAATTGAGAAATTATTCAAAGTATCAAGTTTAGAATTTTATTAGATTATGTGCTTCGTTAATTTATTTTTTGATTATAGGAAGACCACATGCTCTAAGAACTAAAACATAAAAGCATGAACACATCTAGTGAATTATTTCACAAGGGAGTTAAATCCATTTGACCAACAATTTTATTTAAATTAAATTTATATCATCTTTATTTTAGTTTTAGTTTTAATTAATAAAAATCTAATCTTTATTTTTTTTAGTTCTGTAATTTATTCATTTTATTGTCACACATATCAAAATAATTCTCGAGAGAATAATCTTGGACTACTACCCTTACACTACTTATCGATCTTTTTCACTTCTGGGTGTTTGATTTAGATCATAGTCAAGCTTTTCGCATCATTGCTTGGGATTAATACTATTGTATTATATTTTACTATAAATTATGGTTCCTACGTTATTAATTTTTACAATTCTGATTTTACATGACCAGTTGGAGGAGAACTTTGAATAGTAGATTTATTCGATCGTACTTAGATCCACACACACTTCCAGTCCACCGAACATTTCACGACATGAGCACTAGTAATAATAATATTAACAACAACATGAACAATAATAGTAATAATAATAATGGATTTGGAGATGATTATACAAATGACAATAATAGTCATCATGAAGGCAATGGAAGGTCCTTACGAGATTACTACAACCTGGTAAGGTAACCCAACCTTCGTGCATAGCATTTCCTTTAAATATGGGACACTTTGAGATTAAATGTGGAGTAGTTTAAGTTTTACCTTAATTCTAAGGGATGAATTCAGAGAGCCCATATTTACACCTTTGAGATTTCGAAGAAGTTTGCACTACTATTAATGTTCAAAATATTACTACAGAGCAACTGAAGTTTAGACTTTTACCATGCTCCCCTAAGGATGGGGTAAAGACATTGCTACATTTCCTATGTTCTAATTCAATAGGAAGATGAGATGAGATTCAAAATAAATTCTTAAAGAAATTCTTTCCCTCACATCAAACAAATTTTATAAGAAAGAAAATTTTCAGCTTTCGACAGAGAGACGATGAACCTTTATTTGAGCATTGGGATAGATTTAAAGATTTTCTACTCTCATACCCATATTACGATTTCAAGATATGTAGGACTGTAAGTACCCTCTATCAAGGGCTAAATATTGCAACCATATAATTTGTAGAAACTATGTTCAATGGTGAATTTTTAAGCAAAGATACTGAGGAAGCATGGGATTATCTTAATTCACTTGCCGAGAATTCACAAACCTGAAAAACTGAGGATACATAACTCACGAATGTCCAACACTTCCTACTTTTAAAAAAGTATTGAACGAACTTTAACACTATCTTAACCAGCAAACAATTTATATTCACAAACATATAACCCTAGTTGGAGGAACAATCCAAATTTTTAATAGAAGCAGAATCCTCAACAATAATTTAATTATCAAAATAAATACTCACTAATCCACCTCATAATACATCCAACCTTCTAATCAACCTTCGGTGTACAACCCACCACCGAAGAGAAATTTTGAGTTTGAGGGTAATTTCTTGACAATATAGTAGAGAATGGATCAGATGATCCAAGTGCAATAGCAGTTTATCCAGTTGTAACAAACAATTAACAGTCAGAATGTGACAGCCTTCAGCGATATTCGATCATAGATAAACTATCTCAGTTCTGCATTTCAAATGAAAGAAAAAGGTTACCTACTATCTCAACCGGATGCTAGTACTTCATGTAAGTCAAAGGTATAAATGCTATTATTTATTCCATTAATAATAACATACCCAAGGTAACTGCTACAATAAATTGTGAAGTGGTAAAATCTTGATGAATATATTTCAAATGAAAATACCGAAGAGAAACAGGGTAGTGATTCAGTGCAACAATCTAAAAATGATAATTCTAAAGAGCCCATTTCCATAAATTGTAAGCCACCTATACCATTTTCACAAAAATTAAAAGCTAAAAATATTAATACATCTTATGCTGATATTTTGAAAACTTTCGAACAAGTAATGATCAATATATCTCTACTGAAAGCGATCAAATAAATCCACTCATAAGCATATTTCTTGAAGGACTTATGTACTATCAAAATATGTCACAACGTACAGAAGAATGCATTTCTTACAAAATAGGTAAGTGCATTATTTTCAATCATTGAATAGGTAATGTTTTTATTTACAAACATTAAGAACATTAAGTTTAAGGGTCTTGTTTCAAAATGAAAATTTCACCACACCATTCCTGCAATTTATAACTATATTAACTATAGCAATTCATCATTATTCCATTCTGAAATGAAACTTAAATACAAAGATCATGAATGTCCTACTATTTCTTGTATGATATGTCAATTTAATATAGAAAAAGCTTTAATAGAATTGGGGACTAGTGTAAATCTTTTAGCATATTTGGTTTACAAGCACCTAAGTTATGAGAACTTAAACCTACACCAGTCACGCTATAGTTAGCCGATAGGCTATAAAGATATCCTAAGGGTGTTGTTGAAGGTGTTCTCGTGTAGATAGAAAACTTTTATTTTCCAGTACATTTATAGTTATTGACATTGCACTTGTAAAAAATTTACGTCTTTATATTCCAATTATTCTCATATGTCCATTTTTAGCTACAATTAGTGCAGTTATAAATTGCAAGAATGGTGTAGTGAAATTTACATTTTGAAACAGGACCATTAAACTTAATTTTTTTAATTTTTGCATAAAACAAATATTGAAAATGATGAATTGCAAAACATTAATTACATTGAACAAATCAATGATGAAGGAGATATTGTATCATTGTGCATGTCTGACCCTTTAGAGCTGACATTAACAATAAATAATGATTTCCTTGATTATCTCAAATCCGAACATATCGCTGAAATCATAAAATATTATCTGATGCTCAATGCTTGAATATCACGGAATTGACTCCATAAATGAAAGTGTATGAAGATTTACCTCAAATTACATAGAAATTAGTAGCATTTGATATCCGGACACCGATACTTGAGCTAAAACTACTACCTAATGATCTCAAGTATGCATTTTTGGACATAAGGAAGTTTTTTCTATGGTCATCTAACCGCACCTTGATAAGAATCAGGAAGAGCGACTACTAATGATATTGCGATAGTATAAATGAGCTCTTGGATGGAATACGACAGACATTAAAGTATAGACCCTCTTATTTGTATACATCGCATTACTTTGGAGGATGGAGCTAAGTCTGTTAGGTAAATGCAATGAAGGCTTAACCCTGTCTTGAAGGAAGTGGTTAAAACTGAAGTTTTAAAAATTCTTAATGTTGGCATCATCTATCCAATTGCTGATAGCAAGTGAGTAAGACAAACCCAAGTTGTTCTATATAAGAGTGGAGTGATAATAATTAAAAATGCAAATGGAGAGATGATATTCACTCGTACTACTATGAGTTAGCATATGTGCATTGATTATTGAAAATTGAATCAAGTAACGTCGTAAAATCACTTTCCGTTACTTTTTCCTAACCAAGTACTTGAAAGAGTTGTTGTGCAATAAATTTATTATTTTCTTGATAGTTATTCAAGATATTATTAGATTGAAATTGCTTTAGAGGACCAGGAAGAAACAACTTTTACCTATCCCTTTGGTACTTTTTCTTTTAGAATAATGATATTTGGATTATACAATGCACATGCAACATTTCAAAGGTGGATGATAAGTATTTTTAGTGATATGGTTGAAGATTATCTAGAGGTATTCATGGATAATTTTTCTATGTTTGGAAATAATCTCGAATCTTATTTAACAAAATTAAGAATTGTGCTTGAAAGATGTCAACAGAAAAATCTACTCCTAAATTATTTCATGATTATGAAAGATATTGTGTTAGGATATATATTTTCATCTAAAGGGAAGGAAATAAATAAGGCTAAAGTGGAGTCTATTTCCAAAATACTAATACCCAAAACCATGAAAAATATACATTCATTCTTAAGACATGCAAGTTTTTATAGAAGATTTATAAAGGATTTTAGTACTATTACTATATCCCTTTTCTCACCTTTATGCGCAAGATGTGCAGTTTGAATGGACGTAGGCATTCCAAATAGCTTTCGAAACCCTCAAGGAGATGCTCATCACAGTGCTAATAATGCAGCCTCCAGATTAGTCACTTCTATTCAATATTATGTGCGACATATGCAATTATGCAATTGGAGCAGTATTAGGGCAACAAAGAGATAAAAAGCCCAAAGTGGTCTACTATGCTAGCAAGACCCTAAATGACATACATACGAATTATATGACAATAAAGAAGGAGATTCTAGCTATAGTTTTTGCTCTTGATAAATTTCATTCATATATTTCAAGCTCATATGTGGTTTTTTTTACAGATCAGTCGGTGCTCAAATATCTTTTGTCAAAGAAAGATACAAAGCCACGACTAATTTGATTGATACTGCTGTTTTAAGTATTCAATCTTGAAATTAAACACAAAGAAGGAGTAGCGAATGTGATTGTTGACCACCTCTCTCAACTAACTTTTGATAATGATAAGCTACCAATTAGGGACTCATCCCCTGATGAGCAGTGATGTGATAAATTACTGCAAGCGCACAGTATCGTTGTAGCGCTGTACAGGTCCTCTCACAGGGATCTAAAGTGTTTTGCGATTCTTACTAATTCCATAGTCTAACGGATTAACAAAGAATTTTGGGTTGAAGTTTGCTTATTCTAATTAGCCTAGGATCTAGAATCCACTAGTTTCCAACCATGTTCTTACTTCTATTATCTTCTTCTCTCATAAAAATTTGATCTTTTTAGTTTAATCTTTATTCAAAGTGCCCTAAGTATGAGCTATCAAGTGGTGTGCAAGTATAACTCATCAAAGATACTACTTTTCATAAAAACAAACTAAATCTTTAGATAATTCAATAAAAAAGATAAAATCAACAACCCCAAACCCTAACTAAGTATAGGCTATCAAGAAACCTAATTCAAGTATAACCTATCAAAGTCTTAATCTTCGAGTTCTTGTATTTTAAACTTTTTATAGAAGAATCATGTCTTTATTATTTTTATTTAAGAAGAAAATACTAGAGAGCAATTACATGATGGATCCTAACTTCATCTACATCCTAGAGCTAAACTAATTAGCTACTCATGATTCTAGAAAGCAATTAAATCTAATCTAGAAAGCAAATAAATCTATACTAGAAAGCAATTAAATCTATCTAAAAAGCAATGAAAGATTAGAAAATAATGACTTACCTCTGGAGCACGGTATTGTGGCCGCCACCCCTTCAGCAAAACCCTAATTTTATTAATGGAAGACGAGTACAAACTAAATCCTAATCTACATTAACTACTGCCTCCAACCTAGAATGCAAGGATACAGCCAATATATAGGCTTCGGAAATCAAACCCTAATTCTAGACGAACTATAAAGCCAAAAAAATTACATCGAAGCCAGGAAAGAAAATTCAGCATGTGGGGCCCAAATTTGGCCGCTAAATGGCGGCTAAAACCGCTAAATAGCGGTTTTATTTCGAGTAACTCAATTGAAATTTCTTCCACGTCTGTCTCGTGTCTTGCTCATTATATTTCCTTGACTGTATTTGACTTTGCATCTCTGTAACATCGTAGTCTCGTAGTTTTTCTCGCTTTAGAAACTTTTCGGACTCTGATTTCCTACTCCAACATTGATTTCTTGCCATCTCCTTGTATGAATCGAATTACCTGAAAAAGGCACTAAAAATACCCGAGTAGCATTTATTTATATATAAAAATAGATAAAGTATGAGAGGAAAAATACAATATATGATATTCATCAAGCAGCTATTTTCAATCAAAACAACTCCTGCGTTTACTAATATTATTAATTTTCATATTGTAGGTGAAATGCCGAATCACTAGAGTGCTCAAGACAAATAATGATTCTTATACGAGGTACACCATTTTTTTTTCAACGAAACTTATTTAAATATTGCTCAGATCAAATCATTAGGCATTGTATGCCTGATGATGAGATTCAAAGCATAATTGCTTTTTGTCATACAAAAACATATAAGGGCCACTTTTCGTCTAAAAAGATAGTAACCAAAATACTCCATTGTGGATTCTATTGGCCTACTATGTTTATAGAAATATTAATTTTGTAAATGATGAAAGTCATGTCTAAAACTAGGAGCATTAATCAGGAATGTTCGCAGCAGAAATTTGCTTTCCTTCCATTTAATACAGCTTAGATTACAATGAAAGTGAACAAAAGAAAAAAAACCAAACAAGAGAATTTATAGATTATCGCTCTCTTTTACAATATAAAACGTGGGATCTATGTGGCGATGAGATCTAACAAGTAGTTCCTTTTGACGATCTGACGATGATGATCTTCTATCTTGATGATGACAGCGGCCGACGTGATCTTCTCTACTGATCTTCATGAATTCAAGGCTCTCACGCGTAACTCGAATTCTCTAAGATGCGGAAAAAGATCCCTTGGGCTTCCTCAAAGGGATATTTATAGCCTTAGGATAAGATGAGAGTTTCTATTTAAATAGACTTTGTATTTATCAAGGATTCCAATCAAATATCTTAGTTTTGATTTAAATCTCTTGATTTAGAGTTCTGATTGGGCTTAATTTGGGTATTGGATAAACCCAAATATCAATCACAATCAATTTATGATTCTGATTATCTGCTCACACGGAGCTAATTGCATCAAAATGCAGAGCTAAAAAACCAGAACGCGGAGCTATTGAATAGCTCCGCATTTTACTCTAACACGAGGCTAAAAATAGCCAAACGCAGAGCTACTGAGTTAGCTCCGCGCTCTGTTGTGGAAAACTCCATTTATCTAGAAATTTTCACTGCCAAGAGAACACCCTCCAAAGTTTTCAAAATGGCTTAGAACTTAGAAAATTTTGAAATACTTTGGATCTTCAAACTGGACCACGGAGTTCTAATACCAACTATCTTCGCGTTTTGCTTAACACGCGAGGCTAATAGCCTCGCGTTCTGCTCAGTAACTGCTCTGATTCTCGTGCTAAATACCAAGGGATGGGTTTTTTTCATTTAAATAGAGTTCTAACTCTTCTACTTCCTTACTTCATTCGAAAGAATTTGAGAGATCAGAGCTTCAGGCGACCGGGCGACTCTGGCGAACGAGCGATCTTTGACTGGACTTCCTTTTTTTTCGTCGATTTCTCCAAGATTTTGAAGCAAATGGCACCCAAGAAGAGTACGGCTTCACGCGTCTCCACACCGTCGGCGGCCGGTGCTAGCAGCTGCGGCAGCAGCCGAGGGAGTGGCCGCAGCGATGAGCTAGCCCACGTTGCACCAATCGGAGGTAAGAACCTCTGGATTTTGACACTTTAGGACAATTTTGGAGTGATTTGGCTCAGTTTTGACTGGCCAATCACCTTTCTAACCGGCGAAATCGCCGTACTCCAGCTGAATGGCTTGGAGAAGAAAGAGAAGACCTTTGGTCTTCCTCCACGCGAAATTATTGCGTTATCTTTGCATTTCTATATGCGAAGTTATTTTTGCTAACTGTCGCGTTTTTATGCGAGGTTACAAATTTAGCTTCGCGTATGTAAATGTGAGGTTATCAACGTTAGCTGTGCGGAGTTATCAACTTAGCTTCGCATTTCTTATTCAAACACGAAGCTATCATTTTATCTTCGTGTTTCTTTAAAATGCGAGGCTATGTTCTTAGCTTCGCGCGGAGTTATCTTTAGCTTCGTGTTTCTATACTTAAAAAAATTTCTTGATTCGCATAAAGAACTTTTCTAATTTTTTTTTTTCTTCTCTTGCAGTTGACTACTCAGTGGACCCACTCTCCTAAGGGCATCACTTCGGCTATGGCTGGGGTGCAGACTCATCACCCAGTTTCATTTCACCACCGTTTTGCTACATACTAGCTGGCTTGAGAGAGCGCAGGGAGAAATTAATCAGATACAGCCCTGCTACTGCACGGAAGATTATTACTGATACTCCCTTTGAAGCCACAAACCTAGAGGCGTTGGAGAAGCCGACATTCCTCTTTGGAGATGCTATAGAGCACTCTGATGAGATCCTATTTGAAGAAGAGAGCAAATGGCTCTATCAGAACGGTGACTTGTTGATGTTTCTTCCTGATATGGAGCGCAATTACCCTCTGGTATATCTCCAGAGGTTATTATCTCATCGCGAGTTAGAATGGGAGCTAACTCATGAATATGACGGGGTTGCAATAAGCAAATTTGGTGCAAACGTGGCTTTCCAAGATGGTCCCCCTAGATGTATTACTGGGCTTCTTCCAGGCAGAGTCACCAACGAGCACCCTGTTGGTGAAGTCCCGACTTGTGGTAAGACTTTTCTTAGCAAGTTCTTGGCCAAGGATGGTCAGTATCCTGCGAAAGACTTCCGGATGCCCTGGTGGATCCATTCATCGGGCAACAGTGGTGGTTCGGGCTCGTCAAATATGTGTTGGACACCAATGAGTGGACCCTGAAGGAAATTGGCTTGTACAAAGCCATTAAAAACGTCTAGTTTGGCTTACCTCAAAGTTCATATCACCTTTTCAGCCTGCTGGAGATTTTAAACCCCGAAACTAGCACCTTCTTTACACCCATGGGTGAGTTAGGATTTGCTCTCCACGGGATGTTTGTAGTGTCGAGGTTATCAATGGGCGAAGTCCCTTATGAGGAATATATCCCTACCGCTGAAGAACTGAAGATGTTGAAAGCTGGGGACGAGAACATCTACCAAACCTATTGGGAGATGATGTGTCACTACCATATTTGTGCCGATCTGGCTGGAGTGAGGATTCAAGGGATCGGCCATATGAAGTGGGCAGACTACCTCTTCATCAACCAGAAGGAGAGTCTCCCTATGGTTCATGGGTGTCCTCCCGTGAGCATAGAAGAAATAAAGGAGCGCATCTCCAAGATGGGAGCCACAACTTACATTACTGAATCCAATGAAGGGGGATTCAGTCCAGACACTGTCGTCCAGAGCTTTCACTACCAAGCACAGTTCCCGATTTCGGATAGGGGTCTGCTTGCAGGCTTTTTGATGCTCTGGTTGAAGAGGTGTGTCGTCCCATCTTTGCCTAAGGAGGCCATTGCCAAGAATGTTGTCTATCCAGCCGTTCTATTGGCCTATGGACGACCATTCGGGCTCCTGCCAGGAATGGTCAGTAACCTCCAGAGCAGACTCCGGGCCCTCTGCAACAACTTTATGCAAGCAGATAAGAACAAGGGCAAAGCTGGAAAGGGTAAAGCAGTAAAGGAGACTACTACGGTGAAGACACCGGACCCCAGGGTGGAAATGCCCTATACATACTTAATGGCGTAGCTAGTCATGCACTGCCCGTCACTGATGAGTGCTGCGGATTACAATCCGATCGACAAACCGTTCTTCGTAGAGAAGTACGAGCGCTCTACTTGGAAGAGCTATTACATGTCGGTGATCCGTAAAACACTCCGCCACCACCAGAACTATGAGATCGTCCACTGCTTTCCAGATTTCCGTGGAGGAGAGTATGGATCTAAATTCAAAGATATTCTGGGAGCCAACAACTTTACCAGTTTATCTTCGGGGGCTTTCTGGTGGCTATTGAATATTTGCCCTGAACACTTGGTGTACAGGCAGGACACCATATGCTATATAGAGCCATATATTCCTTGCCGATTTGCTCGCCAATTCGGTTATCCTCAGCTCTATATAGGGAATCCGAACAAGGGGCTAGCGTACGAAGGGAACCTGTATGCAGGAGCACGGGGCTAGTTCCATTTCGTTGCTGGAGGAACCGGAGCTGAATTCTCATTGCCCCAAAAGGTGCCAGACATAAATATGACTTTGAGCTTCTGCACCTGGTACAGCATTGCAAACGCCGACGTACCCAATTTCTCTATCAACCACAGTTGCTGTAAAGAGATAAAGGCCTTCTACTCTCGCCTTAAAGGGGCCAAGAGAGTGAGGGTAAAGGGAATGGACAAGTTCCTAGACACAGCGGCTGATCCGTCAGATGCAGGTGAGACGGAGATGATTGTGCTGATGATGACGGCGATGCTGGTGGTGCTCCCCAACCTGTCGTGACTCGTTCTCGGAGTCCGACTATAAAACGCTACGGGCCCGTATGGGGTGAGCCAGCTCAGAAGAAAAGGAAGCCGGCCGGGGAAACACTGGTGATCCCCGAAGAGGCAGCGGTCAAATTTGCCACTGACTTGGTCGGCAGAAGAGAACAGGCATGCCGAGGCCTGTAGTGCTACTGAGGCTATGACCCGGCTAGCCACGGGATCTGCTGGACACACTACGACATTACTTCTGGGTAGCGAAACGGGTGTGCTTCTGGAGTTGGCCACAGCTCCTCCCACAAGTCTAACCATAGGACTCGTATCCCCTAGTATGGTTCTCTCAGATTGTATATTCTATCTTTTGTTCATTTTTCTATATTATATGTAACACTCCTTGTTTGCTTTCTGAGATGTAGGTAGTCATCTTCACTCTCCTATGCATTCAACTATCCGGGGGGAGTCTGAGGAGCTGGTGGATTACTCCGGCACAACTGGGTCCGTGGGCGGATTGGGTAGTTCTGCGATCGAGTTTGACGCAGAATACTTCACTCCGGCCCCATGCTTAGTTCCTTCATCGACTCCTCCCATTGATGAATTAGGGAGTGATGATAGGACTGATGCAGTCGTGCCCAGGGATGCTCCTCCATCTCCGAGTTTACTGTCTCCAACTCAGCTGTCTGCTCTTAGGATACCTTCCCTGTCGTCGTTGGCGTGCCTGCTGCTCCTCATCCTGCTGTGCTAACGCCATCAATGATAATGGCCGTTGAGACACCGGTGGCTCCTCATGCTCCAGCTCGCTTGCCAACAGGGGACGAAGATAACTTGAAGTTCTCGTTTGAAGCTACTTCTATTACAGGAGGAGTTTTCGATGAAGACACTCCAACATCAACTCCTGCTGGCGGAGTTGCTCGACCCACTAGTACCGATGATACTTCTCCTCGGGTTCCCAGTTCTGCCAAGTCACTATTGGCTTTACTGGCCCTGCATGTTATGAGTCTGGTACAGGGGCGAGCTTCTTCGTCGACTCTTGCAGAAACTACTCCTCCTCCGGCTACATCTTCCTTGGTACTACCCGTGCTAAATATGGACACTGTGGACCCTCTTGAGGAATTCTTCAACCATAGCGTTAACGATTTTATGCGGCTGCTAAGGAGGTGTATCGGGATGATCCTGGATGGAAGAGATTTCCTTGAGCTCGGACGCCCAATGTTGGCCAGTTACCTAGATAATATTGAGAGGATTAGAGGGAGTGACCGAGCAGCTCCTTATCGAGCCCACCTAGAAGCCTTACAAGAACAGGTGCAAATGCTGAACACAGTTCGCCAAGTGAATGTGGAGGCGATTACCGAGATTGAGGTGGCGCGGCTCCGAGCAGAGTTGACAACTCGTCAGGAGGAGCTGAGGTGCCAAGAGCACGACTGGTCTCATGAGTTGGCAGAACTACGAGCCAGCTAGGAGTCAGTTCTCAGGGGGCTAGAGATGGCGAATTTTGAAATTGAGGGGAGCCAAGCAGCCATCCTTAGAGCTAAGGAGACTATCGCCAAAGCTCAGGCTATTTTAACAGTCAGCGAGTCACAGTTAGGGTAATCCGTTAAGAAACGGGAGGAGCTGATCCCTCAACAAGGACAGCTTGAACAAGAAGTCATGATGAGGAGTTGTTCCATTGAAGAATGTCGTCAGCTGTTGGCCCAACAACTAGCAATAAATGACGATGATTTACTCCGACAGGCTCAACACTCTGTGGAAAAAACTTGTCGTCGAGTTATTGATGAGACGACAAATAAGTTAAAACTTTTGCGAGAGCCTTAACTTCCCTGTTTCTTTACCTGCATTTATTTATTCTTTGCAAGAAAGAACTCCATCATTCTTTAAATTCTTTATTTTTTGTAACTTTATTCTTTTAATTCATGAATAAAGATAATTCTTTTTGATTCTTTTATCTGTTGGCTACAAATTTTCTTTGCACAACAAATAACTTGTCATAAAATTTGTTTAAACAATCCAAGGCTCATCTGCATAACTTAGATCGTTGAAACTGACTGGGTTACAATTATTAACCTCGGTAAAGCCCTTTGAACAGAGCTAAATGATAGTTTAGTGAAAGCATTTAACTACTTATACTAGGATGATCGGGTCAGGATCATTAATTTAGACAGAGGCGCCTAATTGCACATGCCTTAGTTTGATAAAGAAGTTCAAGTGCTCATATACGTAACTTGAGCAGGTGGATGGTTATACTTCTAGGGATATGAACAGAATGTGATAGTAAATGATATATCTTTTTTTATGGATAGTAGTTTTTCAAAAAATTGCCATTAATCGACATCATCATTCTATCGCCATTCTGATTCATTAAGCGATAAGCTCCACTAGAGTATACCGTCTCCACAATGAACGGTCCTTTCCACTAGGGTTCAAATTTATCTTTAGTCTTGTGGGTTAGAATCATTGGCTTTTTGATAGCTAGAACCAAGTCTCCTTGTTTAAAGGTCCTTGGTTTAACGTTCTTATTGAACGTTTGCAAGACTCAGGCTTGATACAACTCAATTTGTTGTTGAGCCTGGAGACGTTTTTCATCCAACGTTTCTAGTTCTCGCAATCTTTGTTGATAGCGTTCTTCTATCGTCATCTTAGTGGCTAGGGCCACTCTTAATGATGGTATCTGGACTTCAAGAGGCAGGACGGTGTCACTCCCACAGACCAAGGAGAACGGGATAGCTTTTGTTGGGGTGCGAACGGTGGTGCGATAAACCCACAAACATTCTCCTAGCTTTTCATCCCAGTCTCATTTGTTGGAGGAGATGAACTTCCGAAAGAGTTTGATAATAGTCTTATTAAAGGCTTCGGCCAATCCATTTGCCGCAGGGTTATATGGTATTGAAGAAACATCTTTCATTCTAAACTTATCATAGAATCTTGAGAACCTCTGGCTGATGAACTGCGGTCCATTATCGTGAATGATTCTTTGGGGGACGCCAAAATGGTAAATGACTTGATGCTTAATGAATTTAATCACATCCGTCGTTTTTACCTCTCTCATGGGCACGGCTTCGGCCCACCTTGAAAAATAATCGGTTATTGCAAGAATAAACCGATGTCCTCTAGATGATGGGGGAGTTATTGGCCCCACAATATCTATTCCCCATGCTTCAAATGGCCAGCTAGCAACGGTACTGTACAAGTATTCTGGGGGTTGATAAATAAAATTAGCATGTACCTGACATGCATAACATCATTTAGCGTATGCCATTGCATAGGTAATCATCTTCAGCCAGTAGTATCCTCGCATTCTTATGCGGTCCCCGAGTTTTGGACCGGGTTGATGAGCTCTACACACTCCATCATGCGTTTCTCTCAGCTCTTCATCGGCTTCTGCTTTTGATATGCAGCATAGCAGGAGACCATCACTTGACTTTCTGTATAAAGTTTGAAACGTAGGATCATAGTAAAATCTTTGGGTCTTCCTCTTTATCGAGGCGGCTTCCTTTGGATCCTCTAGCAGCATCCCATATAAGGCATAATCTACAAACGGAAATCGCCAATCACAGAGTTTCAGAGTTAAGCCTGTCTGGCACACTTCCCTGGTTTGGAAGACAATATCCGGATGGAGAATTTCTCTAATGCCAATAATGATACCTTTAGCTGCACCCAGCGGGATTGCCAATGTTGTAGCTAGGTGGCTAGGGCATCCGTATAGATGTTCTCGTTCTGAGATATGTGATAGATATAAAATTGTTCAAAGTATCCCGCTAGCTCAATGGCTAGTTGATGGTAAGGGATGAGGGCTTCATATCTGACTTCATATTCACCCGTCATCTGGTTGACGACTAGCTTAGAGTCTCCATATGCATCTAGATAGTTCACCCCCAGTTGTAGAGCCATTTTTAAGCCAATAATGAGTGTGTTGTATTCCGCCATATTGTTTGTGCATGGCTCTATTAATGAGTAACCATTAGGCAGTATGTGTTTATGTGAGGATATCAGTACAACCCCCACTCCAGCAGCAGACCGCCTAGCGGCACCATCAAATAACATCTGCCATGGTTTTTCTTTGCTAGTTATGTTAACCTCTGACGTCTGTTTGGAATTGGACCAAATTGGATGGTCCGCTAGAAAATCGGCAATCGCTTGTCCCTTCATTGCATTTTGGGGAACGAAGTGTATCTCATATGGCAATAGCAATAATGTCCATTTCGCCAATCGGTCATTTAAAGACCATGGTTTAGTCATCAGGATTTTAAAGGGATTAACCCGTGATATGACATAAATTGTTTGCCATGAAAGATAGTGTCGCATCTTCTAAACAGCGAACACTAGGGCTAAACATTCTTTTCAATCCGAGTATACCGATGCTCGGCCCCGATCATTGTCCGGCTAAATTAATAAAGGGTGTGTTCATGGCCGTGCTCATTATACTGAGCAAGTAATGCTCTTAACGCATTATTCATGGCCCTTACATATATGAGGAATGGTTATCCAGGGACAGGTGCCATGTGGACAGGAGGTTTGGTAAGGTATTCTTTGAGATCGTCAAACGCCTGTTGACATGCCTCATCCCATACAAAGGAAACCCCCTTTTTCATGAGTTTGGAAATGGTTGGCATCGTCCTGATAGATTTGAGATAAAGCACCAGATATAGGCTAGTTTTCCTTGTAACCCCCTTAATTATTTAAGATTGCGGGGAGGCGGCATCTCGCTGATTGCTTTAACTTTTTTAGGATCAAGGAAAATTCCTTCTGAGGTAACTATGAATCCAAGAAATTTCCCGCTGGACACCCCCATGAAAGACTTGGCAGGGTTCATCTTCAAGTTATGTTTTCGCATAAGATCAAAGACTGCTCTTAGGTCATGAAGATGATCTTCTTTGTTTTTGCTTTTGACCGCCAAGTCATGCACATAACACTCTACCATTTTGTACAGATGTTCTTTAAATATAATGCTCATTGCACGTTGGTAGGTGGCACCAGCTTTCTTTAGCCCAAGGGGCATTACTGTATAACAGTATACCCCCAGCGGTGTTCTAAAGGCCGTGTACTTTTCATCGTTTGGGTGCATTTTGATCTGATTATAGCCTGAGAAACTATCCATAAAGGTCATCCTCTCATAACTGCAGGTGTTATAAATCATTACACCGGTAATTGGGAGTGGGAACTCATCCTTAGGGCATGCAACATTTAGATCCCGAAAATCGATGCATATCCAGATCTTGCCATTCTTCTTACGAACTGGCACTATATTAGCCACCCAATTGGGATGTTGCTCTTCACGGATAAATTCTGATTTTATGTGCTTATTAACCTCGGAAACTATCGCCTCCATCAATTCCGGTCGAAAATGCCTCTGCTATTGTTTAACCGGCTTGGTGTCTTCTTTAATATTTAGCCTGTGTGTGGAAATCTGAGGATCAAGACCGAGCATGTCTTCATAGCTCCATGCGAACACATCTATGTATTCCTTGATAAGAGACATAAGTTCCTCTTTTTCTAAGGAAGTTAGTGTGTCGCTTATGAAAATGGGTTTCAGATTCTCTTCTGTCCCCAAGTTAACCTGTAATAGCCTATCTTCTGTAGGCGAGTCATACTATTCAAAGTGGACATCCCAAAGTGTATCCATGTGTCTGGCCCAAGAGTCATCTTGAACATCGATCAGCTCCTCGTCGCTTTCTGGTGCGGCTGAAACTATATTTGCTGTTAAAGATTGAAATTAGGCGCCAGTACTCAGATCTGAATCATGGTCGAGCGCATGTAAGTCTTCGTTGGTCGAAGAGCTTTCTTCGTATTTGTCTGTTGATGAGGGAGGAGTAGATACATAGCCCAACCCCCTTCTAGTTTTTTGATAATAATCAGGTTTCTTCCCTTTTGGTCTAAACGAGGGTATGAGATTTCATCGCCCTTTTCCAAAATTCAATCCCGATTTTTGGGCAAAATTATAACCCATCTTTTCCATCATTTGTTGGGATTTTTGTTCATATAAGTGAAATTGAGGTGATGTTTGTTCATCACTTTCACTACATTGTCTTTGGTTAGGTGACGTAATCACTTTGCCGAAGACAATCGACTTTTGGAACGCCTGTCGAGGAGGTACTTTAAAGAAGTGGTCTTGTCCCTTAGTTATTTATGATCGAGAGAGGAGGGATGACCTGAGCGGCAAATGGTATGCCACCAGAACTTCAAGTTCGGACAGGCCATCCGCTTCAGTGGAAGTACAAGAAGGCTCATACTCTGTAGCTACAGCAGGCTCGTAGACTAATTTTATTTTTTCATTAATAATCCACTCATCCTCTACTACATTAGCTACATTATTTACTTTAAAATTTATGTGAGGGTTTATCTCATAGTCACCTCCATCATCCTCTTCGGGAGATTTGTATTCGGTATCCGCCTCGTTGCCGCTTTCGTCGGGCTCATGAGGCCTTTTGCAGTTATTGTTGTAGATTTTGTGGGCTGGCTTGCAGAGCATAGCATCCGTAAAGTAGTTCTCTAATCGTGGGCTGGCTTGCAGAGCATAGCATCCGTAAAGTAGTTCTCTAATCCTTTGAATGACTGCCTATCTGCAACTAATGTCCGGACTTCTCCTTGATCATTGCAGTTTTCATGCATTGGTGGAGAGTCGATGGGACTATCATATAGGCATGTATCCATGGTCGCCCCAGTAAAATATTATAAGACGTATTTGCGTCTATAATATAGCATGTAACCTCCATTTTCAGATCTTCGATTTGACATCGATCTCGGATTTTGCCGAGAGGACAGCTATCATTAGTGTTAAACCCATATATCGTAGTATTTGTTGGTGTCAGACGATGGGGAGAAATCTCCAATAGCTGCATCAGTCTTCTGGGAATGACGCTTAATACGGACCCCGGATCCTTCGTGGATCCGACATATCCGGTAAAATATAAATGTCTATTATGCTTTATATTCCTTACGTGCATATCCTCCAGAGAGAAAGTAATCTGCAGGACCCGCCTCCTTACTTGATGACAGTGGGGGCAAGAGTCCCGCTCTTCGTCGGCCGGCTAAACAATTTGAGCTAAGAAAGATTCAGAGTCTGCCAAAGCCTCTCTTAATGCCTCGTAAGTTGATTTTGACAATCGCAACAGCTCATATAGCGTGACTCAAGCTAGAATATTTGCCAGCTGAGTTATTATGTCAAACTTAAATGCAGCCTCCTTGGCTTCCTCGTCTTTCGCAGGATTTCTCTGGAAATGAAGCCCCTTTTGTTTTGCAGGCTTCGCGAGTTCCCGGTATATATTCTTCGGGTCTACTCTGGTTAATCTTTTAGGTATGGTTTATTGGATTGAGTGCCGGAAGGGCCCGCCCCATCTTGATGAGTGGCCATAGCTTCAGGCTCCTCTTCAGAATCTGTGAAGGCTCTCGAGATTATGTATTCTTCCTTTTTTTTTGCTGAAATAGTATTACTAGCCGCTTTTTCCTCTGACTATTTGAGGTGGTCAACTGTTCATCCTATAATAGATCAGGGTGGACCCACATGGCTTCCCCTTTTTGTGTAGCTACGTGACAAATCCTTCCTGTGCTTTTTTATGTAGGTCATGATTTTTCATGACCAGTTTCCCTTCTGGTATTGGGGTCACCCCTGCAGGGAACTCATAAGTTCCTACCACTAGGGTTGCCATGTTAGCAGTGACCTTTTTTTGTTCCTCTTTTAGCGTCAAGACTCCAGCTTCTATCAATGCTTGGATCCTATTCTTTAAAGGATAACAGTCCCTCGTAGGGTGTCCGACATTCCTGTGGTAGAGACAATAGTGGGGGTCGTTGGTTTTACCAGCGTTCTCTAGTTTTCTATTCTCTGGGAGTTTCAATATTCCCTTCCTAAGGAGTAGATGAAATAGTGTAGGCATTTGTTCTGCCTTAAAAGTATAGGTCCTTTCTTGTTGGGGCCTATTCTGTCTTGTGCCCTTTTGATTTTGGGGCTTCGGGTTTGGAGAGTTCGCCTTTTGTGGAGTGGCTTCTGACGCCATCACTGCTTTACCCTTATTTTTTTGTTATTGTTCTGTGTGTAGGGTGTATTATTTTCGGAATTCTGGGCTCCACGAGATTTTTCAACTCTGCGGATCAAATCTTCGGCTTGGTCACCTTGTTTGAGCAAATCTTTCCAAGTCTTAGACTCTACGACCCCCATTTTCAAGAGCACGTTCGTCTTGAGATTATGTCGACATGTCTCTACCAGAGTTTCCTGGACCATTTCGTATTTGCGGAATCTTTCTATGAAGTCTTTTACCGTTTCTTGTTCCCCTTGTTTAGTTGCAAGGAAAGAATGAACCGAAATTTCGGTATCATCCTCGAAGAAACGTGCGAGAACTTGCTTCTCAACATCAAACTAAGTATTAATAGTACCTGAGGGCAACTGCATAAACCAAGCGAAAGTAGGCCCTCGCAAGGTATTTGCAAATACCTTGGTCATTATTGGGTCATTGCCCATTAAATGCCCTGCTTGAGAGAAAAAGTAATAAATATATTGAATGGGAGATCCTTTCCCATTATATGGCTCCAATTTGAGCGGTTTGTATTTCTCAGGATATGGTGCCAAATCCCATTCAGGCGGGTATGGTCTTGAGACCCCTGATTCTTTCAATTCCTTCTTGTGCATTAGTGCTTCTAGTTGGCTTTGTAACTTCTCAATTTTCTCTTCATGAGGGTCATGAAAAGAATATTTATCCTCGTCCTTATGTGTCGAGTGGGCTTTTTCTTCTTATCTTTCTCGTTCATTTTGTTCAACGGAGTTTCTTTTCCCTTCTTGGCGTTATCCTCGATAATTTTTTGAGTATTTTCCATCACTCTTGAGAGCATCATTTTAAGATCCTCGATTGTCTTTTATTGCTCCCGAATCATTTGTTCTGGGGCCTCAAATCTTTGGTCGATATCGTCGGATCTATCCATCATATGTGATGCTGACTTCTACAATTTAGACGATGCCGAAGAAAGAGGAGAAGAGAAGAAGCTATGGTCAAGTTGTCACTACCATCGTCATAAGAACCTTTTACAAGTTTCTTATAGTTTCATGCCGGGATAGCACTTGACTTAGGTCGAGTAAAATGATGAGGTTCTTCATCACTTGATTCTGAATCATCATTCCTCTTTATGATTTTCTTACCCTTTCCGACCATATTAGAGGTTACAATTCTCCACTCTTTTCTTCGGGGAGTAATCTTCGTCTTCTTGGCAGGATTTTCGTCTGACTCAGTAAACCGGTCGAACATTGATATCCTGTTCTTGCTGCAGCAACAACTGTCCACTACAGCAGATACTGCTGTCATAAGCTGCTAACAATGACAAGTAGGTTCAGATTGGACTTGATTTATATTTCTTTTCTTGGTTAGATACTCCCTGAGATCAGTGGTTTTAGATATGGTGTTGTGGGGTCCATTCAACTGTTGAGAGGGTCTAGGAGCCCACTGAAACTTCTTGAGATCACTGGAGTTCAGTTCAGGTCCATTAGTGTGATGATAAACTTTAATTTTTTATTCGGGTTGATTTACGCAGAGCTGAGAGATACCTTCACGTTTTGACACGCGGGGCTGAGAAATAGCCTCGCGTTTGGATACGCTAGCCTTGCATTTTTCGCTGGCTTGACGTTTTTGCAGAAGTTTATCTTCTGAAATATTAGCTCCGCATGGAAGAAAATTCTTGCAAGCTGGCTTATTCTTGCGATTAACGCAAGTCATAACTTCGCGTTTAACACGATTTTTGCGATTAATGCAAATTTGCTAACCATCTTCGCAATTTACGCGAAGGTAAGGACTCTTGCGATTAACACAAGTTTCACCATCTTTGCGATTAACGCTAAGATCAGTCTTAGCCTTGCGTGGAGAATCACCATCACACACTGGCTTTAAAGAAAGTTTATCTGTGCATTTCATGCGAGTGTCAGGAACTTTGCGATTAACGCAAGTCTTACTGGCTTCGCGTTTAACACTAGGCTCAGTCTTAACCTCACGCGGAGAATCACCATCACGCGCTGGCTCTATCAACATTTTATCCTCGCGATTTACGTGAGCTTCTCTGGTTTCAAATCCAGATAAAATAGCCTCGCATGGAGAATCACACGCTGGCTCTATCAACATTTTATCCTCGCGATTTATGTGAGCTTCTCTGGTTTCAAATCCAGATAAAATAGCCTCGCATGGAGAATCACACGCTGGCTTGTCCTTGCGATTAAAGCAAATTGCAGCTTCATGTTTAACGCGATAATGACTGGTTTTGCAAATAACGCATGCCAGTTCGCGAGGTACTGTACCCTCACGTTCTGCTGCCAGATTAGCCTCGCGTTTAACGCGGGCTTGGAGGGCTTTTCGCCTAACTCTCCGATTTCTATTTTCGGAGTTGGGTTCTGGTCAATCCAGTTTCCAAACCTTCTTCGGCAGTAGAGAGGCTATCCTCGGCTAGGAATTCCTACCCAAACGACGGCTCTATGGCCGCGGTCTCCATGGGTCCCCGATTAACGGTGGATTCTCATTTACCCGATTTTCGGGTATTGGTGCGCACGCGACGATAGCGTCGCGTTTCGGTCAAGTTACCTGACTTAGAGGAGAGGTACTCCTCATATTTTCGCTGGTCGATCTCAACGACTAGCATGTTTACGTCGGATCTGATCCTCTCGACGTTAGATTGCACCACGATCTCTTCTTTGGTGAAAGAGATTTCTCCCATTGTGGTCGCCAAATTGTTCGCAGCAGAAATTTGCTTTTCTTCCATTGAATACAGTTTAGATTACAATGAAAGTGAACAAAAGAAAAAGAACAAATGAGAGGATTTATTGATTATCGCTCTCTTTTACAATATAAAACGGGGGATCTATGTGGCGATGGGATCTAACTAGTAGTTCCTTTTGACGATCTGACGATGATGATCTTCTATTTTGAAGATGACGGCGGCCGACTTGATCTTCTCTGCTGATCTTCACGAATTCAAGGCTCTCACAAGTAACTCGAATTCTCTAAGATGTGAAAAAATATCCCTAGGGCTTCGTCAAACGGGTATTTATAGCCTTAAGATAATATGAGAGTTTCTATTTAAATAGACTTTGTATTCATCAAGGATTCCAATCAAATAACTTAGTTTTGATTTATATCTCTTGATTTAGAGTTCTGATGGGACTTAATTTGGGTATTGGATAAGCCCAAATCTCAATCACAATCAATTTATGATTCTGGTTATCTGCTCACACGGAGCTAATTGCATCAAAACGCGGAGCTAAGAAATCAGAACGTGGAGCTATTGAATAGCTCCGCGTTTCACTCAAACGCGAGGCTAAAAATAGCCAAACGTGAAGCTACTGAGTTAGCTCCACGTTTTGTTGTGGAAAACTCCATTTATCTGGAAATTTTCATTGCCAACAAGGAAGAAAGATATGCCTGTAGCACCCATACTTATAATTGAGATGTTCGATTGTTGGAGCATTGACTTTATGGGACCATTTTGTATTTCTAAAGGATATATTTATATCCTCGTAGCGATCGATTACGTCTCTAAATGGGTAGAAACATATAGAAATAATAATCAACAAATTGTTATCAAGTATTTAAAGAAACATTTAATATCTAGATTTGGAGTTTCTAAACACATAATAAGCAATGGGGTTCCCATTTCAGCAATAAAACCATTGAAAATTTGATGAAGAAGTATCACATCATGCACAAAATTTTTGTACCTTATCACCCACAGTCGAATGTACAAGTTGAAAGAGGCAATAGGAAAATCGAGCAAATTCTAGAGAAAACAGTTAATCCATCTCGCAAAGATTGGTCGTTTAGACTAATTGATGCTTTATGTGCTTACCGTACTACATATAAATCACCCTTAGGTATGTCTTCATACAGAATAGTATATGAAAAAGCTTGTCATTTACTTATAGAGATAGAGCATAAAGCATATTGAGCAAATAAATCAGTTAATCTATATCTCAGTTCGGCTGGCCAATTATGAAAACTATAAATAAATGAATTGGAAGAGACAAAATGTGATGCACATGACAATTCATGCATTTTAAAAGAAAAAGTGAGAATATGGCTTGATTACCATATCACACAACGTATTTTCATCCTTCCGACAAAGTACTCCTATACAATTAACACTTTCATCTATTTTTGGGGAAATTAATTCAAGATGGACCCAACCATTCATAGTTAAAACTATGTATCTGCAAAAATTGTCAAACATTTCAAGTAAACGGAAAACGATTGAAATATTATTTATAATTTTCAAAGCACATGGAGTAATCTCACATTCTAGTGGATCCTCCAATATCTCATTGATTATGAGCTAAACAAAGACACAATGTATACTATTGTGTATTATGTACTAACATGTTGTTTTGTTGTTGATACGTCATGAGTGCCACATTGAAGTAATTTCTAAGCACTCTCTCTCAAATTTTGTCTGTTCTTGATCGAGTAAATAGAAATATCAATTCATTGAGGATAATGTGCATTTTAAGTTGATGGGATTGCTTATAAAAATAACTTAGTTTGGATACCCATGATGTTTTCAACAATTTTAGTTAAAAAATTAGAATTAGAACTAAACTTCAGTTTTTATTGCTAACTTTATAATTAGGAACTAACTTTTAGTTTAAAATTAATTTTAGAATTAGGAATTAATAATTAGATTTTAAAAATAACATTAGTCTTGGCACTAACAATTAGAAAAAAATAAAAAAAAACTTTAGCTTGACATAGTTCTCAACAAAGGGTGACTATCGAAGCCATTGTCGAAACGACTATCGATAGCCAGCCACTGCAGAGCAATTTTTTCTCTGCTTGGAAGTGGTTGTCGAAGTCGCTATCGAAATGACTGTCAACAGCCAAAGAGCCCAGTTATAAATTGATCTTTGCGTTTCTTTTTCTCCACAACCAAACACTTGTCTCCTTTCCACAACACCCTAGAGAAAAAATCCTTTCTTTCGATGGCTAAAAACCATTCCAGTGTAATTTTTTTCGAACTTTCAAAGATCCTCAAACAAGTCTTTTTCTCTTTAGTTTTTCTTTGAATTGCTCTTCATAAAAAATAGATTTTTGTCTCAAAAACCTCATTCTACGATTTATAAGAACTAATTTGAGTAAATTAAAGTTAGATCTTTAATCTTAGTGGATTTGGAGTGGTTTAGCAAATTTTTAAGGATTTTTGACGAATTTCATGGAATAATTGAAAATACATGCAAATTTAAGGTAAAATAAATAAAAATTTCAGCTTTTTAGCATAACAATTCATGAGTTACTTGAATAATTAACATATATCAAACTCATGCATTAATAGTAAAATTAAAATAGAGTATGATTAATTTTTGAAACAGGATTTGGAAAATACAAAATTGTGTAATTATAAAAAAAGAGGGGGAAAGAAAAGAACTTAAATATATAATATATGTGCTAAATTCATGCATAATTTTGAGAAATAATAACATTATATTAAGATTTTTTTTTGTGGTTAACTTTATGTATTGAGACCAAGTAAGCAAACCGCTTCCAAGAGGCTGAGAGTAGAATCTTCAAGCCCATCTTCTCCACGAAGGTACAAAGTTGCAAAAACAGATAAGAAACTCTTGGAGAAGTATGAGAATTTTAACCTTTGGCCTAAATGAGCGATTGATTACTCAAAAATATATGAGAATCTTGCCTTCAGAGCATAAATGCTGGCTGCAGTTTTAGAAGCAAATTTAATGCATAGACACACACTGGCATTCAATGAACTTGTGCATGAATTTTATGCTAATTTCCAACCGGCACTTGGGAATCAATGTGCATAATCTATAGTAAGGGGCAGGGAAGTGCCACTTATAAAACAAGAGATTTTGAGTGCAATTCCTATATTCAATGCGATTGAAGAGCACCCATTTTTTATTGATATAGTAAATGAGATACCAAGAAAATCCCGCCGATTCAAAGAGCTCTATGCAAATCTCAGTGATATCGTTTTCAATGAGAGTTTCTTAAAATTGGGCTATGTAAGACGAGAGTACATTTTGGTAAGCCTATTTATCAAATATAACATCTTACCGTCCTATGTAACAACGGAATTATATTCAAGAGACGTGGTGTTATTAAATATAATTCTAGAAATATGACTGTTCAATGTCGCATCTATTATGTATTTCACAATAGTTTAATGCATGGCTCAACCCCACGAATGTATCTAGTATCCAAGATTGGCAAAACTATACTTATTCTGCCATCTCTGATAAAAAAAAAGTTGATTGAACACTAGAGTCAATTCATCACCCAATGACACATGTGAGAAACTCATGCAACTATGTATGGATGCGACTATTAGAAGAAGCATGAGCACTTGACATGCTCGGTAGGAACAACAGGTACAACAAGAGCAACATCAAGCTACTGCCCTATCGGCCGGTCACGGAAAGTAAGATCGGGAACGTGTCAAGCAACAGAGAGAACAAGGATATGTAACAACTATGTGGGCTAACTAGAAGAGGTAACACTCCAAATGCTAAATACGTCGATTATAAGGATGACAGACAGATTCAAAGAAAGACTGCAAGTCATCGAGACTTGGCAAGCTTGAGTCGAGCATCGTTAGGAATGTCAATATCGGTTTCTCACCAAAGTATTCATACAAATGGCTGGTAAGGATGCCTACGTTTCTCCTTATCAAGACGAAGATACAAACTAGGGAACCACAGGGTTCCGCCGGTGTCCAAGATGTGAGTGACAAAAAGGTCTTCATCAAAGGCATCATTAACATCGACTACTAGAGAGTAAATTTTTGAAGAACTGACAAAGTCAGTTGTTTTCTAACCTTAACCCCTTACTTTACTTCATACTGTGTTGTTTATATAATTATATTCTTGATGCACATAAAACAATGCATAATTTATGTTGGGGTGGGATACACTATACTTGACTATATCATAACTACATATTTACAAAAATTTCAAAATTTTTTGTTTCTTTGAAGTAAAAAGTAAAATTAGATGTACTTTACTATGCATCTTTATGAGATTGATTTCTTAATATTGATACTTATATGATAGTAATTTTTATGTAATCATAATTGAGATCTTAAATCTAACATTAAGGTATATGGATATTTAAGATTTGAATCAAGTATGCACTCTGAATACTTACACAATGAGGTATGAAAAGTTGATAACAAAGAGAAAACTTAAAAAGAAGACCTATCTTATATATATAAGGAAAAAATAATAAAAATAGAAAAATAGGAGTGAGCATGGTATTAAGGCAAGGATTTTCTACAATAAAAAGAAAAACAATAAATAAGAAAACTAAGTGTTAACTAGTTATGCTCGTATGCCTCGCTAAGCATGCGTATTCACAAGAACGATATTTATGGACTTTTATTATGGACATAAGCTAAGTAACTGGGTATTAAACCTCAATAAGAAAAAAAAGGTTCAAATGAAAGGCAAGTGTTAAGAAAAAAAAGAGAATATATATATATATATATATATATATATATATATATGTGTGTGTGTGTGTGTGTGTGTGTGTGTGTGTGTGTGTGAAAAGAGTTCCTGTAAATTTGATTGGGGTTTGAGACTTAACAAGACTTATATATATGATCATAAGAGTGCATATGAAAGGATAATCAAAAGTAAATCTACGATGCGATTTAAATAATCATGATGGATATATAAAATTATAAGTGACATATTAAGGTTAACATCTTCATAAATATCGGTACATGTATATCTAATTGAGCTTGATATGGAAAACAATAAAAAGCAAAAAACTAATAACAATATAGGTAGTTAATAATAGGATACTAATATTTTTTATTTTCTTTATTTATATTTATCCTTAGTTTTCATTTTATTTATTTGTTCAACTCAAACATTTCTTGATGTTTGGGTATAACATCACTGGAAACCCTCACGAGACCACTCATCTATTAGGATAATTTAGTGGTTTAACGGCTTGTTGTATGTGCTAAGTGCAATCGTAATTCTTATGAAAGTGAGTGAGAATTTATTTTTTCTTTTAGTTAGGTCATTAATTTATTTTCTTAGTTGGTAAATTTGCTAGGAACTAGCAAAGTTGGGAGTAAAAATCGTAGTTGTTTTAGTTAATTTATGCAAGCATAATCTAATTTGTTGATTAATACAAGAAAAGAAATGTATCTCAAATATCAGTTCAGAACTGTAATTATATAGGTCTAACTATCGACAACTACCTATTGGCTATCAATAGCCGTCGACTGTAATTCAACCCAAGAGTTGTTGTCGATATGGCTGTCTAAGGGAGGAGCTGTAGATTGATTTTTTTGAAGATTCTTGAGAAAATAAAAAGTTTCCTTGTAAATAGAATCCCTAATAGGATTTTGTAAGGCTATAAATAGTCGATATAATTCAGAATTTCATAATGCTTTTGAGTAGAAAATATTTATTAGAGAGTTTTAGAGATTCAAGATTTACCTTTTGTACTCTTTTATAGAATCAATAAAAAAATTCTCTTTTTCTTTTTCATTCCTATAATGAGTATGAGTGCCTAATTCTTAAGTTGATTCAGACGGAATAGCAAACCCTAGTTAATTTTACTTGTAAGTGATTTCTATGATTAAGATATAATTTAATGTTTTTGATGTTTTATTATTTAAGATATATTCGTTACTTAGTTTTTGATGTACTATAAACTCTTTAGGCACAATGTATACTTAGACTTTGAACAATCCTCAGGAGAATATTCTTGGTTACTATCATTATACTACATATTGATTTCTTACAATTGGGAGTGTACGATTTAGATAGTAGTCATAAAGCTACTACGGTACTCGTTCTCCATTCATTTGGTATTTTCATAATTTGTAAAATCTTGTTAAAGAGATCTATCAGCCGCCTTACACCTATCTCTCATAAATATCATCATACCTAAAAAAGAATCTCATCTGGCCAAACAACAATATAAAAATAATGAAATTATTATTTTCTTACTACTGACACAAATAACTTGCCTGAGCTGAAGGCTCATTTTAATATATATATATATATATATATATATATATATATATATATATATATATATATATATATATAATAGTGTACCTAAGGTTCCTCCAAAAGAGAGTTGTGTATGGAGGTGCCATAAATCTCATATAAAGAGTGTAAAGAGTGTATATGAATGATCCGAACAGTTGATTATAATTTCTATGCTCTTAATAGGTAGAATATAATTATTCATGTGATCTAGATATTTTTTCAATCATCAATCAAGAGGTTTTATTTGTTCCATTATTGAAAACCGTTCATTATGTCCAATCCAATATTTTGTCAAAATTTATCTAAAATGCATTTTTTTTTTGTATACCACTATACATTTTTTTTGTGTACCACTATTTCTGAAAATGGAGACATAATTAACGGTTCAGATTATCCACAAACACTCTCTATGTTGAGATTTAAAAGTGCCTCCATTGGTAGCTCTCTATGGGGCACCTTAGGTATATTTTTTGATTGAGTATATATGTGTGTGTCTGTGTGTATAAATATATATATTTATATACACATATGTAAGGTCAACTCAAAAGTAAAACCTTCAAAAATAGATAATAATGAATGCAAGAGGGTCGAGATCCTAATTCAAAAGAATATTTTTGTTAAAAAAATTATTAGAGGTAGAGGAAGGGAAGTGTTGCTCAGGTAATTTACTTGAGGCGGCAATTCATTTCCATTTTCCTCATATATATATGCATATGTATATATATATATATATATATATATATATATATATATACATATATATATATATATACATATATATATATATATATACATATATATATATATATATATATGTGTGTGTGTGTGTGTGTGTCTGTATGTATGTATGAAATATCTACACACACACACACATATATAGAAAAATGTAAATGAGCAGATAACTTGTGCAAGTTACTTGAGCTGTAGTTCATTTTCATTATCTCAAATAAGTTTTTTTAAAAAATTCTTTCGGATAATGATCTCGTCCCTTCAGGGTTTACTCATACCCAATTTTATGGGTTTAAGTTTTGATTTCATTGACCATTAAGTTGACATAAATTTTAATGGTTTCTAATGAATTAACATTTTGTACCAACTTGATGAAGGTATAAATGAACTCCAAAATTCATAAAACTTGATATTATTATGGTTAAGAAGGAAGTGATTCTAATTTTAGAAAAAATTTGAAGAAAAATAATTAGATTTCTATATTTCTGCCGCTAACTCATGAAAATTTTCTTGTACTGGCAGCTCACCTGCAGTAATCCCCTATATATATATATATATATATATATATATATATATATATATATATATATATATAAGAAATTTGGTATGAGTGAACCCAATGAAGTTGAGTTCATAATCCACAAGAAAATTTAAAAAAAAATTTATTGTAGATAGTTGTAATGAACTGCAGCTCAGGTAATTTGCATGAGTTATCACCTCATTTCCATTATTCTCTCTCTCTCTCTTTATATATATATATATAAGCTCACATGTTGTTTAGAAACTATTCTTCTTTATTTCACCCGATTGTACTTCAGATAAGCAAGTAGTTCATGATATCACTCAATATTTAGTTAGTGCATTTATCTTTATCTGTTGTAACAAGAAAAAAAGAAAACCAAATTTAGCACCAACTACAATATTGTAATGTTATTTCTTATCCACTAGGTTTGAAAATACAATCGAGCTTCCTACCCATATAATAGCACAGTTCATACTTCACAACAGCAGCACCAACTATTCTCTGTTGGTAGCTACTACCATGACGCTTATGGAACTCCGCAGCATGTGTAACCATCTAACTAAATGCAACATCACATTAAGAATTTATTTCTTTTCTGCATATTATGAATACCTCTGTCATTATCAGTAGAAGATAAAAAAATTGATGTGTGCAACATGCCTTCGAAATTTAACCTAATGAATTTACCTTGAAAATCTCAAAAGGACATAAATCTTTGTTTCCACAACCCTACACATAAAGGAATGATGAATTCAATAAATACATTAGTTACTAGATGGATAAAACACATAGTTGCCATAAAAGATAAAAACGACGAGCAAGTGCAAGAAACTAGTACTAGATGGAATCACATGGTATCCAAAAACAAAAAAAATTAAAAATAAATGCAAGAAAGTAAAATTTTCCAATAACTTAAATTTGCAGGACTTAATTAGGGATGGAAACAATTTATTCTGATCATCTAGTCACGCAAGCTAAATTAACCGAAAATAATTCATTTGGTGTGACTGACTGCAAGACTCACAACAGGGGAGTTCCAAGTCAATGATACAAGTATTGGTCATGATAGTCCCTGTGTCTAGGCAATCAAATACTTAATGTCACCAACCTTAAGGCTACGTTTGGTTTGAATGAAAATGAAAGAAAGAAAGGAAATGGAAAAAGAAAGAAAAAAGAAAAGAAATTGATAAGGAAAATAAGATTTTCTGTGTTGTTTGGTTCAAAGGGAAACTAAAAAAAAAAAAGTAAGAAAAAACAATATAAATTAAGAAAAGGAAATTTGTTCCAAACCCTCACCATTCCCCTACCATGATTTCATTTGGTAATAGCACCAAATAATATTTTCTCCCATTTTTTCTAGGATAGAAGAGAGATGAATAGAAAATTTTGACTCTTATTTTCTCTAAGTGTCCTTTGACTCTCCTTTCTCTCAAATTTCTTCGCAACTAAACAATGAAAAGAACTTCCTTTCCTATTTTCTTTTCTTTTCTTTCACGTTATCTCAAACCAAAAAGGGCCTAATGGATCAAGAGTATAAGCAATTTCAGAGAAAGTATTAGCATAGTTTTAGCAATCTCTTCCAGTCATGCAGAAACAAAATCAGAATTCAGAATCTCAAAAGGGCTATCCAGGTTAAACACATAGGATCATCCTTCTTACTAACAAATTGCAATCCATAATTCTCATCTGTTAAGGTGGGCTAGCCTCATGGCCTGAGATAACCACCTTTATTAACCAAATCTTTATGGGATGGATTATATTTTTAAAACTACTTACTTCTATCCCATCCCTAATCAGTTAAGGGATATGACCTTATCTTAGGACTGGATTGAAAATGTAGACGGAAATATTCAGTTCACAAGCTGAGAGAGAAAGAGAGAGAGAGAGAGAAACCAAGAACAAAGGCTGAGAGAAAGAGAAGAGACTATTGTTCATCTATTAATTGGATAGTCATCGATGGTCTGATTTGGCTTAAATTTCAGAAGTGTATTCCCACAACAAGATCGACGCACTCAACAGTTTGGATCATGGTTACGGTCTTTGTATAAAGTGTGATCCATTATTTACTTTTTTCAGTGTGTTTCTCAAAATCCTCCTCAAAGATGATGTTTATTTAGTCAAAAAATTGATTTCTTGATATTGTGATCCTCTAGTATTATCTAGAGGGTGTTGAATTGTATATCCCATTATTTTCATATAGCATAAAAGGGCAAGTGTCATCTGTAATTTTTCCATAAGAATTTTCCATGTAAATCCTATGTGTTTGTATTGTCTATTGATTTGACCACTCCCGCATCTTATGGTTATTATTAGCTACTAACCTTACCGGTAATTTATTCAAGCTAATCATATTCTATCACCTGCAACAATTGGTATCAAAGCCTAGTTGCTTAGTTAAAAATTTAAAATGAAGAAAATGGAAGAAAAATGAGCCAGTATGATAAAATTGAATTCCTCAAATTATTTAATTTGGAAGCCTGGAGTGGAAGATATTTTGTTTTGCAAAAATTTGTATGAGCCCATTCATGGTGATGATGCTAGGTTAGCTAGCAAAACTAAAAATAGTGGGATGTGATGTATAAAAAAACTGTTGTTTATATCAAACAGTGGATTGATCAGAATATATTCTACCATGTCTCCCAAGAATCCAAAATCGATGTCTTGTGAAAGAAATTAGAATCTATGTAGGAAAGGAAAACTACACAAAATAAAGTTTCTTTAATTAGAAGGCTTGTAACTCCAAAATACCAATATAGGAAAAATATCACAGAACATCTCAGTGATTTTTAGGGCTTGATGAACTAGTTAAATACCATAAAGATCTTGATGATGAGTTCCAAGTATTGCTTTTGCTCAATTTTTTTGACTTATAGTTAAGATACTCTAGCTGTATCACTAAGTAATTCGGCACTGAATTGACAGTTAATCATGGATATGGTCAAAGATAGTCTGTTGAATGAGGAAACCAAAAGAAAAAAGTTAGGTACAATGTCTTTTGATGGTGATGCACTTGTTTCAGAGAGGGAAGAAGCCAGAACCGCGACTCCTGTCCTAACATCAGCAGAGATCGATCCAGAGGAAAATCATAATCCAGAAAAGACAACTATTGCTATCATTGTAAAAAATTTTGGCATTGGAAAAGAGAATGCAGACAGTTCAAACGAGAGCAGAATAATAATAAAGGTGAAGGAAAGAAGTAGGAACAGAAAGAGACTATTGCAGTTGCAGTTGATATTGATAAAGTCATTGTGTCTGATTTCAAGATTATAGACATGAGAGATATTTGTTTGGAGACCAGTACTGAGTACAAGATGGTTCTTTAAGACATCAGACATATTCTTGATATTCGGCTGAATTTGATCTCCATTGGCAAGCTTGATCATGAATGTTTCAACAATCAATTTGATGAAGGTAAATGAGAATTCATCAAGGGTTCTCTACTGATAGTCAGAGGAAAGAAGTCAAACTCATTGTATGTGATGCAAGCAAAAGATCGGTAAGGGAGAGGTCAAAACAGCTCAATCAGACTATTGAATTTTAGCATAAGAGGCTAGGTCACTTTTGTGAGAAGGGGCTCTTAATTCTCATTAAGAAGAATGTCCTTCTAGATTTCAAAGGTATGTTGTCCTTAGAGCCTTATTCACATTGTTTACATGGAATGGCACATAGACATACATTTCATAGTTTTCCTCTATCTAGAAAGAAAAATATTCTTGATTTAATCCATACTGATATTTGCAATATGAGTGATAGAACTCTAGGTGGTGTGCTTTATTTTGTTATATTTATTGATGATCATTCCAAAAAACTTTGGGTTTTTTCTTTGAAATCTAAATACAGATGCTAAATGTCATTAAGTATTTCCATATCAAAATTGAAAGAGAAACAGAGTGACAATTAAAATATGCAAAGTCAAACAATGATGGTGAGTATAGAGGGCCATTTGAAAAATATTGCAATACTTATGATATCAGGCTTTAGAAGTCAATTCTAAAGACTCATAAACAGTGTATCTTCTTGGGTTATACACATGAAGAGTTTGGATATAGATTATGGGTTTCAGAAAACAAAAAGATAATCTAAAGTAGAGTTGTTACCTTTTTCGAAGATCAAATAGTTACTGATAATAAGAAAACTGAGAAATCTATATCCTTAGTTGATGCTCCAGTTAATTTAGATCCAATTCCACCACCAGTATTAGAGATAGTCATTAAGATATATAACAAATTAGTGTTCCTATAGGTGATATACAAGTAGAAGAGCAGGTACAACAGTCACCAGCAGCAGCACCAGTAGAGCCTTAAGAAGATCAGATAGAGAACGCAGAGTTTCCATGAGATATCCTCCTAATGAGTATATTTTGCTTACAGATGGGAGAATGCTAGAAGACAACCTTGAGTCTATGTCTCATAAGAAGAAAGAAAAATGGCCTTTAGCTATGTAAGAAGAAATGAAATCCCTACAAAAGAATAACACTTATGATTTCGTGAAATTGCCGTAAAGCAAGAAAGCATTGAAAAACAAGTAGGTATGTAGACTGAAGTTCGACTCCTCCATGTTGAATCACGGTTACAACAAGACAAATATTAACCATTATATATTCATTAAGAAATTTCTAATGATGATTTTATTATCCTCTTGTTTTATGTTGATAATATGCTAATTGTTGGTCATGACGGTAATAAAATTGATACGTTAAAGAAAGGGCTCAGCAAGTATTTTGCAATGAAAGACTTAGGATTAGCAAACCAAATTCTTTGTATGAAAATTTCTCATGATAGGCAGAATAGACGGCTTAGGTTGTCACAAGAAAAGTATATTGAAAAGGTTTTTGAAAGGTTTGACATGAGTATAGCTAAAGCAATCAGTTTCCAACTTGCAAGTTATTTCAAACTTAGAAAGAAAAAAAATGAAGAATATGCCTTATGCATCTATAGTTGGTAGCTTGATCTATGTTATGGTACACACAAGGCCAAGTATCGCTCATGCAGTTGATGTTTTTAGTCGATTTATCTCTAATTTGAGTAAAAAACATTGGGCCACTGTGAAGTGGATCCCTCTTCATCTCTCCCTACCCCATTGTCTCCTAGGGCTCAAAATCCCTCTATGTTGTTTATCGGATCTAGACACACCTCGTCATCCTGGCGAATCTAAATATGAAGATGTGACCTAGTAGGTTGATGAGTATCATATATTGTATTTTTCCTCTCATACTTTATCTATTTTTATATATAAATAAATACTACTCGGATATTTTTAGTGTCTTTTGCAGGTAATCCGAATTATACAAGGAGAAGGCATGAAACCAGAGTTGGACTAGGAAATCAAACGCCGAAAAGTTTCTAAAATGGGCGAGACTATAACATCAAAGTACTGCAGGATTTAGAAGTCAAATACAGTCAAACAAATTAATAGTACAATAAAAGATACTTCTTTAGAAGAAACATCCGCCCAATTTGTCATATCTGAGCCGCTATTTGGCGGTATCTGCCGCCAAATAGCGGCCAAATCATGGCCTTCTCAATGGGATTTTCGTCGTGGGCTTAAACGTAAATTTTTAGTTTTTTTATTCTGCTAGAAATAGGGTTTGGTTTCCGAGACCTATTTATTGGCAGACCCTTGTATTTTGACGGTATTCTGGAATTTTTGTATTCAATTTTTCCGATCAATAAAGTTAGGGTTCTTTCTGAAGGTCGACGGCCACAACACCGTGTCCAGAGGTAAACCATTGTTCTTGTGATTTTTAATTGCTTTCTAGATAAAATTTATTGCTTTCTAGTTTAGTTTTTACCGCTTTCTAGATTAGGGTTTATCATTTTATGAATAGAAATTTTATCTTCCTTAGTAAAAATCATGAGCAGCTAATTAGATTAGCTCTAGGATGTAGATGAAGCTAAGATCCACTATATAATTATTTTCTAATATTTTTCTTCTTAAATAAAATTAATAAAGCCATGATTTTTCAAATGAAAGATTAAAATACAAGGACCCGAAGTTTAGAACTTTGATAGGTTATATTTGAATTAGGATTCTTGATAATCTATGCTTAGTTAGGGTTTGGGGTTGCTGGTTTTGTCTTTTTATTTGAATTATCTAAAAGATTTAGTTTATTTTTATAAGAAGTAGCATCTTTTGATGAGTTATACTTGCACAACACTTGATAGCTCATGCTTAGGGCACTTTAAGTAAAAATTAAACTAAAAAGATTGAATTTTTATGATAGAAGAAAATAATAGAAGTAAGAACATGGTTGGAAATTAGTGGATTCTAAATCCTATGCTACTTAGATTAATCCGACTTCAACCTAGAACCTTTGGTTAGTCTGTTAGACTGTAGAGAAAGTAAGAAACGCAGAAACACCTTAGATCCCTGTGAGACGACCTGTACAGCGCTACAACGATACTGTGCGCTTGTAGTAAATATAACACATCAAGTTTTTGGCGCCGTTACCGGGGATCGACGGTGTTTTTCTTACTTTTTCTAGCATTTTACGGGTTATTAGTGTGTGTGAGTATGCAAAAAATAGACATTGCAGAGACAGGAAGATTTAAAGGATTGGAAGAGCCTCTGAAACAAGTGGAAGAAAAGTACAAGTCCAATTAGCTACCTTAGCTGCTAATCAGCAGCTAGAACCGCTATTTGGCAGTCAAACAGGTACGTTCTGAAGCCAAATTTTCTCTATTTCTGTAGTTTTATTTCCTGGTTGTGTAGAAAAAAAAAAATTTAGGAACAGTAGAAATCACATTTTTATTTAATTATATCTATTCCACCGTTTTATCTCTCCACCACACCCCACTTCTTGCAGTAGTTTAGGAAGTTCACGCATACACTCACGGTCGCTGGTTCATGCAACATTGGACCCGTGATCAATTTGGTCGACTTATAAGATCATATTTGTTCATGGGAGACAAGATGGACTAGCCGATCCCGATCCTTCAGGATCGATGTTACCCATTGCGTACATCATTACCATCATGCATCAAACTTCCACACGTAGCAGGTAATCACTATGAATTAAAACCGCAGTACATTAGTATGCTTTCCAAATTCACTGGTTCTGATTCAGAAGATGCATATCTCTTTATCAGTGAATTTCAAGAAGTATGCGTAATGATTAAACTGCAAAACTTATCGGAGGACGCAATTAAGCTCCGCTTCATCCCTTTTGCACTTAAGGATAATGCCAAGAAGTGGTTGTACAGTATGCCTACTGATTCAATCACTACTTGGAATGAATTCATTACAGTGTTTCTCAAGAAGTATTATCCTACGCACAAGACGGCAAGAATCAGAAATCAAATTAATCAATTTCGTCAAGTGCCAGGAGAACCCTTCTGGAAATACTTAGAACAGTTTAAGGATTTATTAGCTCAGTGCCCCCACCATGCAATAGAAAAGTGGCAGTTGTGTCAAATCATATACGAAGGGCTTGATTACACATCCAAAACTCTTCTGGAATCCATGTGTCAAGGGAAGTTTATGAGGAAAAACGAGGATGAAGCAAGGGACTTTCTTGAGGACTTATCATGGAAGACTATGCTTTGGGAGAGTTCCACTGAGAAGCCCAGTATATCAAGTTCTGCTCATAAGAGTGGGATCCATAGCGTCGACAGCTCTAAAGCTGCTGAAGCTAAGATCGCAGCACTTATAAGGAGAATTGAGGCACTGGAGACTCCTAGTACTCCATCAGTGGGTCAAGTGAGTCAAATCCAAAGTCCCACATGCTTTAATTGCGGAACTCCCAATCACGTTATGGAGGAGTGTCCATTGTTAGTAAATCCTATGGGTCCCACACTTGAGCAAGCTAACGCTATGTATCAAAGGCCCGTTAATAATCCATACGCTCAGACATACAATCCTAGCTGGAGGAGCCATCAAAATCTCTCATGGGGTCAAGGGCAATATCAAGGAGCTTCGAACTCCAACATGCAGCCTCTAGCTACTGGTTAGTTCCCAAGACCAAATATGGGTGCTTATCAACACCCAAATGCTTCAAACCATGGGAACAACCAGAATAGACCACCTGTACAAAACCATTCATATCCACAACAGGGGTCTAATAATGATCAAGAAAAGCGACTTCAACACTTGAGAAGAATGTTGAAAATCTTCTCAAGTCTCAGTCCAACCTTGACACATACATGCAGAATCTTATGAAAGTGTCAACTGATTTCATTCAAAGAACAGATCAGCACCTGCTCGTGAACTCTCAGTCTATTAAGAATGTAGAGCAGCAGGTTGGACAACTAGCAAATCAAATGAGTGAACGTGGAAAGGGCACTTTTCCAAGTCAACCCATAACAAATCCTAATGCCAGTTCCTCAAATTTGAATCAGTCGCATGTCAACCAAATTAATGCCATTCACACACTTCGATCTGGCAAACTGGTTGACAATCACGTAGCCATGCCACCTGATTCCACTCCTATTGCACGCCAAGCTACACTCCCTGATACCACGATTCCATCATTACCTCATGATTCATCATCATCATCATCTCACGATCTACCCACTGGTACAACAGAAGAATATGATCCTTCTAATTCCGATCCTCCTATTGACCACACTTATAAGCCAAAGGCTCGATATCCAAATAAATTGAAGAAAAATTCTCCTCAGGTGGAGCACATTCTTGAGTTATTCAAGCAAGTTAAGGTCAATGTTCCTCTTCTTGATGCAATCCAACAAGTACCTGCTTATGCAAAATTCTTAAAGGATTTATGCACAAAGAAGAGAACAACCTATGTTCCAAAGAAAGTCTTCTTAGCTGCTAACATATCTAGCATCCTCTCTCAGTCAGCACCTGTAAAGTATAAAGACCCTGGAAGTCCTACTGTCTCCTGCACTATAGGGACTACAGTGATTGAAAAGGCTTTACTAGATTTAGGAGCAAGTGTCAACTTGCTTCCTTATTCAGTATACCAGCAATTAGGACTGGGAGAGTTGAGACCTACAAGGATTACGTTATAGCTAGTTGATAGATCTGTGAAGATACCTATGGGAGAGATTAAGGATGTCTTGATTAAGATTGGGGAGTTTATCTTCCCAGTTGATTTCATAGTCCTCGAGACTCAACCTGTGGTGAATCCACACCATTGCATCCCAGTTATTTTGGGACGTCCATTCTTGGTCACTTCTAATGTTGTGATTAATTGCCGGAGTGGATCAATGAGACTTTCCTTTGGAAATATGACACTTGATTTGAATATATTCAATCTAAGGCGCCAACCAAGTGATCCACATGACGAGCCCCTAGAAGTGAATATGATCCAAGGGTTGTCCAGTGAACACCAAGAGGAGAAATTCTTTGACGAGCTGAATGGTTTAGTTGATGAGAGTGTATTCTTGGAGATGCTCGATGAATCATCTAATTATGTGTCTTCCACTCAATGGAAACTTCCAACTGAGCCATTGATGACTGAACCACGAGTTCAGTTACGACCATCTATTGAGTGTCCACATAAGCTTGAGATGAAGACCCTTCCGAGTCATCTCAAGTACGCTTTCTTGGGTGAACACGGCACACTACCAGTCATTATCTCTGCAGAATTAATTGACGCTCAGGAGGAAAAACTCATATCAGTGTTGAAAGCACATAGGGAAGCCATAGGCTGGAGTATGGCCAATATTAAGGGGATAAGTCATTCTATAGTGCAGCATATAATTCATTTACTAGATAATGCACGACCTACAAGAGATCCTCAGCGTAGGTTGAATCCGGTAATGAAAGAAGTTGTGGGAAGGATATTCTTAAGTGTCTTGACAATGGGATTATCTATCCTATCTCTGATAGTGCATGGGTAAGCCCAGTTCAAGTAGTACCTAAGAAATCCGGAATCACTGTAGTCAAGAACGATGCAAATAAACTTATCCCGATGCGTTTGTAGACGGGATGGCGAGTCTGCATTGATTATAGGAAGCTTAATGCTGCAACTAGGAAGGACCATTTCCCCTTACCATTCATTGATCAGATGTTGGAACGGTTGGCTGGACATGAGTTCTATTGTTTTCTAGATGGATACTCTGGCTGCAACCAAATTCCCATCTCTCCGAAGGATCAAGAAAAGACCACGTTCACATGTCCATTCAGCACCTTTGCATACAGACGCATGCCCTTTGGGTTATGCAATGCACCTGCCACGTTGCAAAGGTGCATGGTAAGTATTTTCTCTGACATGGTTGAACGATTTCTTGAAATTTTCATGGATGATTTTTCTATCTTCGGAGATTCATTCCAAGAGTGTCTGCATCATCTAGAGTTAGGTCTCACGCATTGTAATGAGAAGCATTTGACACTCAATTGGGAAAATGCCATTTTATGGTCAAAAATGGCATAGTGCTATGGCATGTCATCTCGAAGAATGGTATCGAGGTTGATAAAGCCAAGGTAGACCTCATCAATAATCTGCCACCTCTACGATAAGTGAAATATATACGATCCTTCCTTGGTTATGCTGGTTTTTATAGAAGATTTATTAAAGACTTTAGCTCAATTGCTAGGCCTTTGACATATTTACTAGCCAAGGAAGTACCATTCAATTTCACGCCTGATTGTCTAAGAGCATTTGAGCAGCTCAGGAAGGCGCTGACCACCACTCCTATTATTCATGCGCCAGACTGGAGCCTACCCTTCAAGCTCATGTGTGATGCATCCGATTACGCTATCAGTGCCGTCCTTGGTCAACGTATTAATAAGCAGCCACATGTGATTTACTATGCAAGTAGGACACTTAATGATGCCCAGTTGAACTACTCTACCATAGAGAAAGAACTTCTGGCAGTCGTCTTTACACTTGAGAAGTTTTGTTCCTACTTGATTGGATCACGAATTACAGTATACACTGATCATGCTGCTTTGAAATACTTGTTAACCAAGAAAGATGCAAAAGCAAGGCATATTCGATGGATCCTCTTGCTACAAGAGTTTGATCTTGAGATATTAGACAAGAAAGGTACTGATAATTCAGTAGCTGATCACTTGTCTCGTCTGCCTAACGCTCCAACTAATTCGTGCCCCATAAACGAATCATTTCCTGACGAGCAACTGTTTGCATTGATGCACGAACCATGGTTTGCTGACATTGTGAACTATCTTGTGACTAAGGAGATTCCATCCCATTAGTCCAAGCAAGATCGATATAGATTCTTGTCCCAAGTAAAATTATTTTACTGAGATGAACCATATCTGTTCAAATGTTGTCCAGACCAGATCATACGTCGATGCATACCTAACGATGAGATACAAAGTGTCCTCTCTTTTTGTCATGATCTAGCTTGTGGAGGACACTTTGGTCCCAGGAAAACGGCTGAAAAGGTATTGCAGAGTGGTTTCTATTGGCCAACTATTTTCAAAGACGCCGTGGAATATTGCAAAGCATGCACACGATGCCAATTCGTAGGCAAAATTTCACGGCGCAATATGATGCCTCTGCAACCCATCCTTGAGGTCAAAATCTTTGATGTATGGAGTATAGATTTTATGGGACCGTTACCCAACTCGTTTGGAAACCAATACATATTAGTCGCTGTCGATTATGTTTCCAAATGGGTAGAGGCAATAGCCGCAAAATCGAATGACAACAAAGTCATTGTCAAGTTCTTGAAAGATAATATCTTTTCTCGATTTGGCGTTCCTCGAGCTATTATTAGTGATAACGGTACCCATTTTACCAACCGGCCATTTGAAGCGCTTATGCGAAAATATTCCATTACCCACAAATTAGCTACACCATATCATCCGCAAACTAGTGGGCAAGTGGAAGTTTCCAATCGCCAAATCAAACTGATTTTGGAGAAGACAGTAAATCATAATAGAAAAGATTGGTCTTGTAAACTAGCGGATGCATTATGGGCCTACCGTACCACTTATAAGACTAATCTAGGCATGTCTCCATATCGTTTGATATTTGGAAAAGCGTATCATTTACCGGTGGAGCTTGAGCATAAGGCTTTATGGGCAATCAAATTTCTAAATTTTGAGCTCGAAAAAGCTGGCGAGCAGAGGAGATTACAAATTAATGAGCTTGATGAGATTAGACAGGATGCATATGAGAATGCTAAGATTTATGAAGAGAAAACTAAAGTGTTTAATGACAAAGCGATCATTCGCAATTCATTTACACCTGGACAAAAAGTTCTCTTATATAATTCGAGGCTATATTTATTCCCAGGAAAATTGAGGTCAAGATGGAGTGGACCGTACATAGTACGGACAGTGCACCATCACGGTGCAATTGATCTCGAGGATTCTAAAAATGGTAATTTATTCAAAGTAAATGGTCACTGATTAAAACCATTTTTAGAACCTCGAGTGAGCGATAATGTAGAGGTCGTGACACTTCACGATCCAATCTATGCATAAAGGCATGTAGTTATTTGTATAATAGCATGTATATTATGTATATTATGTTACTAATATGATGCAGGGTGTTAAAGCAAAATTAGGGAAAGATGAGGAGCTAACTGTAATTTTTCATCCCTATATAAATCCAAGCAGCGCTCATCTTCTCCAAATCCACTCTTACAAAACCCTAGCTGCCCCCTCCCTTCCCCACTTCCTCCTTTGGTTTTTGCTTCTCTCTTTGCAGGACGGTGTAGGATATTCAATTTCTTTCTCTGATCAGTGGTGCACCAAAGATCCATCTCAACAAACTAGAGTTTCCTCCTGAAGCTATTGGCCAAATTTGCAGACCCAGCCGCCAAATAGAGGTTTTCACCGCCATTCAACGGTCATTTCGTGGATTTTCCCCCTGAAACTTCAGGGGAGGTACTCTTCTTCTCTTCTCTGTTTACTGGTTTGATCAGATTTTAAAGTTCTAATTTCAGTACGATATAATGGGTAGATTTGCTTGTGAGAAGTTTTTCGGTGAGATTTTGCGGCATTTAGTGTTTATTTTGCCGTTGCAATTGAAACTCTGGGTTGGAATTACTTCATTTATTCACCTAATGCATTCTACATCCCAGAGTTGGTGGAGGAATTTTATGCGAGTTTTGCGAAATCCGACATTTCGGACGATCGCAAAACCATAAACCTCCATTGGCGCGGCCAATTATATGAAACGCAGCGGCCATCTCGGCTTCTACTGGTATCCTCCTTCACACCGGGAATCACACTCCCGGTAGGATTGAGGATTATCTTACACGGATGGGCCCAAACTGCAAAATAACACGTGATAAAGGGATCAGCAGCAAGACACTGTATCGCAATATTCTGTATTACTTCTGTATGTGCACACAGCTACTCGACACGATGATTGATGCTAAGATGCGGTCGAGGACTAGTTTGCCTCTGCCATGTTTAATTACACAGTTGTGTTGTAAGTTTATATCTAGTGCCGAATTTGACGCATACGCACCCTCACGCGTATTTATTGCTACCGAACATACTTCGGTGACATATCATACTGCTGTTTTAGAAACTACAAGAAAATGGGTATTTAGTGACGATATCTTAGTGACGAGTATTAAAATTGTCACTGAAACTGAATATTTGTGACAAAAATTAAATGTTGTCACAAATATTGTGCTTTTTGTGATGGATACAAATAATTGTCACAAAAACATTTTTTTTTCTGACAATAGATAAAAACTTGTCACAAAAACATAGTTTTCAGTGATGAAAATGAAATATCGCGACTATAATATAAATTTTTTAGTAACGACGACTAAAACTTGTCACTAAAGAATATTTTTTAATGATGGTAAATAAAACTCGTTGTTAAAACTTAAATATTCCAGTGACAACAAAGAAAAATTGTCACTAAATATAATTTTTAGTAACGAAGGCTGCAAATCGTCACTGAAAAATTAAGTTTTTCTGTGACACCTAAAGCAATTGTCACTAAAATTGAGATTTCAGTAAGAGAAACTATATATCGTCACTAAAATGTAAATATCTTTTGTGACAACAAAAAAACACATCACTAAAACTGAATTTTCAGTGAAGAAAATATAGTTTGTTACTAAAACATGAATTTTTTCTGTGAGAAATAAAATAATTGTCACTAAAGCTAAATGTTCAGTGAAGGAAACTAAATACCGTCACTAACACATAAATTACTTTTGTGACAACTCGCAAACTTGTAACTAAAACTAATTGTTCAGTGATGAAAACTAAATATTGTCATTAAAGTTTAAATTGTTTTAGAAGCAAGTAATAAACTAGTCACTAAAATTGAGTTTTTAGTGACGAAAATTAAATATTGTTACTAAAACACAAAATTTTAAGTTACAACGAAAAAGAGTTACCATTAAAACATGGAAATCGATTACAAATATTTTTTATGGACACGAATATTTTTTTTTTAGGGATTATAAGTTAATTTTTTTTTATTTTTAATCAATTCTATAAAATTATCAACTTATAACAATCATGAGACTTCAATTATTTATTTATTTTTTTACAACTAATCGCGATCGTCTATCCATATCTTATGATACAATAACTCTTTGAAATATTATAAAAATAATACAAATAGAATTACAATGTTTAACCTAATATATATATATATATATATATATATATATATATATATATTTAACCTAACTTTATCTCGACCGTCTATCCAAATACTATATGATAAAATAACTCCTCAATCTATTATAATTGGAATACAAATAGAATTATAATTCTTAACCTAATCTATTTATTTAACCTAAATCCTATCTTAGCCGTCTATCCATATTCTATGATAAAACAAACCCTCAATCTATTATATTTCTAATACAAATAGAATTTTAATTATAATACAAATCTTATTATTATCATTATATAAAACCTATATATATAACAGTTGCAACAAAAATTCAACCGCATCTAATTTTATAAACCCTCTATCAATCCTTAACTCCCACGTTCGGCTCCTCAAATGAACGATCGAACCCTTAATCTCCTTTCGCCATCAACAGCAGCGGCTGCATAAGCCCTTCGCGATCAAAGCAGCGGCCGCTCGCCTCAAACGAACTCCGACCCCTCCGACCCCTCCGCAAGCAACAAATCTGCAGTACCCGTGCCCCCTCCGACCCCTTCGCAAGCAACAAATCTGCAGTACCCGTGCCCCCTCCGAGCCCTCCGCAAGCAACAACTCTGAACGATCTCCTCCGATCTGCCCGCTCTCCCTCCGACGCGCTTGCACTGCATCCGATCGCGCGCGCCCCCTCTGCCTCCAAGCCTCAGGGAAAAAGAATCTGCATTGAACTGCATCCGCGCGCCCTCTCCGAAACAGCACTCAATCTCCCTTAGGTCTACGTCGATCAGCGCCCTCTCTCCCTCAGATCTGCAAGGGACAGCGCCCACGCCCCCTCGATCTGCAAGGAGCAACTTTCTCAGTTCGGCCGCTCTCCAACAAATCTGCGAGGAATTGCTAGGTATGAAGTCACACGAAAATAATTTTGTGTTAATGTTAAGAATATCTAGACGTTCAGGGTATATCCCTATTTGTCTTACATTACTATCTGCATGTATATGTTATTTTGTTTTCCTTATTCTCTTCAACCGGTGGAAAATATCCATGTAGAATTTTAGATGTAGAAATTTAGTTTAGTAGTACAAATAGAGTGTTTTGATAGTCAAAAAAATATAAAAGTATCCTAAAAAGAAATGATGTTTTAATTTTGAATAGAAATTTAATATTGCTATTTTTACATTATTTAGTTTATCAAACTTTAGCTCTATAATATTTAAAATCAAACAATCAATTAATATTAATAGTCTTGAAAACCCAACAACTTTCTAATATGTGGTATGTTGAAAATTAAGGTTTTCTTGTCAACAAATCCAAACACAAGCTAGATATTTACCCTACTAAATTTTTATTTCTCTTTAAAACTCCACTAGAGTTCTTTTGCTGTGTTGGGTTTAACGACTGCAAGGAGATCAGTAAGTATATATATAATTACTATGTAATGCTTGTAGAAGGAATAGTAAATATCTCGAGCACTAATGATATAGAAAATAAAAGTTAGATTAGATACATATAATAATGAATTAAACAAAAAGACATTCTGAATACCTTAAACACTAATGATGAAATTACATCAGATAAGAGCATGTAGAGAGAAGAACAAAATCTAGTATAAGGAATGTTTTTTTTAATCTTAGGATTAATTTTTAATATTGTAAAAGCATTGAACATAAGTAATAGCTTATTGGAAATATATGTTATAGTACTAATAATGTTTTATTGCTGTATTTTAGAAAATAAGCAAGCAGAATTCAGATAACAGGGCAAAATTGAAGACAAAACATTCATGTGGAACCAAATCATTTGTGGAGGTTGAAGAATCAACTGTAAGTAAATTAAAATTTATACTATGATAATATAAATCATATCTTCACTGGTCTAGATTTGATTATAACGTAATAATACATGTCTCATAAAAACAGAGGAATCCAATAACGGGTGAGAAAGCAGAACCATATGATATTTGGTTAAAACAACACACTAAATTGAATGCGCAAGGAGATTTACAGTGGTCTGATGCGAAATCACAAGAAATACAAGTCAATGTTTATATTATCCCTACTTTATGTTGCACTTATTTACATTCATTTACATATATTTCTCAGTTGTATCCATATCTGTCCGTAGTTTGAATTGTGCACTTTATTAAGTAGGACTTGTACCAAATCAACCTGAATCACAGTGAAATTTAATATCCTATTTTAAGATTATGTTTTTAAACTCTCATAAAAATTTTACATTAATTGGTTGTGATTATGATCTCAAACTAAATATTTTCTCAGCTGTACCGGTATCGGACTGGTGCATAAGTGGTGCACTAAAATGATTACAAATTATAACAAACAACCATGGATAGTTTTAAAATTTTATATTCTGTTTTATAAGTATGTTTTATTACTCTCATAAAAATTTCACAGTAATTTGATGATATTTGACTGAAAAGTAGATAAATTCCTCAGTTGTATACATATCTGTCCGGAGTTTGAATTGTGCACTTTATTAAGTAGGAATTGTACCAAATCAAACTGAATTATATTGAAATTTAATATCCTATTTTAGGATTATGTCTTTAAACTCTCATAAAAATTTTATATTAATTGGTTGTGATTATGACCTCAAACTAAATATTTTCTCAGCTGCACCGGTATCGGACTGGAGCATAAGCGGTGCACTAAAATGATTACAAATTATAACAAACAACCATGGATAGCTTTAAAATTTTATATTCTGTTTTAGAATTTGTTTGATTACTATCATAAAAATGTCACAGTAATTTGATGATATTTTGAGTGAAAAGTATATATATTCCTTAGTTGTATCCATATCTGTCCGGAGTTTGAATTGTGCACTTTATTAAGTAGGAATTGTAACAAATCAGCCTGAATTACATTGAAATTTAATATCCTATTTTAGGATTATGTTTTTAAACTCTCATAAAAATTTCACATTAATTGGTTATGATTATGACATCAAACTAAATATTTTCTCAACTACACCGGTATCGAACTAGTGCATAAGTGGTGCACTAAATTGATTACAAATTATAACAAATCACCATGGATAGCTTTAAAATTTTATATTCTATTTTAGGAGTTTGTTTTCATACTCTCATAAAAATTTTACAGTAATTTGATGATATTTTGAAGTAATTTGATGATATTTTGACTTACAAGTAGATATATTTCTCAGTTATATTCATATCTGTCCGGAGTTTGAATTGTGCACTTTATTAAGTAGGAAGTATACCAAATCAATCTGAATCACATTAAAATTTTATATCCTATTTTAGAATTATATTTTTAAACTCTCATAAAAATTTCACTTTAATTGGTTAAGATTTTGCCCTCTAACTTAAATTTGTATTCTGTTTTTGGAGTTTGTTTTGACCATTGTTACTAATGCCTTTAGTTATTATTATTTAATTACAGGAAAAACTACATGAGCTTGTCGTGAAATAAACACAAGATGATGAACCTCAGATGTCTCGTGATGACATATTGCTTCATGTGCTTGGCTAGAAATCAAGATATTTTCGTGGAAAAGGAGCAGGGAAAAGGCCTCCGAGTAAAAGACCTCGGCAGGATGTTCAAGAGCAAGTAGAGAAGGCTATAAGTGATGCTAGAGAGACAATGATGGTTGAAGTGGCTCAAAAAATTAGAGAAGAAGTTTAGACAGAGTCAGATGAGAAATTAAAGAAACAACTAGCTGAGTCGGATGAGAAATTAAAGACACAGCTAGATGAGTCAGATAAGAAGTTGAAGACAAAGTTACAAGAGGTACGAGCTGAAATTAGAGCTGAGATGCAAGCTGAGTTCGAGTCCATGTTTCAAGGGAGAATGGCTTCTTTTTTTGGTTCTATATCACAATCAAAAAATTGATTTTTATGTGTTTATATGGATTTAATACTTTGCTGCGGACAAAAACAAGTTACAATTTGTACAAGACTGGATCGTTTTTCTTATGAATATTTTAGCATGTTTATATGATGAATTTTATTTTTCTATTATACATCATTGATATATATATCAGCTAATTATAAAACATCTCCTGTGAATATGGTGTTTGAAAATATGAATGATTGTATATGAATGACTGTATATATTGTATTTGTAACAGATATGTGTATTAGCTATTTGAAGATGCAATTAATATTGTCACCGATTAATTTATTTGTGACAATTGATAGTGTCACAGAATTTGTGTTTTAGCGACAATACACATTATTGTAAATTTTAACTTTTAGTGACACTATTAGAAACTTGTCACTAATAATTACCTATTTGTGACAATATTTGTCGTCACTAATTTTGTAATTAATGTCATTATATAATATTATATATATATATGTAGTGACAAATAGTCATTTTTCTGTGACACGTACTGTTATCACAAATTAGATTTAGTGATGACGAACATCGTCACTAAAGAGTTATAATAGTTTTTCTGTCACAAGTTTTATTGTCACAAATACGATTTAGTCATGTTGAAAGTCATCACTGAAGCGTCGTAATAGTGACTATATAATAACTTTTTATTGACAACTATTGTTGTCACCAATACGAATTAGTGACGATATTAGTTGTCACAAAAAAAATGTTATAGTGACAATCTAGTTAGTGTTTTGTGACAAGTCATCGATGTCACTGAAAACTAAGTCGTCACTGAAGAGTCGTAATAGTGATGATATAATAACTTTTTAGTGACAACTATTGTTGTCACTATTACAAATTAGTGACGATATTAGTTGTCACAAAAAAAAACTTATAGTGACAACCTAATTAATGTTTTGTGACAAATCATAATTGTCACTGAAAACTATTTTCAGTGACGGACACTAAAAGTAGTCACAAAAACCTTCAGTGATACCCACATAAGCGACGACACTTAGTCGTCACTAAACTCGTCACTAAATATTTTCAGTGACAACTTAAAGACATTCAGTGACGACTTTTGTCGCCACTAAAAACCCATTTTCTTATCCAAAAAGTAGGCGACAAATTGATAAACGGGTAGAATCCATCAGTGACAACTTAAAGACATTCAGTGACGACTTTTGTCGCCACTAAAAACCCATTTTCTTGTCCAAAAAGCAGGCGACGAATTGATAAGCAGGCGACGAAGGGAGGATTCACTCACTATCCATCGGTCGGCTGCTTCGTCGAATCCATCCCGTCTATGTAGGAATCACAAAGCTGGTAGAATCAGCTAAAAATTTTCGACAGGGAGGAATCCTCTTAAACGGGGAATGCTACTATTGAGGCGGCTGCCGACGAGATGAAGTCAACTCGGGAGGTGGATAGAAGTCTCAGAATCGGTCGACCAGTAGCGAAGGAGTTGGGATCCCACCCGGAAGGGGACAAGGGCAGAAGCTTGCTCTACTACTGCTGGCCGACGATCTTCTTTCCTGAAAGGAGAGCTCTACGTCTCGAGGTAGGAATCCGGTAGAATGCTACTACGTCACTTTGACGATGATGAAGCCAATCGAGTTTATAAGCAGGTTCCGAAGCCAGCCCTTCCCCTCCCCTTCGTCTAATGCCTCACGAGCAGAGGAATTAAATATCCAATCGTCGTCGGAAAGGAAATGACGGGTGGAAGGGCGGATGGTTGTTCGGTTGGTTAATACCGTCAATTCCAGTAGGAATCCGAAAGAAGCGGGATACTGCCTGACGTCCCTCAAATGCAGGCAACGAAGAGTCCATCGAGGAATCTCAACTCCGTCGGTTCGGAAGCTGCATCGGTGGGAAATTGAATCCGACTATTGATTTGATTGAACTAGTCGGATGCTTCCCTGATGATGGAAAAACTTGCAAGTAGGGTCTTGCCTAGGTTGAACATGCAACTAACAGGGCTGCGCTATGCCACTTATCCTTACCCTGGGAGTACTGCTTTAGCAAAGCGGAAGGTAGGTCAGACAGGTCTGGGACCATCCTTTTTTTCATAGGATTTTCCAGAGCAAACCGTCGCATTTACATAGCGCAGCCCTCACCGATGTGAGTGACTAGACACCACATCTCGACCAGCTCGTCCCAACGTATCCCAGGACTCCTTAGCGCAAAATCCTGTCATGAATACAGACGATTTTTGTGGGAATTGAAGAGGAAAGGCGCTCTCTCTCGGAGATGTACCGTCATGTCTTTATCCGAAGGGCTATAGAACGGTGTCTGGCAAGCCTCCAGCCGTCGAACTACCGACTCTATGACGCTTCTACGTGCTATATTCTCACTGCCGGAAACATTCAACTACCTTTTCTTGCAACGAGCCCGACTACTGCTCAGAGAGAGCCTGTTTAGGGTATCTTTATTTTTCGGCTCTCCTTCCTGGGAGGTCATTACCTTCCGCGTACAGCACCCCTCGTGACGTCACTCGGCTACCCCGTAGGCCTCCGGCGCGCACAACAACCAAACAACTTCGACTTCTTCAATCGGAGCGTCTGGATACGCGGTGACGTGACGGCGAAAGAAGGGCGATTGCGCAGCTCAATAGGGCTCCTGTGAGTCCGAAAACTCGCGCTGCCTATGAGCGGTAGAGATAGTGGGAATGTGTATCGCTCTCCGTGCCCCATCAGGTGAAAACTTTGACATTCCCTCTTCGGCCTAAAAGACAGACAACCGAAGCCCGAGTGACGGGTACTAGGACGAGGGAAGCCGGCCATCCGCCTCCTTTCGTCAATCTCCCTAGGTCTGTGAACTGAGTTATCGGATGCAAAGCATAGCCGACAACATCAATGTGATGTGCAGCCCAACTATTCATTTTCAAGTCTAGTGCTAGATCCTGACCCTTCCAACCATGACGATCAAATGCTTTCAGGTAGGGTTGGCTGGCTTCGATAGAAACGAAAGGGTTTCCATCCGCACGGGACTGTACCGGCCTACGTTCCGAAGGCCGCCTGGAAGCCGTCAAAAATCGACGTTGCCCTTATGAGTGCTTCCGTTTCGATAAGGCGACGTTCCGCAAAGGCAGCATTCGGGTTGGGGTGCGAACTCGTAGCTGACGTTGGTTGTCTAAATCTGCCTCTTCCGCTTCTGTCTCTTAACTCACGTCAGAAAGTAATACCTTTTCCCTGAGATCGGTTCATCACTCGCAAACCGGCCAGTCGGCGGTTTAGTCAACGAAAAGCAAATACAATACGATGTACGAAAGGAGCGGAACAGGAAATAGGGAAAGACTACCTAATGACTCCTCCGTTTGTACGCTGCAGGTGCAGGGGGATTTCTCATTCTCAGTCGACGAATAATAATCGAACTGGGGGAGCTTGCCAGGATGGCTTGGTAAGCAAGCAACCTTTCCTGTAGGCGCCAATTCCCAGTTCTTTCTCTCCTTTCTTTTGTCAGTTTAGTGACAGTTCATCAAAACCGAGAGTCCGACGATTGCTAGATCGAGAACGCGATGCGCAGGGGATTGACGTTCGACGAGCGGGTTGTCTCCTCTTCAACATTTCGACTACTTCCGTCGCCTTCCCTTTTCAGAGATCTCCTTGTTCTCTTCCCAGATTTTCCTCCATACCTTCGCCGCCTTGCCTTCTTCATCATGTTCTTCCATCCTTCAGGGATGTCCGGTAGGTGTCCGGGCCTCCTAAAAAATCCTTCCGACGACGAATGCTGCTTGAACATTGTAAGATATTGAACCGTCTCGCACTTGTGAAGACTGATCAAGACGTGGCAAAAGCCGCCAGAATCCTCATTTTTTGTCCATAAGCTCTCCTCGCTACTGTAATAATGTCGAAATGTCTTTTTATACACTGGCGCAGATGATTGCCCCTGACAACACCGATGGACCAATGCCTTTGTCTATCACCCGAATTTCTGGATTCATGGCTTTTGCAGAGTATTTGCACTGTCAGATCTCATGACTCGACCTGTAGACGGTGATACCGCCACCTTCAGAGACGTGATCTTCTCTTATTCACTTGTGCTGGTGGTGGAGAGGTCGGCGCCTGTGTTCTGGCTCTGGGGGGTTTTCCCTTTCTCAATTATGACGTAATAGTTCTGGTTGCCATCTAGGTCTCGGTCGGGGTGATTTTGACAATTCTGGTCTCATTCTTCCCTTCCCGTCGATTCACGATCCGTCGCAGCTGAATTAATCCCCCATATGTCGGGACCTGAACCGTGGTGGTGCTCTTCTACAGCTTCTTCTACATAGGCTCCTCCACTTCTGGAATGGATAGACGGAAACCTTTCCGACGCCCGAACGACGATCGGAAGAACTGATCGCTTTCTACAATAACAAAATGGGAATCTACTAGCCATGTTTTCTTTCTGTGAGAATGCCGTAGGACTCCAGGAATTTGTCGAAGCTGAACATGCTCAAAAGATGCCCTAGACTTCGACTGTCCGCCGAGTGAAACGGTTCCTCGCTAAAGAAAACCGACAGTTCCAATACAACCAAAGAAAGAGATAGATCACATCGTCGGCCAAATGCCAATCCTCCTAGTTTGAAAGAGAAAAAGAGTGGAGTTTCGAGGATTTGGAAGAGAATCATATATTTTCTCATTGATTTTGATGAGTAAGAAAAAACTGACGATGCACCCACTACACACCACACACTCAGATGACGGGAGTGGTCCTTCCCCCATCGAAGAGCCACGTATCCAGGGTTGACCACATCATCACTTTTTTATCGACGGTGTGGCCACGGTCTCAATTTTGTCAGTCGTCGACGTATGTCCAAGCTTGACAATAGTAGTGGAGATTGTCGAGTCCCTCGGAACGTGACTCCCGTCATAAGGTAGAAGACAAGACAGACGGATTCCACGTCGGTACGGTACCGTTCACGTCACGCGAAGGCTCGCTTAGAACACGTACCGACGCTTTTCTCTGAAAGGAACAAACAGGAGTGCTCCACCCCGAAAGAGAAGGAACGGAAAGAGCAGGTGGCATCTCTCGTCGTCTTCACGGAATTTTCCATCTGAATGACTGAAAAAAGAGAGCCGAACGGTATTTGTTTCGGGATCGGAAAGGTCGGCTGATCAGGATCAAAGAGAACTGCCTAGTGGCGATGCGCCCACTAGGAAGACCCGCCTTTCAGAAAAGATAGGCAGAAGAAACGCGAGGAAGAGGGTGACACGAAGAGGAAATTGCCCTACTGAAACGATATCCTTGTACGGACTTGACAGCTTCAGCGTACGACGGACCCGGGCTGAGACCAGAACATAGAACACATCACCATAACGTATCAGGAGGGGTCATCCCCGTGGTAGGAAACACGTCCCAGTTCCGTCACCGCAAATTATCCTTCCCACCTCCTTATCCCGTCAACCTGAAAAATACCATGAAAGCCGACGCCCTATTTTACCAAACTACTTGTCAAATGGAATTTGACCTTCCACACAGAATCCGACGAAAAAAGGGAGGTAAGTGCAAGCCCGAATGAAAAAATGGACTATTCTGACGCGGGTTGCCGGTACTTTTCCGATGTCACCTGGCATACGCCCTAGCCCTGATCCGAAAAGGACAACAACAATTCCAGGAGACAGGCGTCCTGTCTGTTTTGGCTGCTGAGCTGAGAATCCGTTTTTTGGTCTGGACGGAGAGAGGAATCATTCAGAGTGCTGCCGTCGATTGTCGAACGGAGTCTTTCGTACACTTCTGATATAGAACGGAATCCCCCGTATGGATGGGCCCTATCAGAATGGTATCCTCGAGTGCCTCTGAGGGGCTTTGGGGACTTCCTTCGTCGACTCCTTTCGCAACGACGAAGCCTATTCCATTGATTCTTTGGTTGTTTCCGTGCGCTATATCGATCGATAATCAACCCCGAGATAAGGAATGGAATGTTCATAGCCCGACGTCCAAGGATTGATGGAGTGCCCTGAGAGAAAGATGAGCGAAGGTGAGCTTCAGCTCCCCCCATTACCGAGACCATTACCAAAGCAGCAAACGAAGGCGTCGGCTAGTTCAGTAAGGACAATGAATGGTACCGCTCGGGCCCAATCCCATTGTGCCCGATCCCACTTCATCAACGCGAGATATATACTTGAAACATGCAGTTGCTCTGCTTTTCGTATACAGGCGTTGAAATGATCTTTCCCTCGTGTTCGGCTATAGATTTGACTCGTCATTCCGGCTTTTGAACTGGAAGGAATGCTACGCGCTTTATAACATATTACTATGGAGGTCGGAATAGGGCTGCCCCTGGTCCAACCTATGCCGTCTGTTGCCTTCTCTCCTGTAGGTAGGCCCTGATCTCGAGATGCTGCGGCATAAACTGGTTTTGGATATGAATCGTCTGGCACTGGGGCAACCGCTACTGGTGGGCAATTCACTGGTTCGGATTCAAATGCCTTTCTTTACCTTTCTTTCTGAAGCCTCCTCCCCTGCTGCACTTACTGTGCAGCTAGAACTACTAGACGGTTCCGTGCCCGTACCTGCCTTCCTGGGTGCAGCTTTCTCAGATGATGGGTCACCAAAAAAAACTGCAAGTGAAAAACTCCGGGAGATCTTGATATTTCTCATCTGTACTAGGTGGTACCGAACAGGAGCAACTGAATCAATTGGATCGACGATCAAATAGCCAGTCATTAAAAGCCCATCAATAACCAACCCCTTCCCGATAGGGTGGCTCTGTCCTAATGGAATAAATTCTTAAGTCCCTAGAGTGACAAACTTCTATCAGTAAAGGCAAGCGACGTGTGGGAAATGGTTTTGATCATTTCATTACAGCGCCCCGGTCCGAACCAACCTACGGCCGAAAAGGTGGAGCAAGGGAGTACCTATGAACGAAGAACTAGTAACTAACCTCGTCGACGGAAGGCTTGCCTTCTTCCAAAGGAAAGAAAGCTTATCCGCGCAATCAACGTGTATCGTTTACTTTGCTTGGAAGAATGCGTCGACATCCCTACTTCCACAGCGTCGGAGGGGGGATTCTCTGTTCCTCATTAGAGTTCGGAAATTGCCCAGAATCTTTGCATTAATTATAATGACGTTGAGCTCTTCACAATTCGTCAGTCTATGATTCTCTCCCCAGTCCTGAACTCTCTCCCCAATCATTTAGTCGTTTACCTCATCACCTCCCCTATTCCGAAGTCCACTCGTCATACCTTTGATAGAGCTTTCCTCACTCTTCCCTCACTCCTCACATAAGGGGAACTCCAGAAATTCCCTCTGAAACGACGAGGGAAGGTAGATTGTGACTAAGCCGAAGCTTCGATACCGTAGACTGACAACGGGAAGTCGAATACCTTTCATTGCCTATTTGTCTTGTCAACTACAGACTTTCAATCCGTCTGGAAGAATGCAGTGATGCTCGTCAGCGCCCGTCGCGCGCAACGGCTGGACTCGGAGCGGGATGGCTTCGAATGCAAAACCATGTGTTTTTTCTCTTTCTATTCACTCTCTCCACAATCCTGAACTCACGTCTATTGCATTGATTTGCTGTTTGAAATCGATATTCTTTCGGTGTTTAGTTTAGTCAATGGTACCGTACCAACGACGATCGACTTCCTCCCTTTGTTCTTCCAGTTGGGATTCAATAATCACATAAATGAATCGAAGCTGTGCTCTATGCCTCGTCGGAATTCTTTTTTCAACCTCCCGTCGCCTGCTTTTATTCGTCGTGCTTGCTTGTGCTCCCTTTTTTTTTTGGCTTTTGCCTGGATCGCTATCGTCACGGGAAGGGGGGATGTTTTCTAGTGGAGCTCCCCTTATTCCTTTGGTAGAGCATAATGATTCGAATCGGGCTTTGTTGTATAATTCTTTGCTGAAAGAGGTCTCCGCCGACCCAACGACTTTCCGATGTGATTGACAAGCAGCGGGGCATGGAACGGAGTAGGAGTCATCGCGACAGGAGTTCACCGATGTCTGACGAATGGGCCGGTCATCCAACGAAAACGGGTGACGGTCAGCCAGCTGACGGCCCACTTTCACGGTCAGACGATCGACGGTCTGTGAATGAAATGTCCTCTACTCGGTAGTAGTAGGAACAAGATGTAACTGATTCATCCGTGCCAACGAGAAGAGAAGGCGGGCTTCACCTGATCAGCGGATTCTGAGTGATCAAGAAGAGAGAAAGGAATGAATAGGTTTTATCTTTAGATAAAGCGGAAGCTCGTTCCTAGCCTCTTTGGCAGTAGCAAATCGTCAATTCGTAACCCGCCAATCTAGTTAACGAAATCGTCAACTAGGAGCACCCCTTCCTGCATATCCATACAAGACCCGAGTAGGCGGGTCGAGGTCCTACAGGGTACCCACTACTCGGAGTACCCTCCCACCAAAAAAAGATGTGTGGTTCGGTGGTTCGACCAGAAATGCTATGCTTACACACAAGACTACCCCTCTTCCCGAAAGCTTCGCGGGGACGACATCGACTTTTGACTACTTTACGGTGATGGAGGACTGCCCATGACAGGGTTTACTGCACGACGGCCCCTGCAGAGGAAAAGCTTTATCCCAGCGAATAGAAGATGCTCAGCTCCGCACAACATAGGGATTGGCACGCTTTCGGGAAGAACATAGAATAGTAGAGGATCCAGCATGCAGGACACGGCGATCATTAGAAATTCACGAATTAGAGATGCTGTAATATACTCTTTCCCATAACTTTTCATACCAGACCAAGCCACTAAAATGCAAATAGGGATAAGAAATGTGGTCAATATCACAAAGAATAATGAAAGACCGTCTATACTCATATACAAATGGATGTTTTCATAAGGAAGCCATCGAAGGCTTTCCACAAATTGAGATTTTGCTGTAGAAGGATCGAATTGTATCCGAGGAACAGGGGGATACAAAAAAGTAATAAGAGAAGCGCACAGACCAATCAATCGTATCGGTCGTATTCTTGAATTTGGAATGAAAAGAGGAGTAATGCTTCCTAGCACGGGACACAGAATAGGACCACTTAGATCGGAATAGCATTCACAGAAATGTTCTAACATAGAGTAGAATCGAACATGGAAAATCTCTGTTGACAACAGTCAAAACATGGGGCGCCGACATTCCCCTCCAAACAATAGGGGTCTTTCTGTGCAAGACAGCTGAACACCATGATTGATGAATGGGTAGATGTTTCCGGTGCATCTCTCGCCCAGTGGGAAGTCATGAGGCGAGTCCCCCCATGAATGAAGAAGTAGTGGGGCCCCCCTTCCCGCCCACGTATGCGCCGTCTATTTAGATTCTCAATATTGGACTTTATCCGAAGAGTCTTTCTAGACGAATCCATCTGGCAAAACGCAATTCGTCGATTTCAATCCGACGGTGCAACATCGCCTTTTTTCAGGTAGCTTTGTTACATTATGCCTATTCATCCCGGTGTGGCATTGGTCATAGCCGAAATTCGTCGAAGGGAAAACATCAAATTGTAATGATCGTCATGCCATCGACGAATAGACGTGACATACGAGATTTTTGAAAAAAAAAAACCAATGTGGAGGTTTTCGACCCCTTGTCAAAATAAATATGAACGAGGGCTTCCCTTTACTGAAGCCGGAGTGAACATCTAGTGGTCCTTCCGGTGATACCATGAGAAGCCTATTATGTCGAAATGGACGGTGCCGAATTCGAACTGGCCTTCGGCTTTCCTGTCAGTGACGGTTTCCGGGCGAAGGGAGAAGGCACTCGGTCGTCTATAGAGAGATCAAATAACTCTTTCTCTTCCAGGTATAGGCGTCAGATCAAAATCTCCTTCGTCGTTTGTGCGGGATGAGATTGACCAGATGAGACAGCTGATACTGAACTACCGCTTGCGTATTGGGGACTTCGGAACCGTCTGACGTGTCCTTCGGACCGTCTGAAAGTTTTTGAGATAGGGTTGGGGAGAGAGAGTGCGTCTAGGGCCTACGTCTAGCTTTAGTCCTGTCTCGGTTGGTAGGCAAGTCGACGTTGGTAAGCCCGATAGTTCGTAAGGCAGTTCAGTGCGACGTGGCTCATAGATGAAACCTTCTCTCCTCCTTCAATCCCTCCGCTCGTTGCTTACCTAAAATAGTAGCCCCATCCCGAACAGTGCGAAAGCTGAGAAGCTGTAGCACCTAACGCAGCAGTTCAGGAGAAGCGTAAACGGAAGCTGAGAAGCGAAGGTTATAGCGACGAGCGTAAACCGTAGCAAGCGTGACGTTGCTGCAACTAAAGCGACTACAACATAAACATCACCATCAACAACAAGAACTACCACTGAACAGAACAAAGAGAAGTGATGGTAGCTAAATCGACAAAAGAAATACGACAAATGAAAGCTAAAGAAGAACCACCCCGGACCACGCGATAGAGAGAGGCTGGCACCCCATCGAAGCATGCGACAACTGGCATCATTGAACCGGAACAAGCAAAAAGAATTCCAGACCTAAGACAGAAAGAAAGCACGACAGAGGGGAAAGGAAAGGACTGAGGCGACGTCGCGAAGGCGATATTGTGATGAGACTGGAGGTGTTCGGACGGGGGGTATCGTCTCACCAGGGAATCCTGTTTGCAATCCCTCCCGACGGTCGAACTGAGATTTCGTTTTCTCCGTCGGTCCACGAGCAGGACTATTGGCTGCCGGCTACCGAGTGATCCTTCTGGGGCCGTCTTCCTCTGTATGTCTTTCAGTCGTAGGAGTAGTTGGTCTTTCGACTACCGTTCGACTCACACACCCCCTGACGCAACGGAAAGTTTTTGGCGTTAGGGACGTCATCCCCCGTCGGCTCGCCATGACGAGGCACGACGTTCTATGACGAACGGCTGACCAGGCACGTCCCTCTTTCCTGCTACACTGTCAAAATTCAATCGACATGCGTGGTTCATGCAGCGTGCGTTGGAAGTCAACGAGCCAATCTCTTTCGTTCGACGAACATGCAAGAGAAGGTGACGGCTGCGGTGAGTACTACCGGAAGAGAAAGTTTGACTCTTCTCTTCGTCATGAGAAGTCATGACGAGTCTCGACGAAAGCAGACAGGTGAGGAAACCCGACGGAGAATGGCTTCTGAGTCACTTCGGTAGAATCTGGTCGATTCCGCAGAAGTTTTGCCTTCGGACATAGTCGAAGCATCATCAGATCTCAGTCAGCGTGACGAGCGCGCTTCCTAGGTTGCGTGAAGGCGCGTATGGCCTTCGTCGGCAGCGAATTTGTTCCTCTGGTTGGGAAGGCCGCTAAGCACACTCGATCTCAGAAAGATCGTACTCCGAGTTCCCACTCGTTGTGGCCACAGACGGCTTCTGAGCGAAGTTGATTGCACGAAGATAGAGAAAGTGGGGGAGGAGAGAATGGAAAATTCCAATGGTGGGAACAACCGGTAGTCGGTATTCAAATGAAAAACGTCTTCAGTTCCTCGATTCATTCCGTGGCACGAAATCCTTTTCTTGCGTATTGAATATACATCCATGTCTTTCTTGTTCCACTAGCGATGGCAAGGACAAAATTATCACATGTCCGTTTCTTCCTTACAACCTTCTTTCTTTATGTCAAAGACAAAAAGCTACGCGAAAATTCTCATTGGATCTCGGTTGTTCTTAACAGCGATGGCTATTCATTTAAGTCTTCGGGTAGCACCACCAGATCTTCAACAAGGTGGAAATTCTCGTATTCCGTATGTACATGTTCCTGCGGCTCGGATGAGTATATTGGTTTATATCGCAACGGCTATAAACAATTTCTTGTTCCCTTTAACAAAACATCCCCTTTTTCTTCGCTCCTCCGGAATCGGTACATAAATTGGTGCTTTTTCGACTTTGTTTACCTTAGAGACTGGGGGGTTTCGGGGAAAGCCTATGTGGGGTACCTTTCGGGTGTGGGATGCTCGTTTAACTTCTGTATTCATCTTGTTCCTTATTTACCTGGATGCACTGCGTTTTCAAAAGCTTCCTGTCGAACCGACTCCTATTTCAATCCGTGCTGGACCGATCGATATACCAATAATAAAGTCTCCAGTCAACTGGTGGAATACGTCGCATCAACCTAGGAGCATTAGCCGATCTGGTACATCCATACATATTTCTATGCTCATTCCAATCTTGTCCAACTTTGCTAACTCCCCCTTCTCCACCCGTATATTTTTCGTTCTGGAAACACGTCTTCTTATTCCATCTTTTCCTGAATCCCCCTTAACGGAGGAAATAGACGCTCGAGAAGGAATACCAAAAAAACCTAGTTCACTCGCAACGCATCCATGGCTGAATGGAGAAAGCGATCCGCCTGACAAAAGGGGAATTTGCAGGTTCGAATCCTGTTGGATGCTGAGTCGTAGCCTGAAGCTCAATTGCTGCGGAAGTCTTACGTCGACTCTTCTTTTCCTTTTTGTCATGAGCTCTCGATCAGGTGAGTCTCCGTTCGTACGGCAAGTAACAAACCTATACTCTCGTAGCGGACCAGTCTTATCTTGCATCAGACATGTTGAGTTGGACGCTTTCCTAGTAGATGCACCCCACTGGAGGGAAAAGGTACTTCTCAGTCGCTACTACACAGGCAGTCATCTCACTTGTGCGAGCTAGGTTAAAAACACTATGTCTGAGACGTCCTTCGAGAAATTGAGAAAAGAACAGACGTCTCAGAATTCATATCTCTCTCAATTCGACGGCCTTCAGAACGTCAGTCGAAAGGCAACTTCCTTCCCACATACCTCTTTCCGGGTAGCGTACTGACGCATTCAGTCCTTCCCACCCGGTATACGGTATATCTTCCGACAGAAGATTCCAACTGAGAATTCGCGATTGAAGTGTTGAGTCCCCTACGGAGGACTGTCGGGAGGCGAAGGAGAATGCTATCAGAGTTCCAGAAACTTTTCTAGCCAGTGACGCGGTAGAGTTTGAAAATCCTTCTGTCGACTAGCGACATTGTCGATCAAACAAAGCCGTAGGTTATTACTCTGCATTCTGACTCGTCCACAGAGTACACTAGATCGAAGGAGTCAGAGTCAACGAGTCCCCGAGTGCCTTTGGGGCTTCAAGCGGAAGCGGGGGATTCCTGTCTCCATTTTATTCCTTCGAGCACGAATCTGCCGGGGATGCGAAAATGCAGTCGAGACAAGGGGAGAGCTTCCGCCGAGTTCACTAGGGAGCTCTCTAGTCAGACTAAAAGAAAGAATGAAAGGAAGAAAAGCAACAAATCCAATCAGCTGCGTCATCCGACGAATCCTTCCAGAATGCGCCTGGTGAAAATGAGTTTTCATCCACATCCGGAAAACCCGACAGTCCATTCCTGGAGGAAGGGATGAATGAAAAAAGGAAATACAGAGAGAGAAGAGGGTTCTCATAGTCGACTATGCAATCTGGACGGTCGATCAAACTAGAAATCGTTCCTTTTCCGAGATTCGGAGGTCGCCCATGGAAGCTGTAAATCGACAAAATCCATCCCGATAGCTATCCGACGGATGGGAGGGTCACTGGGTTCATACATGTTGGCTCCTTCCGTCTTCATGGCGTCTATTTGGTCCGACGGACCGTCAGGGGACTTCGTACAAGGCAGATCGAGCGCGAGTGATTCAGAGTCACCCCTACCGGAGACATCTCCATGTCTCTAGAATCCGGGGGTCAATCCCGTGACGACGGTCCAATGGATCGATCGTGAGATCTCCAGGTGTTGCTACGCTATGGTCTGGTGGGTCAGGATCATGTTGGGGGGTCACTCCTCTCGCAGGATTAAGATGACAGGGGACGTTTGAGATCTACTACCTCGTCGCGCTTACCAGAGTCTGAAACAAAGTTGTGCGATGCCCCCATGTCGACTAACGGTCACAGTGTCAGAGACGTTTACCGTGACACAGACGTGCGCCTCTCCTGCTCGACTCACTCATTGTCCCCGTCAATCGCATTCAGCAGCTGTCCCCGCCTCTTCCGACTGCACTGTATTGACGGGGGCGTGCGAAATGCGGCTTTGAACAGATGAAAGACCTCATCTCCTGCCGTTCAGCCTTCCGTCGGCGGTTTCGGCTCAGTCGTCTTGCCCTCTGGCCTGACATCCTCTTCTTCGACTCCTTCCCGTCTGGCTTGCCTACATCTCCTCCCGCCAGTCCTTGCTTTGCTTTGAAATCACCGTCAGGTAATTCGACGGTAAACATCACGACGTAGTATACTGAGAAAGAGAAAAACTATCGTCACGCTATTCATCCACTACGAGAAGATAAGAGCCTACGAAGAAAGCCCCGGAACAGCTGAAAAACGTATGCTAAATCCCGCGCGCACGGAGTTTTCTCGCTTGCTCCAGCTCCGATTCCGAATATGTCGAGTGCGATTACGTCGATCGGTTCCCCGTCGGCCCTTTAGGCTTCGACGGTGCTCAGGTGCGCGTCCGACGTCTTATAGTCTCTCCTCCCATTTCACTTTAGAACCACTGAAAAGCCCTTATCCAAAGAAAAGTAATGGAGATATAAAACCCCTATGTCGGATAGGGTACCGTCATGAGCAGTGGGGCTGATCTAGTCCGAATCAGATCATGACACTCGAAAGAGCGTCACCATACGTCATGAAATTTCGACGACGTTGGTCTTTACGGTCCGGTGGTTGACAAGCTACTGATCGGAGGCGACTGGACTCGTCGCTCATTGGCTCCTTTTTCTTCCAATGAGATGGGCAAAGAAGGCTATTTGAAAACGGCTAGGCATCTGTGTCTGTCCCATGATCCGGATTGGGGATATGAAAAATCCCATAGTAAATACGTATGCGTCAGAGTGCGGCTGGCTTGGCTTAGCTTGCCGTGAAAGACGTCGGATTTGATTACCTGATGTGCATCGTATCGAAATCTCATTAAACATATTACCGACGCTTTCTCTACCTGGTATAGGGGAGGAATATTGCCTGTGATTGATTCGCAGCGAGAAAGCAAAAGCTTTGGGTGACTCACCTTCTGGTCTGGCTTGTTCCATAGCGGAAGCGCGTCAGGCTTTCTATTCATTACCGTCTGCTTGTTTACTTGTTCAGAAGCACTTTGGCTATGGATTTCCCCTGTTTATATCCCGTCATCCATTGCTTTTTCCAGGGATTGTACGTCGTATGACGGTGACGGGGTAGGGTCTTTCGAAACTAGGCTTTCGGGGGAGCCCTGATCTGCTCTGATTGTTAAGATGGGATCTTTCTCCTGTAACCCAAGAGAGCGCAGCCATCGTTCATCACTTCCGAAGCCGCCGAAGCCCATCAGTATTCCCGACGTTCTTCTCCCATTCTTCTATTCAGTAATCGATTGGTTGCGAAAAGCCATCGACCAGAGAGTATCCCCTGACATTGAGCAAGCGGGACGATTCCTCTGTCAGTAGGGAAAAACGAGATTTTAGAGAGCAGAACTTCCTCCTCAATGGGAATAGTGGATTCGCCTCGTCATGCGCTGCGGTAGGGCATCATCGGAGCTTCGCTTTTCATGCATGCATTTTGACAGTGGACTAGATGCGAGTACTGTCCTTTCTTTCACTCCCGTCCGTCTATTTCATCGTCAGATGATAATGAATCTGCTGACTGTCTCCCGGCGAGGGTCTCACTCCTCTATTTCAGTCCCACTCGTCTCCGAGATTTGCTCCCCCACCGTCTACCGTCACTCTCTCTCCGCTCGTCTCTCCCGAATCCCCAGTCCAACCCCGTCGGGTCAAACAAAAACAAAAAGTAGGCCTCGTCTTCGTCTCCAGAAAAGGGGAGGGAGGCACCGGGACGTCACTTCGATGCATTCATTCATTTCCTCTTCCTTCGAAATAGGATCCGGGCACCTCGAGGAATTCGTCTTCCACCAGTTCGTTCGCTCAAACCTCATTATCCTTTGAACGCATCGTTGACGCTCTATGCCAGCTTGTCCTGTGTCCGCTCTCGCTTCCGTACTCTTTTTCCTATCTCTCTCTCGATATCCTTCTTTCATCCTCTCCCTCTTCCCAACGAAATTGATTGGTACACCATCCATCCTGAGCTTGGCTCATGGGAACTGCGACGTTTGACAATCGACGGGGTGGGATATCTCATTTGCTCTCAACAAGCCGCTTCGCGCTCGACAGCGAAAGCCAGATCGTCGAATCCCAGATGCGTGAGAACTATAGCTTAAAAAGAAGCCGTAGCGAGGCGACTATTTCGCAGGGACCACGTCGCTTCTAACCTTCTGCACCTTCGGAAATAAATCGACAGATGTTGAATTGTCTGGAAGCTTTTTCTTCGTTCATTCCTGCGAATCGGTAGCCGTCACTGAGATTCATTTTCCGCGGACGTGCCTTTTTTCCTATTGACGGAAGCTCCGTCAGCATGCCGTCGATTATCCCGACACTTTCTTTTAGTCGTGCGAACGATACCCTCGCGAAGCGGATTCGGTTCGATCCGAGACCTTTGGTAGAACGGATTTCAATACAAATGGTTGTCCTTTTGAAGCATCGGTTGCGATGATTTATTTTGTTCAGATTTTGCGAGGTGAGTGGTGCTATTGTCCCCTTCCTTCTTCGGGAGCTCATTGACATCATATGCGGGTCATCGGGATCGGGAACATCATATATTCTCTCCCATCGATCCGTGAACGCAACCCGTCGGTGTCACCCAATATTGACCAGGGAATGGACCATTTCCTTCATTCAATGCATATTGATTGAGAATCTGTGTAGAAGATCGGGTTTCAAACCTTCTCTCAGGTCTAGAGGGGAACTCGTCATTCTGGTCCCTCAGCGTTGTCGGATTGATGTCGGTAGGTAACAGGAAGCTCGGGATTCGTGCCATGTATGTGGCACACAACTGGTTCAATCGATGCGAATCAACAAATCACAGGGAAGTTTGGTCGTCAGGAATCGACGCGGCAAATCATGATAAGAGAGGGGAGCTCTGACGTGCCATTTAGTAGCACGTCATGGGATCTCTGGTCAACAGACTGTGGGAATATGAAGTCAGTCGGGCAAAGCCTTTCGAAAATGATCCGACGGGAGGCGAGAGGAGAAGTGTTGTTTGCAAGCGAACCAAATAATCTCACGAGGCGGAGAGCCTTTCGATGAAGCCTGTACCCACTGATAAAAAGGAATAATAGACCGTCGCCAGAGTTTCCCGATGACGGGGTCTTAAACAACATGACGAAAAAGCTTCACCGACTGCTTTATCCACGACGAATGTCATAGACGGTTCTCTCCGGTCTTCCTCAAAATGACAACTGTCAGAGCGCAAGTCAAACTCATGATAGGCGAGCAATCATGCACACATGGTTGGGAGGTTTGCTGTGCTCTGTGATCTTATTCTTCTCCGACGAACCCGATGCGTCTATCTGCTATGTGATCTTATTCTTCTCCGACGAACCCGATGCGTCTATCTGCTTCTTTAGCGTCTGTAGGACTTATTTCACGCTATTGCGTGAAACATTTGTTTGGTCTCCCACTGCTATCTATGCGGGAGTCTAAAGGGATGGCGACTCTCTTGTTTCTTACTGAACCTCCTTCCCAATACAGGCTTCGCAGCCATCCCTGCTTGCATTTTTTTTTCAGTTCAGTGTGGTCCCGTCCAGCCCACTTCACTTCATTAAGTTACGGGGTTGGATGAAATATCCCTACGCTACGGTGCTCGGTGCTGAAGTGAGCGTCAGCCACCTTTTCCGACGTTGCTGATTCTTCCGTCACGTCGGGATGGTCGACAAACTGAATTGCACTTGGTCTGAATCCGGAATCGAGGAAGGGTTCGCTTGTGCTTCGGAATCGACGTGTGGCAGGTGGAAAAAGGCATGAGGATGAGGAGAAGGGTATCGAGAGAGCCTTTTTTCTATGGGGAAGGAATCAAACGAAGCTGGATGATGTTTATTATCACGATTTCCGACAGGCCGCAGGCAAAAAAAAGAGAATGAAACCTGACACTAAGCAGACCGTCGACTACGATTTTCCCCAGCATCATCATCAGTCATATCGATTCCTCTGATGGATGGACCACGTCATGACGTTTTGGGCTTGCCCTGTTACGTTAAGTAAGGATCATCACCTTTAGGTAGAGGAAGTCCCCTCCTATGTCGAAGCAGAGAATGATCGAAGACTAAGAAGATAGAATCATATGTTTTAAGCATCGGTTGCGACATCGAATGAGACTTATCCAGGGAGCAAAGACTCCGGTTGTCTTTTGTCTTTGAAGGAGTCGAACGCAGCCTAGAAAGACGCTACGAAGCGGTCGAGGGTTGAGGGCGAGTGGACATTCCGGCGGCTACTCTGACTCTCCAGCCGTCGGAATAAGACAGGACATAAAGAAAAGCATACCGCGCCATTATGAGGCTAAATCGAGTCGTTGTCCAATCAACGGAGTACATTGTCATCTTCTTTTGCTCTTCCAGTTTGCCGACGGATCTTCGCTCACACTGGACCAGTTACCTACCTCCTCGTTCGTAGGCCTTTTGGGCTGTGGGGTGTATGTATCGATGCCTTTCTTTACGATGAAGAGCCTCGAAGAGCGGAAAGAAAACCACTGATCAACAATTGTCATTACATATGTCGATTCGATTCAATAAGGACTTCACCTTATCGGAATAAGATAATGAAATTGACTATTATAGGTAAGTAGGTAGCCCTTCAGGTGATCCGGTTTGATTGAATATGTCGATTCATCACCCGTATGAAGGAAGCTGAAGTATAAAACGTCGTCTGTAGGTGGAATAGAGTACGCCTTCCAGCAATACGGCAAACAGTAAATAATGTTTTCATATTATTGTCCCGAAGGGTCCGTCGGAAGGAAGGCGAGCAAGCCAGTAGAGATACCTCCGGTTTCAGAGCTGGCACCGGAGAAAGCAACCGACGCAGCAAGGCCAACCGGAATTTTGACGAGGAAGGCCAGTGAATAAATAAATCAAGTAGAAGTGCAGTTCCTAAATAGACGTACTGTTCGTCGAAGTCTCAGAGCTGAGCTGAGCAGTAGCATCGGATCCCGCTTGGCAAGAGATGAGCTCGAGCTTAATCATTATCTGAGTCGAGCAAGAGCGTCTTTCTTCTTCTCGAGTGAAGTAGCGTCACTATTGCTCTGCGCGCTAGGGCCTATGACGACTCTGCGTCAGTGCGCTCCCGCCTCTATGTCTTTGCTTCGTGTGGAGGACCTTTTGTTTGCGCTGTGTGCTCTGCGCGTTCAGAACCGCGACGCAAGCACAGCAAAGCAGCATGAGTCTTTCGCTCCCATGCCATCAGTTGTTGGGGGAGGGATTGATAGATTCACTGATAAGCCATCCCATCTCGAATGAGATATCGGAGGTAGAATGAATGGGACTGAGGTCTCGAAGAGCCTCCCATATTGATGCAAGATAAACTAGACTTGCTATTCTTTTCCTCCCCTCTCGGAGAGAGGATCCAGTGAGACATGAGAGGACGGAGAGAACGGTCGACAATTGTCACAGGTTTGTTTGCCTACGGGACTGAATGTCTTATCGTAGTCAATACCATGAAGTTGGGTGATTTGGCCACAGAGATGGCCTTGATAGTCGCAACAAGTAGCATCGGTTTGAAAAGCCATTTGCTACCGACGGACATTCGATTCGGATAGGCAAAAGTTTCCAGGTTGAGTTGCCATCTCTCGTCGGTCTGCCCTGTGCGGGATGAGGCAGGGATCCCGTCGACGGCATTTATCTGCTAGTGAAGTAGATCTCGAACAGCCAATGCAACCAATCCCGAAAGAAAGGCAATCAGAAGTGGAGTACTTCCCTCTCTTCGGAAGAGAAAGATACGAATATTTTTCATATATGGAGAGCGCTGGTTGATGGTGAAGAAGATGCTCAGGCTTGCGTCACATGCACACAAACGACGATCGTCTCACGATCTGACAGTTCTCAATAGAATAAATCGATATTTTTATAAGGAGGGTAAAGGCAAATGTCTGACTATGCATCAAACTGACGAGAGACCAATATTCTTTCACGCTCAGAACTGATTGCCACTTTCAACGGCCTAGGGAGACGTCACATCCTCGAAATGAGTGACTCTGACGAATGGCGGGTCTTGTGATTAGACGGGCATAGACTGGACAAGATGACGGGAGTAACGTCCCGCGTACTGAAGGTGCTTTCCGTAAAAACCCTCCCGATGTACCTCTTTCTATGCGTCGAGTTGGTGGATCCCCATCAGTCAGCTTTCCTCCGACGGCAGGAAGATCAGTGAAAACATTCGTCATGGCTCACGAGCTGGTCCGTCACTTTCATAGAGACAAAAAAGGACCTCCTGACGTTTTGCACCAATTCCGATATTCGCAAGGCGTACGACTCAGTTCCGTCGGGATGCTGTCCTCAATATTCGTCGAATCCGTCAAAGTTTCCTGAAATGTCAGGTAAGATGTCTCCGACAATGTATCTCCCTTTACAGTTATGATTAACGGATCCCCATCGGGATTCTTCAGGGGGGGCTACGATTTGAGATAGGTGTCTTGTCAGAGCCGGTATTTTCACCCTAGTCATGGAAATATTCAGCTGGAAGTTGGAAAGGGAAGTAAACAACAACCTGATCACCCAGATTTGACGAAACATAGAGTTTATGGAGAAATATATGCTAATGATTTTATCAGAGATTCGCATACCGCTCCGTGCGTAATGCGTTGGCCATCAACCGACGTGGTGAATGAGTTTCATAGCTGGGCAGGTATTGGGATGGAGAAAGCAAAATGTTCCCTCTCATTCTCGGCTACGGGGTATAGAGGTCAAACGGAAAATCATTCGTACTCGTCAGCTTCCGTGAGGTGCAGCTCCCTCTTGACATACTGGGGACTGCCCCGGGGATCTACCCGATTGAGACACTCCGACTGTCTCCCCCTCGTCGGACGACGTTCAATCGCCGAAGATGCAATTGGAAAGGGAGACTGCAGTCATATGCCGAAAGAATGGAGCTCATCTCCTCAGTGCTTGCAAGCCTTCACATCGGAGGGTCGTCTGCTTTCAGGCTTCCGGAGAAGATATTGAAATCAATTTCCTCCTGCATTCAGGATTTCTTTTGGTCAGGCCCCGAAACCACCATGTCGCCCATGTTTCTCAAGTTGTATAAAGAGTTTCCTCTGTGCGAAGGAAGGGCATATAATACAGGTTATCTTCACTATGGGCAAATTCATGATAAACGTCGTCGAAACTGTTTTTACAGCCGGACGAATATTTTGATCCATTGAAACTATGTTCGATGCCGTCGAATCGATCCCGCTGTACACGACCCATTCCACGTTTACATGAGTAACCGATCCATCGCTTACTTCACTATGATTGGAGCTATTGTTGTGGCCCTGGCACTCGGAGAGAAGTTAGTCGCAGTAGCAGTCGTCAGGCTACTGATCCAATGAAAAAAAGTCGCGGTGACGTCGACGAAATTCCACAATTGAATAACAAAGAGAGAGTCCTATAGTCGTCATAAACTGCCTGACAATAGTCAGACGTAACGAAACTCATTCTCCACAGCTCGGAGGGAACCCACGAACCCCCTTTGTCATCGTGAGGCTTGGCTACGTCGCCTGAACGCCTCAACGTCGGAGATAGGCAGGCTGGGCTTCGAGGCCGTCAAAGCCTCACGTCGGTATGGCTTGACCACGGAAAGGCCGTCACTTTGCTCCCCTCAAACGGCGGGGCCGTCGGTAACAAAGGGAAACAGACGTTTGATATCACCATTGCTCTCTTTCTTGCCTTTGTGATGCGCACTTCCGCAGATGAATTGAAGAACGGGATTCCCTTTCCTTTAGCAAACGGAGGCACAGAGGGAGATTACCAATCACCCACTGACGACAGGTTAGTTGGGAAGGAGAGAGTGAGAGAGAATGTCCCGAGTGGAGCTGCATCCGTCGATAAATGACGTAGGAGAGTAGTAGAGAACGCTGCGGGGTCCATTTCATTAGTTTTTTGGTTGGCTGAGCGACCACGTTGCGTGTTTGTAGGGGAACGCATTCAAAAATGAATAGGTATATTCGCAGGAAACTTTGAGCTCAGTAGACAAGGCAGTTGACCAGGCTTTTCGTCACATGGTGTGTATCGGGGGCCACGCTGGTGGCTCAGGCCGACCGACATCCTCCTCTTCCTGTGCATGAACCGACGCTGGCGTAGTGTGGAGGTGTTTGCCCCTTTTTCTAGAGTTTGCGTGCAATGATTTCCCCTCTTTAGTTTCGGGGTTAAAGCACCCCGCAAAACCAACAAAGATGCCGCCCAGTTCTTCAAAGATGACGGGGTACGAGAATGGCAGAAACAAACAACAAAAGTTCTTCTTCGTACGTGGGAAGAACGGGAGCACAAAGCATGACCGAGACTCAATAAACAACAACACGTCATCATACTCCTCCGAAAAAATTTTCTCCTGTAGGCCTGCCGTTCGTCAGCCACTCGGACCAGATTTATTTGTTCTGTTAGGTTCGTCAGTAGCAGTCGGCGACCTTTTCTTCTTTTACTTCACATAGCTTTTCGTCTCCTTGATAGCTGGAAGTTCTCCAAAAGTATGAAAAGCTGGAGGACTTTGTACCATCCATTCAAGTGTGGTTGAATTCCGTTCAATAGCCCAAGGACTTGGAGCACATTTTTTGTTGTTTCCACTGCTTAAAGTGATTGTGACGACCACGAAGAAACAACGAATCCCAACTACGGATATCTCAGAGCCGAAACTGCTCAGAGCATTCCATCCGGCGTAAGCATCTGGATAATCTGGAATGCGACGTGGCATACCCGAAAGCCCTATGAAATGCATGGGAAAGATGGTCAGATTAACCCCGAAAGAAGTGATCCAAAAATGGATTTGACCTAAAATTTCCGGGTATGTCCGACCAAAGATTTTACCCACCCAATAGTAAAATCCTGCAAATAAAGCAAAAACGGCTCCCATAGAAAGTACATAATGGAAATGTGCAAACACATAATAAGTATCATGTAGAGCAATGTCTAGCCCAGAATTAGCTAGAACTATTCCAGTGAGCCCTCCTATGGTGAACAAAAAGATGAACCCTATAGCAAATAACATGGGTGTTTTGTATTGTATTGAACCTCCCCACATGGTTGCGATCCAAGTAAAGATTTTGATTCCAGTGGGGACAGCTATGATCATGGTAGCTGCGGTGAAGTAAGCACGCATATCAACGTCTAAGCTCACAGTAAACATATGATGAGCCCAAACAAGAAATCCAAGAACACCTATACTGATCATGGCATAAACCATGCCTAGATACCTGAAGACCGGTTTTCCCGAAAAGGTCGATACGATATGACTAATAATACCGAATCCAGGCAGAATGAGAATATACACCTCTGGATGACCGAAGAACCGAAAGAGATGCTGGTATAATATGGGGTCTCCCCCTCCTGCAGGATCAAAAAAGGTTGTATTAAAGTTTCGATCGGTTAATAACATTGTAATTGCCCCTGCCAGTACCGGAAGTGATAATAAAAGTAGGAATGCTATCACTAGAACGGACCACACAAAAAGGGGTAATCTATGCATAGTCATTCCAGGTCCACGCATGTTGAAGATAGTTGTTATAAAATTTATAGACCCTAAAATTGATAAAACACCTGATAGATGAGGACTAAAAATTGCTGAATCAACTGCTCCTCCAGAATGGCTGGTAATACCACTTAAAGTCGGATAGACCGTCCACCCAGTGCTGCTACCCACTTCTACTAAGGCTGAGCTGGAGAGGAGCAAGAGACTTGGTGGCAACAACCAGAATGAAATATTATTTAATCGTGGAAATGCCATGTCAGGTGCACCTATCAGAATCGGCACAAACCAATTACCAGATCCACATATCATCGCCGGCATAACCATAAAAAAGATCATTAAAAAAGCATGACCTGTTATTAAAACATTATAAAGTTGATGATTCCCACCAAGAATTTGATCGCCGGGTCGGGCTAATTCCATACGAATCAGTTCGGAGAAGCATGTGCCCATCACTCCAGCAATGGCACCGAAGATGAAATATAGAGTACCGATATCCTTGTGGTTAGTAGAGAACAGCCATCGAACCAGATTTGTCATGAGACCGTCTGAATTGACTTGAATTCCTTATCAGATAGGGGCCCCGTAGCGTCAGCGGGGCTGAAAAAAGGGAGCACATCTGCTTCAATCAAAGCAGACGTACTTCTCTATATATGCAATTCGTCAGATCAAAATATTCCTACGACAAAAGAAAGGCGTCGCTTATTTGACTGACTGACGATGACCGACATAGCACATCTTGAGACTCTCAGCTTGTGATCCGCGGCCTCATTGAGCGCTCTCGCTCCAACTCAACCTTCTCTGCAGACGTATGGGCCTCATCTTCTTTTCCCTCCGATCCAATCCGTCGAGGTAACCCTAGTCTTAGCACGCCTTCTCTGGAAAGGGATGTCGACGGGGCTCTCAATACCATGAGGGTCAATTGGTCACGATCACGAGTCCGAAGATCCCATCTTCCGGAGGTCGGCTGGCCGCTTCTCCACATACCGTCGCCTCTCAGACGGTTGTGCATGTATTCTCTTGCTCCATGGACCATATGGAAGGGGATAGAGGTGACTGAGATGGAGAACCCAATCAGAATCGAAGAGACTCATGCTCTCACTTTAACCCCTTTTGCTATTCCTTCGTGTGGAACCCACAGTCACATGAGGAAAGAGGGTCCCACTGAAGCTACTGATCCGACGAAACTCAATGAATGGGCATTCAACGAGGCTACTGTTTGCGTAGGCTGATTCCAACCCCCAATCCCTATTCCCTGCAATACCGCTTCCCCTGCTGGTCGAGCTAGCTAACACCCTCCTTCTGGCCCATTCCACACATCCCTTTCTGAAAACTCTCCCCAAAGAAAGAGATTGAAAATGAAAGAGAACAAGAAAAAAAGCAATCCCAAGCAATCGACGTCAGACTCAGATCCCGAATACAAACTAGAAGACGAGCTAGAATTTGAAATCCTAGGTCGACGCGTCGAAGGGGGGACGAAGAGCTTGCAAAGACAGGATTTGAACCTACGACCATCCATCTCCTGCACCTCACGAGCTACCGACGCTGCTCTACGGAGCTGGAGTTATTACCAACCAGATTTCTGACGCATGGTGAGCGGCCATCTCTCACGTCTATAGCCTCAGTACATTATATCTGCCAAAAGGCCCCATTCGTCGTGGATCTGTGTGCCGGAACAATAGGCATTTGTTGTTCTCTGCTGACGGTTCTATGTCGGATGGCAAATGCTCCGGACAGACAGGAGAATGGAATCGACAGAATGACGGGAGGGGGAGAGGGAATTTCCACTCGCCCATCTTCGGTATAGCAAGATCTAGGTAGTCTAAGACCCCTCCTTCTGCAAGCCTTGCAAATCATCACTTTTTGAAAAGACAGAGAACAGAACCCATGATCGTCGAGAGCATACATGAGAATAGCATAGAAAGAGAGCAGGGGCATTCTATGTGCCTTCCGTCACTACTAGAAGCCATACTCGCGTGAGTGGCCCTCTCCCCCTTTCGGGGGGAAGGTTACGCCAGAAGGCTCAATCCCCTCCACACTCCTGAATGCGGCGAGAGAGCTATTTTGATATCTCTGAGTGTAGCGGGAGCCTGACCGGTCGTGTGCTTTCCGACGCAAAGGAAGAGGGAAAGAGGTAGTTTCAGCAAACGATTGATAGTGGCTACCATTCTGTCGAAGCTACAAACCGATGCTGCAACTAAGCCTGAGTCGAGAGGATGCCGTCAGGGCCTGGGATCTATCGCGGAGGATCTGACGAGGTATGCCTTTCAATCTCTTCTTCTCTCTTCTGTCGAGAGCATCCCGAGCGATTTAAGGACATATTCTGTAGAGATCTACCATTGACTGCGTTCGACGAATCCCGAACCCTCCGTCAATGGAAGGAAGAAAAGATGCTGAATAGTCTCCCATATTATCTCATTATCATGTCTCAAGTGGTTGTGCCATCGTCAAGCTGCGACCCTCATGGTAGAGTCCTCTTCACTCCCCTCCCTCTCTTCAATCCAAACAGGCCTTCAACCATAGACCCTCTTTGTCCGAAGGCCCCTCTCTCACTGGCTTTATATGTATAGACGGCCCACCGTCACGTCATGAGAATACAGGAGGAGGATGCTCTGAACGTCAGTACCGTACTCTTTTGATCGAACTCATACGGATAGAAAGTTTGAGGTGCCAATCCGACGTGCTGAGAGCATGATAAGTCGCATGCCGATGGAAAGAGCCCTGGTGATGAGAGCGTCGATCTTTCTTATCAGACGCTGGTTGCATCAAAGCCCGACTCCATGAGAGCACAACCGCCCCTCCACACCGGAGTGGGATCCTGTTTATTCCGAAGGAATCGTTAGAGGCTGAGTTCGGGTCGGGATAAAGCCGATGTGATATTGCTCCTCTCTCGCTCAGTCCTACCCTCTTCCTCTTTCACGGATTTGAACCAATCACTCTAGGAATCATTGGGCTGTGGGAGTCGTCGTGAGAACGATGAGGACTTATGACGATCTAGAACGACAGATGGGCCACCTTCTTCCTTTGGCCTCGGATCGGGATTCGTCAGGGCCAGTGCGTCGGCGTCAGGTGAATAGGATCTGGCTCTACTTATCTACCTTCTACCACAAGCGCGTCAATGGGCCGTCCAATCTCTCATAGTGGCATGACCCCGTCGATGCCATATTCGACATGAGCGCCCTCTCCGTCGGATGACATGCTCCTTCCTCCAGCCCCATTTCCATTACAACTAAATTCGGAAAGAAAGCAGGAAGGTAGCCCGTTCACCACCAGCAATCCGACGCACTTTTCCAGTTTCGAAAGGGAAGATCCCGGATTCAAGGCATCGTCGAATCTCCTAAATCTCGAAGGAGAAGGATTCCCAATGGCTCTAGCCCGGAATTGCTTTACAATGTAAATCTGGTATAGTTTTCCTCATTCGACAGGAGTCCGAACCCATTCCCTCCTCCTTTCGTATCCTCTCATCGTAGGCCGTGAAGGTCGTGTGACGTGACGGGTTGCACTGACGTCGGGATGCATGACGTCGAGAGCGAGCAGCAACTCAGAGAGGCAATCAAACCGGAGATCTACTACTCGCTATCATGGGGAAACGTAGACGGTAGGTTTACGACGATCAATCCCGGGGTAATTCTCTGGTTCACAGCTACACTTTTCGTCGGATTCAAAAGAGAGAGAGATCAGAAGGTGTTGGTAACTTCTACCGTCGCGTCGAATACGGTAAATGCAATATGGGTGGATCGATATGCCATCGCGCTATCACACGCCTCGTCGAACGAGTCGTCCTAGACTCATTGACTGGCTTTTATCTCCAACGACGGCCGTCATTCCCTTCGTGATAGACCTTCGTCACTTTCGTCGGTACCGGAGGGTAGGATGGGATGATAAAAAAAAAAGAACGACGACGGAGTGCTTTGCATTTTCTCGAACGACCTCCGACGGAGCTGCACCGTCATCGACGGAATACCTTCTAGCCACTACACTAGGATGCGGCGCACTTGTTTCTCCAAAAGATCGTCTGAATCGGCTGTCAAAGGGGAGAGAAAGGGGAGTCTGTTCCTGGGACTGATGACTCTCCAACCGACGATTTGCCTCAGCTCTCTCCCTCTACCATCTATTGTCTACCACAGCCAGAAGAGAAAAGAATGGCATCAACAAAACGACGGAGTTTGCCTCTGACGCAATTCCTATGGATTCCTTTTCGAGATTAGAGCGTCTGAAGAGGGTGGGAGATATCTTTGACCTAAATCCTTCATATAGGGAAGGTCAAGCACACGACGGAGTAAGCGACGATGGCCGACGGGTGAGCTCAATCATGGGTTGGTCCTTTCAGCCTCCATTTGAAAATTGACAAAGGATGAGAATGCGGTGACGTGACGATCGCTATACAGAGACTTTTTCTGACGAGGAGTAGCCACCTTGGAAGATACGATGGCCAAATTACCTCTCTGAACCTTCTTTCAACCTTCGATTTCGAAAACTGAGGCAACAGCTCTTCTCCGCGTTCAGCCGACGGAGCATTCATCCATTCATTCGACATTGATGATGTGTCAATACGTAACCTGGTAGAAGGGGAATAGGGGATCGAGAGTTGTCAAATCATCTATAGTGCCAGTCAATGACCCAGGAGCTCCACTGGAGGAAGCGCGACTCTAGATCTTAGTCCTTTCTAAATCCACATAGTGTTGCCAGGCCTTGTCACGAAGGAAGATGGCAAGTCATAAGCCCGGCCTTTGACTGTTGGCATGGAAGGGGCTGTCTCCAGACAATGGATCTCGGCTGAAGGAGTCAGTACACGAACTATGAGATCCCTCTCTTCCATCCCTAGAGAAGATAGATATCCACGTCGTGGGCGCTTCCCTCCGTTGGGCTTATTCAATGAGTCAGATCTGCCTATGAGTATGGGTCCGTCGTCCAGATTTCATTTCCCTCCGAGGGATGAAGACGGTTTTCGGGGGAGGCTCGGAATGCATGAGACGTCGAGGTGACTCCTCCCCCATCTGTCTATATCTCTCAGAACTCTGATCGAAGAAGATATGACGCCGTCGGTTGCTCTTTCTTCGTCGGCTCTCTGCTCTCTCTCCCTTCGTCGCTACGGCTTTCCAACGATGGGCCGAGTCCGACGGGAGGCAGAGGCATGGCAGTCCACCTCCCGCAATGGGCATAGGTATGAGATCGGTCTTCCCTTCCTCACTGTTGTCAGCGGATATTCTTTTTGGGATGTCGGGCCAATCTCGAAGGAGGAAGTCCCACAAGCTGACGACGGCCTTTGAAAAAGTGCTATCAAAGGGATATCTGGATTTATAGAAGAGGGAAGCAAGCATCACATGATGGGCGGAATGACGGGTGTTCAGGCCGGCCCGCACGATCTATAGCAATAGGGTTACGAGGGATGTCGAAAGCGGGATCTATAGAAGATGAGGCCAGGGGCGCCTGAGATTCAATCAGTATGCACAACGAAGTCTGAGGATCGATCGTATGGTTTCTTTTTGCCCTTTTGGTGGGTTACCTTTGGGTTGCTAGAGCACAGATGGTGGAAGCAGGCTGCCGTCACTCAATGAGTGGTGTAGAAGCTTTTTGAGCACTCAGTACCCTCGTCATCATGCTCGGTAAAATCTGCATGGCGGTGTAAGGAATCGAAGTTCCACTAGAAGGGGAGGGAATGACACCCTGACGGAATGCAAAAGATTCCGCGCCATATACCGTAAGACGAAGTGGCAGCAGCCTTGTTCATTAGCTCCGCCCATTGAAAGACATGGGAGGCGCTCCTACTTCAACCGACGATGCTGTGCTGCCGGCTTTTTTCCTTCTCGTCGGGTCAGAGAAAGGCTCATTCAACCAGAGTACCTCTTTCAGTGATTTCTTCATTTTCTTCATAGGGGCTCAGATCCCAACGCCCGCGTCTCGTACCATCCACTAGTGTATCCCTGACTATGAATTGAAAGGACTTTCCGTCTCTCGACATTCCGAAGGCCAGATCGATGAAGCATACTGCACAAACAGGTCAAACAGGAAGGAAAGAAGGTTCTTCCAGTCACGGAGTCCCAGCAGAGAAAGGGATAACTAGAGAGAAGAGAAAATCCTTGGACAACAGGTTCGGGCTTGCAATAGCATTCATAGACGGAAAGGGTACCTCCTATCAATCCCTTTTTTAGCAATTCATCAATAGGGTTGTGTGCTATTCTCTTCTTCGGTCGTTCTGAACTTGCTCTGACGAGCAAATAGATCCCCATATGAAGGATTTCGGTTTTCCTTTTCCAAACTTGACGAGCCATGCCCAGTCAAATCAAAGGGGATTCCATCTATAACCGAAATCATTTGTTATCTTGCTCCATTCTCTTCCGTCGCATGCTTTTCTTTCCTGACCGAATGAGTGAGTGCGTCTTTCCTGGGCTTGAGGAGGATTGTCGATAAATGCCCATATTGTCAATTTAGGTTTTCTCGATCGTCGGCCTCGTCAGTCCTTGCCAATCAATCATGCCTTGATCATTGAGGTCATAGACCATGTTCCGGAATTGGATGCAATCGTCAAATGTTATGGCTGGATATCTGTGGAATGGTCCCCCTACTGTCGAATAAAAAGACGTTCCGGAGGCCACGGTCTTGCTTTCTCCGGAGGATATCTGATTGCATTCCGAGCAACCATCCGACGTGGAGATTGGAGTGTTTCCGGCAACGGAGTCCCCTCTTCACTTTTGGGTTGCAACGGCCGCTCTTCCGTCAAATTGACATGGGGGTGGCACAGCTCGCATGTTTGGAGGAGCCCGTGGCATTTGTTGTTTCCGACCATTCGGATGTCGATGGGTGACGGCGGATAGACAGGACGTTGATCCTCTACATTTTCAGGAGGAATTATTTTTCTTTTAGGGTCCTGCTGAAAATGAAAAACTTTTTCCAGTTCATGCACCCCTTTCCGTCGTTGTGCCTTTTTTCTGGGGTGCGTTCGTCGTTCCCGAATACCTGCTGTCGAAAAAAAAGGTAACGACAGTCCGTCTTCTATCATTATCTCGAGTTCCTGACCTGACGAACATAGACGGCGGGAGAAGTCCGCCGCAGCCAGTCATGATGAGTAAACCGTCACAAAGGATGTCGGAAGGCATTGGAGGAGTTGGTTTACAGCATCCCGATCTGTCGAGTTGAACTCCGGTTTTGACAAAAGTTGACCTCTACTTGTCAGCAGCTTCGCTTGTTTTTGCTTCCCGCTTTCTATGCTATTTCTTCCCTGTGTCCTCTTCCTCCTTTTGGAAATCCTGCACATTCGGTTCGTCCGGAGGTCGGTAATAGCAATTTACCGAAGTCTCACCGTCTGATTGTTCATCGGTTTCCAGCTCCACCTCAACAGTGCTATGCCCATTTGACTCTATCGACTTCATCATAGCAGATTCATCAAACCGAACATTCGTCACTGATAATGAACGTCGGGTCTTTCCGGTCCGGGATACCATGAGATAAAACCGTCTGACCCCACTCGCATAACCGACGAAAGCCTGGAACCACCTCACTGCTCCCCCCAAAGCCACTGTCGATCCGTCCCTACGAACGAACTGATTTGTGTCGTTAACCACTTCTGGTAAGGGCACGCGTCAGTCAATCCCCTGGATCTCGGTAAAGAGATGAAAGGGAATCAATCAGGCCTTGTGCTTCAGACTTTGTTGGATTTGGAATCGAAGAAGGCTGACTCACTCGTTCCTGATGGATCAGCAGACCAATCACCTTCCTTTCATGGATGGAAATGGGTTGTTCTTCTTCAGTGGCATGCACCCGTCTCTTTTCAATGGAAAAGGGGAGCTTCGGTACACTGATGTACCTTTCTCACGGAAAATCTAAAGAATCGGATGAAAGAAATGTCGCGTCGCAACAGCTTTTGACCCGGTTCGTCTCGTAGCGACGCTTCATCGCTATAATCATGATTATTCTCTGAGACCGGCTCCGTCTGTCGGTGACGGTCCCGACGAGGGTTCACACAGACAAAGTCAATCACAACTTCAAAACTCTCGGATTCCCGGATCAAAGCACTGATTTTCGGTCCTCCGGATGAATGACGGCACAGGGGACCGCGAAGGAATCAGATTCCATAGTCCGGACTGACGAGCCCATCATATGGACAGGCAGCGTGTCAGCTTGAAGAGGAAGAGTTGTTGTAGTCTTCTTTAGAGCGGCCGTGGGAACAGGCAATGCCCCTATGTGAGCCACATACCAATAGGCAGGAGCCAGAAAGTCAGCATCCGACCAACAACTCCTCACGACGAATAAGCCGATTAGGGAGATAAAAGGACGTCATGAAACACGAGTTACCGATGGTTTCGATCTGCTACTGGTGGGATAGCTGATCATTCAATCCCGAGGGGAAGGTCTTCTGAATAATTGGAGACAAAGCCATTGGTGGAAGTCCCGGGCATCACCTCGTTCTCCTCGCCATGCGACGGAAGAAATTCACCCGAAAGAGACACTCTCAGTAATGGACTTGCACTACCCGTCTAAGGGGTTTGTTACGGGAGGTCTGTTAGAACATATCCGTCTGATAACTTTCATGGACTGGAGGCATCACTTTCACTTTAGCTTCCCGGGACATGGAACTTCCCACGTATGTTGCAAATGATTCATTGGGTAACTGACGGTATACTCGTCGACGTAAAGCCTCACTTTTTCAGCGAAGACCAGAACCGATTCAATCAATGCGACTTTGTCCCACCAGTCAAAAAGGAAGGAATATTCTGATGCGGGCGACGGAAGGAAGAGGCAAGATATGTCTAGAGTGTAGAAAGAGAATCTTCTCATTCAGAAAATGCCCTCGTCATGCGCTATCCGATCTCGATGAAGCCAATGGTCCCGCAATGATCCTATCAATTGACGGGGGAAGTACTTCTCGGGACTTCTCTACCCTTTCCGCTCCTCCCCGACGGAAGGGAAGAAGAGAGATGAGACCGCCGGAAAACAATCTATTTTTCACTACCACCGCCGTTCACCTAGCCAACTACCACTGGAACAGAAGTCGACCGCATAGACAGAACTGGTTGTGATTCCCGCCTTCGGCGATAGAAAAATAGACCAGAAAGCTCCTTCCACAGAGCAGAGTTTAGGAAAAGACTCGGCCTTCCCCGACTGACTTTTAGGTTATATAAGAGAGAGCAGACAAAGGGCTTTCTACTGCTGATACACCATAGCGACGAAAGAGCTCCTCACCAGGCGTCTATGAGAATGAAGGGACCGGCCTCTGACCGACGGGGTCCTGAGGCACTATTTGGCGCTGGCTTTTCGTAACCGATCGAAAACTGGGAGCGCCCTATCCCCGCCATACTAGACATCAAGACAGAGAACCTCTTATCAGATTCGGAGTTTACGCTGGAGTGCCTACTCCTCGGAATGACGAGGAGAGGGAACAACAAAGAAAAGGAAAAAGACCACCCATGCGAGCATAATTCCCTGCCGTCGGAAGGGCCGGAACTTCTGGGTAAATTCCGCCACGCGAAATCGATTCCGTCGGCTGCGGGAATAGGAAGACGGGAGTGGACCTCTTTGTGGCATTCTACTTCTACAGAAAGATGGGCGTACCATCAACTCCCAGTCCCAGGGAAGGGCGAACACTAGACTTTCGCGGAACACTTCCCCAGACCGTAAGGGTAACTGGCCTAGCCCAAAGAAAAGGGGCCTACCATCCCCCCCTTTCCAATTCACCGAAAAAGGTATGCCACTTTTCTCCCTGCAGGCCAATTCAGTCTTTTGCGAGTCATAGTCTCTGAGCCCGATGCTACACCGATTGGACAGAAGTCACTCCCCCTCAGCCGGAGATATAGATTGCCATACCACTCATGGGCCAATCCATCTCCACCTATAGACCAGTCGGAGAGGCCACATGTTCCGAGTTACCTTCCGACCACCGACCCTCTCCGATAATCATGTGGCATCTCCACCAACAATTGTTGGGTGAGTCACCCAACCCTCTCCGTCGGCGTCAGCAGTAGCAGATAATTGTATAACCGCGGCAGTCGAGTGCCTCCTCTGGGTCAAAGACGGTTGTTTTCCTACTTGCAGAAAGCGCTTTTTGACAATCCACTTACTCCGGCTCTTCCCGTGCAATTGGGAATATCTCTCTGGATCTTCCTCAGCTTTCGAGCCCCTTTCTACACAATCTCTTGCTGTCTTTTCTCGGAGGACGGGTTGTCGATCCTTTTCTAGCCGAGTTTTGTGTTTCGAGTCTCATGTTGAGTTTTGTCTTTCAGGTGATACTTTGCTTTGACGAACTAGGGCTGAGTCCGTTCCTCGCTCGACGTTTTGTCTCTTTCGTCGACCCGCTGCCGGATGACGTTGGCTTACCGTGGCTCTACTCCTTTCCAAAACTAGCAACCCGTCTTTCTGCTGCTTGCCATTCCGAAGTCTCAGAATGACGGTTTGGATTGAGTAAGAAGTCTCCGACGACTCTAACTTGACGCTCCCGTCCCGGCCTGATCTGTTCCCTTTCGTCTCTGCAAACCGACGCGACGGTTGCATCGGTACATTCTGAGTAGCCCAGCCCTCTGAAATTCGACAAAAGAACCGATTCTCATAAATCCTCCTTTCATGCCTCACCCCAAATACATCCACACCTCTTTCCGGAGATTCGGAGAGGACTGTTGTCTAGGAGTCACAACGATGTGGAACTTCTATTCTATATAGACGCTATTTCACGCTGAGTGAGGCTGGTTTCCCTCCTCACTCATCGGGAAGCGGTTTCAACTTTCCCGTCAAATCCGTTCACTCGTGTCCCTTACCAAAGGGCCACTTCGTTCACTTGTCTTTAGGTACTCCAAAGGCATGACGAAAGCATATGACTACCGGCTGATCACCAATTCAACTGCCAGAGGCTTCTAGAATGCGTTTATTTGGCACGTCTAAGCCAATCAACGTAGGATCTATCATTAGGGGTCAGAAAACAAAGAAATTGATACAGAACAATGGCTTGTGCCTTCGTTTCGTATCCATGGCAAGTCCCTGATTCACTTCTCACTCTCGAGGAAAGCAGGGAATACAGTGATATCCAAATTTCGGTGGGGAGACCTTTTGCAGGCTGAACTGAAACCTACACTATTTCGTCGTGTGTAATGGTTGGCTACTAGTTCGAATGAATTCGTCATCGGTGTTTAACACCAACTCCTTTTATAAGCTCTTCGTCAAACCATAGGGCAGGGAACTGAGTAACCTGACGCCGAAAAGGTGGACGGACATGGTGACTAAGCCGAATCCCCGGAGCGAGGACCTCCCACTACACTCTGTCGATTCTGTTACTGACGCCTGTGTTTGAGCTCTATGCCTTTGCACGCTGACGGCTTTCGTTGGCTAACCCCCGAGAAAACCACCCTGATGAGCGCTATTGCTCATTCCGCTTTGACTTGAGAAGGCACTGAAGAAGATCTATGAGACCCCCGATCAAAGAACAGACTCCGTGCTTTAAATTGACTTCTTTTCATCCATCACCGGACTCGGTCCCGCCGATCGGGAAGATGCAAAGAACCCATCCATTTCAAAAGCAGAGAAAATCAAAGAAACGGAACCCAGAGAGAGAAGAAAAGCTTACCGAGGAGATCAGGAATGAGGCTCCGATCGACGGCATTCCAGAGGTAAGATGACGACGAGATTCCTCTGAGAATCGGGTACGACGAACGTATTGTCGCCGCAGTGGAAGGAGAGTCCTCGAGGATGAAGAGAGCAGAGATTATAAAGAGTGCGAAGAGAGAGCTTTCGCAAATTTCTGCGAAGAAGCAAATTTCCTCCCATCCATCCCCCATCGTCGCTCGAGAAGAGAGATTAAAGGAAAGGGAAAAGATAGTGAGACGGAGGGTGCTCAGGATGCACCGTGGACTGAGATTGTAACTAAACCGACTCAGACGAACGAATACCTATGACTGAACTGGTCACGTCGACTGCTAAACCGAGTCTGTTGACTGTGTTGAAATCCCCGGTAATCGCCCATACGTCATCTTATTGGTTTGGAAACTACTCTGCTATCAAAATAGGGAGATAGGGCTCAAAACCGAAACCCTAACATGGACTGCGGAAGGCTTCTTCTCTTTCTTTTTCGAGGAATCCCTTCAGTATGCTCTCGTCAGCCTGCTCGTATGTATCATTTCTGTTTTGGGACGCTTTTTGCTTAGAATTCTGAGTTCCTCTTCCTCCAGCAAGTGTTCAGTCTACCTATTTGCCGCGTCGCGTCGAGAGGTTTCGTTTCTCTTTGTTTTCCGGTGTCGACAAGGGTGAAGGTCGACGATTGCTACGAAGAACCGGAGGAACTATTTCTTTTCTTTTTTCCGGTATGCCGCTCCACGAGCGACGGAGCGAATTAAACATAAAAGCAAAGAAATGAATATTCTTCGCAAAATACAAACACTTCATCTATTCCGTTCATATTTTCCGCCACTCGTCGTTTTTGGGGTTTTTCGTCATTTGTCTGAAAATAGGTTTTCTTTCTTTTTTTCAGACCATACTTTCGACAGGTTGGGGTCTCCCTCGGGGGTCGAGCCCGGTACTTTGCTCGGTAGTGACGGGGTTGGGCTTCTCGGGAGGTCTGACCGCCAGCGATTGTTTCTTCTTTCCGAGCCCTCCAGAGGGGGAATATGGTGTTACCCGCTGGGGAGGATTCAGGCGCATCGACGCTCCGAAGCCAGCGTAAATCAACAACCTCTTATTCCGGAACTTCACCCTCCTTTACTCGATGACAACACCCGGCGACAGGAACTCAACGATTGCTTTCGTATTCATGTCGGTAGGTATGTCGTACAACCCAGGCTTTTTTACAGTTCTTTCACAGTCTGGGAGTTCATCTCCATTCATCACCCACTCACTTCTGGGAGAGAAAGGGAAGCGGTACGGTAAATCAATCTGATCTTTTTTGGCAAACAAACCACTGTCGACGGATGGACCAGAAGAAGAAATGAATCGAAAGGTTGCTTCTCCATCCTGTAGAATCGAGAAGTTGTAAACACGTAGACGAGTGGTGATTGAAATTATTCCCCTCTCCTAACTGTCAGGTGGGAATGAGAACTTCATCGGTAGTGACCGAATAAGACAGAAGATCGTCAATGCATCTCTCCGTCAGGAGGCGAGCCGACGAAAGCAGCGTCATTCCATTTTATACGGAAATCTACCGGCGGCTAGGAAGATGGAGGACACGAGGATAGGGGAACCAACCCAAGAGAAATGAGGTTCAGAACGAGCGTAGAATTCTGAAATTCCAGGGTTCGACGGAATTGGTTTAAAAGGGCCAGGCGGACGGCCCTCGTCATTCCCACCCAAAGAAGTCGACGTTGTTTGCTCCTCCATCCGGAGAAATTGTTTGATCAAACGAGGGAGTTAATGTACCCACTGCTTATCGCACTTCTTCATTCCCGCCCACCCTCTCTTTTCCTTCTGGAAGTACTCCCAAACCGACACCCGCGATCGATTGAAAAAAAAAGAGGCTGTCTCTCTCAAAATTGTTTGTTTCCCTATCGAAGGAATGCATCCACCGCCCGAAAAGAGGAGATTTTAAAGAGGAGATCGTTGGGAGAATCTCCATCGATAGTTGTTCGTCACTTCGAGAAGAAGCTTTCTTTCCTTTCCATCAGCCGGAAAAGAGGTCGGGCCCGGAGAAGACCTTCTCCAAAGAAGATGGGAGGTGTAGGCTATTCTACCGACGGTAGACCCCTCGATTTACCGAGAGTTGATCCGGGGTGGAAAAAGACGTTCGGAACTGTCGTTTGCCGTCTCTCCTTATTTCCGTCGGAATTGGACATTCACTCCTTTCCTTCCTTCGCGGTTCGGTGAACCATCCGAAATGTGTCCTTCTCTTTTCTCGAATCCGACTAGAGAAGGGGATCCGGTGACGAAGAACAACTAGGCAGACAGAGGTTTTGGATAGAGGAATGGGATGGAGGTTCAGGGTTTTGCTGCTTTGATGGATGGAGGGTTTCTGAATAATTGAATTCCCGGGCCGGATCCATCTTTAATCAGAATGTTCCTTCTCTATAGGTAAATCCATCGGAGCAAAAGGGGATTCTTCCTTCCTTTCTCCTCCATCCAGATTCGGTAATCTCCTCCCCGTGGGATTCAATAACGAATCCTTCGGTTGCTTATCCTCTCACCCGAGCCCGATAAGGAGAAGAAGATCAACTATAGGAAGGAGAACCCTCCGTCTATAGAGAAGCCAATTGATTGACCGGAGATAAAAAGAAGTTTATTGAATCGTTTTATTCCTTCCACGTCGGATTGATGTTTGATCCCGGAAAGGAGAGAAGTCAAAAAGGGGGAAGATCATCTCTTTTCGGAGACTCGCCGATGCTACTCTGAGATCCTGATTAAACAAATGAAGGACATTTCGGGTTTGAATGGCCGGTAGTCCGGTGCTGCCGCCAGCAATGATGATGTAGCAGTCGAAGAGGCCACGCTTCTCTTTTCCTTTGATGGCTTATTTCCTTATCTTCTCTTCCGGTGTCGTATTCTCTGAGGGGTGGGAGGGGGGAGCCTCTCTTTTCCGCTTCAATCTCCTTCCTTTGGTCAATCGTCAAGGCAGAGGATATCTACTGAAGATACTCCCCTGTTGGTGGGCTAATGACAACTCATCTTTTTCGGGCTCCTCCCGTCGGAGATCATTAGCTTCCTTCTCCTTAACACTTTCATCTTCTACCCTTCCTCGGTGGGAGAATCTCCATCGTTGTTTCCCTGCATTCTACCAGAAGAAATGGCCCGAAAATCGAATCTTCTATCCCAATCGGAGTATCCATACCCAAAACCTCGAATTCGATAATCTCCTCGAGCCTTTTGAGATGAGCAAGACCAACAAGATCTTTCCAACCGGGAACGAAAAGCCTTTTATCTCCCACCCAACCCGATCCATCAATATCATTTATGGATTCGACGGAGCGGAAATTCCCCAACGGATCAGTTGTTGGTTGGGTCGAGACTGATTTTGGTAACCTTTTCCCTTCCAACTTATCAATCTGGGGTGGTGGGTCACCTCATTTGCTCTCCTTCCTTTGACGGATGTGCCACCGATCCGGAATTGGATTGGTGGCTACCTTCTCGAACAGGGATGTAATGACGAACGTCATCCTCCTCCCCAACCGTCGCCTCCCATTTATTCTGAGACGGCAAACGAAGAACTGGTATTTTTTCATCCGTGGGTGAGGAAGAAGGAATTTATCGACCAATCCGATCCTTCCGACGAGAAGAGAGAGAGAACTCTTCCAGCCGGTTCAATAAATCTGCTCTTTTCCGTTCAAACAACTCACGTCGAGGTGGCTACCGTCTGTTTGGGATATTACCACTCCTCTCTTGGTAACCAGGACTTGGCTTTCATCCCTTCATCCATCAGACGGTTGGAAGGCGGGTTATCTCCAAAAGGCATCGACCTCTCTGTCGAAGGGGAGGCGTCACTCACTATCCATCGGTCGGTTGCTTCGTCGAATCCATCTCGTCTATGCAGGAATCACAAAGCTGGTAGAATCAGCTAAAAGTTTTCGACGGGGAGGAATCCTCTTAAACGGGGAATGCTACTATTGAGACGGCTACCGACGAGATGAAGTCAACTCGGGAGGTGGATAGAAGTATCAGAATCGGTCGACCAGTAGCGAAGGAGTTGGGATCCCACCCGGAAGGGGACAAGGGCAGAAGCTTGCTCTACTACTGCTGGCCGACGATCTTCTTTCCTGAACGGAGAGCTCTACGTCTCGAGGTAGGAATCCGGTAGAATGCTACTACGTCACTTTGACGATGACAAAGCCAATCGAGTTTATAAGCAGGTTCCGAAGCCAGCCCTTCCCCTCCCCTTCGTCTAATGCCTCCCGAGCAGAGGAATTAAATATCCAATCGTCGTCAGAAAGGAAATGACGGGTGAAAGGGCGGATGGTTGTTCGGTTGGTTAATACCGTCAATTCCAGTAGGAATTCGAAAGAAGCGGGATACTGCCTGACATCCATCAAATGCAGGCAACGAAGAATCCATCGAGGAATCTCAACTCCGTCGGTTCGGAAGCTGCATCGGTGGGAAATTGAATCCGACTATTGATTTGATTGAACTGGTCGGATGCTTCCCTGATGATGGAAAAACCCGCAAGTAGGGTCTTGCCTAGGTTGAACATGCAACTGACAGGGCTGCGCTATGCCACCTGTCCTTACCCTGGGAGTACTGTTTTAGCAAAGCGGAAGGTAGGTCAGACAGGTCTGGGATCATCCTTTTTTTCATAGGATTTTTCAGAGCAAACCGTCGCATTTACATAGCGCAGCCCTCACCGATGTGAGTGACTGGACACCACATCTCGACCAGCTCATCCCAACGTATCCCAGGACAACTCAGCGCGAAATCCTGACATGAATACAGACGATTTTTGTGGGTATTGAAGAGGAAAGGCGCGCTCTCTCGGAGACGTACCGTCATGTCTTTATCCGAAGGGCTATAGAACGGTGTCTGGCAAGCCTCTAGCCGTCGAACTCCCGACTCTATGACGCTTCTACGTGCTATATTCTCGCTGCCGGAAACATTCAACTACCTTTTCTTGCAACGAGCCCGACTGCTGCTCAGAGACAGTCTGTTTAGGGTATCTTTATTTTTCAGCTCTCCTTCCTGGAAGGTCATTACCTTCCGCGTACAGCACCCCTCGTGACGTCACTCGGCTACCCCGTAGGCCTCCGGCGCGCACAACAACCAAACAAAGTCGACTTCTTCAATCGGAGCGTTTGGATACGCGGTGACGTGACGGCGAAAGAAGGGCGATTGTGCAGCTCAATAGGGCTCCTATGAGTCTGAAAACTCGCGCTGCCTATGAGCGGTAGAGACAGTGGGAATGTGTATCGCTCTCCGTGCCCCATCAGGTGAAAACTTTGACCTTCCCTCTTCGGCCTAAAAGACAGACAACCGAAGCCCGAGTGACGGGTACTAGGAGGAGGGAAGCCGGCCATCCGCCTCCTTCCGTCTATCTCCCTAGGTCTGTGAACTGAGTTATCGGATGCAAAGTATAGCCGACAACATCAACGTGAAGTGCAACCCAACTATTCATTTTCAGGTCTAGTGCTAGATCCTGACCCTTCCAACCGCGACGATCAAATGCTTTCAGGTAGGGTTGGCTTGCTTCGATAGAAACGAAAGGGTTTCCATCCTCACGGGACCGTACCGGCCTACTTTCCGAAGGCCGCCTGGAAGTCGTCAAAAATCGACGTTGCCCTTATGTGTGCTTCCATTCCGATTAGGCGACGTTCCGCAAAGGCAGCATTCGGGTTGGGGTGCGAACTCGTAGCTTACGTTGGTTGTCTAAATCTGCCTCTTCCGCTTCTATCTCTGAACTCACGTCAGAAAGTAATACCTTTTCCCCGAGATCGGTTCATCACTTGCAAACCGGCCAGTCGGCGGTTTAGTCAACGAAAAGCAAATACAATACGACGTACGAAAGGAGCGGAACAGGAAATAGGGAAAGACTACCTAAAGACTCCTCCGTTTGTACGCTGCAGGTGCAGGGGGATTTCTCATTCTCAGTTGACGAATAATAATCGAACTGGGGGAGCTTGCCAGGATGGCTTGGTAAGCAAGCAACCTTTCCTGTAGGCGCCAATTCCCAGCTCTTTCTCTTCTTTCTTTTGTCAGTTTAGTGACAGTTCATCAAAATCGAGAGTCTGATGATTGCTAGATCAAGAACACGACGCGCAGGGGATTGACGTTCGACGAGCAGGTTGTCTCCTCTTCAACATTTCGACTACTTCCGTCACCTTCCCTTTTCAGAGATCTCCTTGTTCTCTTCCCAGATTTTCCTCCATACCTTCGCTGCCTTGCCTTCTTCATCATGTTCTTCCATCCTTCAGGGATGTTCGTAGGTGTCCGGGCCTCCTAAAAAATCCTTCCGACGACGAATGCTGCTTGAACATTGTAAGACATTGAACCGTCTCGCTCTTGTGAAGACTGATCAGGACGTGGAGAAAGCCGCCGGAATCCTCATTTTTTGTCCATAAGCTCTCCTCGCTACTGTAATAATGTCGAAATGTCTTTTTATACACTGGCGCAGATGATTGCCCCTGACGGCACCGATGGACCAACGCCTTCGTCTATCACCCGAATTTCTGGATTCACGGCTTTTACAGAGTATTTGCACTGTCAGATCTCATGACTCGACCTGTAGACGGTGATACCGCCACCTTCAGAGACGTGATCTTCTCTTATTCACTTGTGCTGGTGGCGGAGAGGTCGGCGCTTGTGTTCTGGCTCTGGGGGGTGTTCCCTTTCTCAATTATGACGTACTAGTTCCTGTTGCCATCTAGGTCTCGGTCGGGGTGATTTCGACAATTCTGGTCTCATTCTTCCCTTCCCGTCGATTCACGATCCGTCGCAGCTGAATTAATCCCCCATGTGTAGGGACCTGAACCGTGGTGGTGCTTTTCTATAGCTTCTTCTACATAGGCTCCTCCACTTCTGGAATGGATAGACGGAAACCTTTCCGACGCCCGAACGACGATCGGAAGAACTGATCGCTTTCTACAATAACAAAATGGGAATCTACTAGCCATGTTTTCTTTCTGTGAGAATGCCGTAGGACTCCAAGAATTTGTCGAAGCTGAACATGCTCAAAATATGCCCTAGACGCATTTTGCTTTGATCATTCGACTGTCCGCCGAGTGAAACAGTTCCTCGCTAAAGAAAACCGACAGTTCCAATACAACCAAAGAAAGAGATAGATCACATCGTCGGCAAAATGCCAATCCTCCTAGTTTGAAAGAGAAAAAGAGTGGAGTTTCGAGGATTTGGAAGAGAATCATATATTTTCTCATTGATTTTGATGAGTAAGAAAAAACTGACGACGCACCCACTACACACCACACACTCAGACGACGGGAGTGGTCCTTCCCCCATCGAAGAGCCACGTATCCAGGGTTGACCACATCATCACTCTTTTATCGACGGTGTGGCCACGGTCTCAATTTTGTCAGTCATCGACGTATGTCCAAGCTTGACAATAGCAGTGGAGATTGTCGAGTCCCTCGGAATGCGACTCCCGTCATGAGGTAGAAGACAAGACAGACGGATTCCACGTCGGTACGGTACCGTTCACGCACGCGAAGGCTCGCTCAGAACACGTACAGACGCTTTTCTCCGAAAGGAACAAACAGGAGTGCTCCACTGCGAAAGAGAAGGAACGGAAAGAGCAGGCGGCATCTCTCGTCATCTTCACGGAATTTTTCATCTGAATGACTGAAAAAAGAGAGCCGAACAGTATTTGTTTCAGGATCGGAAAGGTCGGCCGATCAGGATCAAAGAGAACTGCCTAGTGACGATGCGCCCACTAGGAAGACCCGTCTTTCAGAAAAGATAGACAGAAGGAATGCGAGGAAGAGGGCGACACGAAGAGGAAATCGCCCTACTGAAATGGTATCCTCGTACGGACTTGACAGCTTCAGCGTACGACGGACCCGGGCTGAGACCAGAGCATAGAACACATCATCATGACGTATCAGAAGGGGTCATCCTCGTGGTAGGAAACACGTCCCAGTTCCGTCACCGCAAATTACCCTTCCCGACTCCTTATCCCGTCACCCTGAAAAATACCATGAAAGTCGACGCCCTATTTTACCAAACTACTTGTCAAATGGAATCTAACCTTCCCCCAGAATCTGACGAAAAAAGGGAGGTAAGTGCAAGCCCGAATGAAAAAATGGAATATTCTGATGCGGGTTACCGGTACTTTTCCGACGTCACCTGGCATATGCCCCAGCTTTGATCCAAAAAGGACAACAACAATTCCAGGAGACAGGCGTCCTGTCTGTTCTGGCTGCTGAGCCGAGAATCCGGTTTTTTGTCTGGACGGTGAGAGAAATCATTTAGAGAGCTGCCGTCGATTGTCGAACGGAGTCTTTCGTACACTTCTGATACAGAACGGAATCCCCCGTATGGATGGGCCCTATCAGAATGGTATCCTCGAGTGCCTCTAAGGGGCTTCGGGGACTTCCTTCGTCGACTCCTTTCGCAACGACGAAGTCAATTCCATTGATTCTTTGGTCATTTCCGTGTGCTATATCGATCGATAAGCAACCCCGAGATAAGGAATGGAATGTTCATAGCCAGACATCCAGGGATTGATGGAGTGCCCTGAGAGAAAGATGAGCGAAGGTGAGCTTCAGCTCCCCCCATTACTGAGACCATTACCAAAGCAGCAAACGAAGGCGTCGGCTAGTTCAGTAAGGACAATGAATGGTACCGCTCGGGCCCAATCCCATTGTGCCCGATCCCACTTCATCAACGCGGGATATATACTTGAAACATGCAGTTGCTCTGCTTTTCGTATACCGGCGTTGAAATGATCTTTCCCTCGTGTTCGGCTATAGATTTGACTCGTCATTCCGGCTTTTGAACTGGAAGGAATGCTACGCGCTTTATAACATATTACTATGGAGGTCAGAATAGGGCTGCCCCTGGTCCAACCTATGCCGTCTGTTACCTTCTCTCCTGTAGGTAGGCCCTGATCTCGAGATGCTGCGGCATAAACTGGTTTTGGATATGAATCGTCTGGCACTGGGGCAACCGCTACCGGTGGGTCATTCACTGGTTCGGATTCAAATGTCTTTCTTTACCTTTCTTTCTGAAGCCTCCTCCCGTGCTGTGCTTACTGTGCAGCTAGAACGACTAGACGGTTCTGTGCCCGTATCTGCCTTCCCGGGTGCAGCTTGCTCAGATGATGGGTCACCAAAAAAAAAACTGCAAGTGTAAAACTCCGGGAGATCTTGATATTTCTCATCTGTACTAGGTGGTACCGAACAGGAGCAACTAAATCAATTGGATCGACGATCAAATAGCCAGTCATCAAAAGCCCATCAATAACCAACCCCTTCCCGATGGGGTGGCTCTGTCCTAACGGAATAAATTCTAAAGTCCCTAGAGTGACAAACTTCTATCAGTAAAGGCAAGCGACATGTGGGAAATGGTTTTGATCATTTCATTACAGCGCCCCGGTCCGAACCAACCTACGGCCGAAAAGGTGGAGCAAGGGAGTACCTATGAACGAAGAACTGGTAACTAACCTCGTCGACGGAAGGCTTGCCTTCTTCCGAAGGAAAGAAAGCTTATCCGCGCAATCAACGTGTATCGTTTACTTTGCTTGGAAGAATGCGTCGACATCCCTACTTCCACAGCGTCGGAGGGGGGATTCTCCGTTCCTCATTAGAGTTCGAAAATTGCCCAGAATCTTTGCATTAATTATAATGACGTTGAGCTCTTCACAATGCGTCAGTCTATGATTCTCTTCCTAGTCCTGAACTCTCTCTCCAATCGTTTAGTCGTTTACCTCATCCCCTCCCCTATTCCGAAGTCCACTCGTCATACCTTTGATAGAGCTTTACTCACTCTTCCCTCACTCCTCACAAAAGGGGAACTACGGAAATTCCCTCTGAAACGACGAGGGACGGTAGATTGTGACTAAGCCGAAGCTTCGATACCGTAGACTAACAACGAGAAGTCGAATACCTTTCATTGCCTATTTGTCTTGTCAACTACAGACTTTCAATCTGTCTGGAAGAATGCAGTGATGCTCGTCAGCGCCCGTCGCGCGCAACGACTGGACTCGGAGCGGGATGGCTTCGAAACCGTAACCATGCATTTTTTCTCTTTCTATTCACTCTCTCCACAATCCTGAACTCACGTCTATTGCATTGATTTGCTGTTTGAAATCGATATTCTTTCAGTGTTTAGTTTAGTCAATGGTACCGTACCAACGATGATCGACTTCCTCCCTTTGTTCTTCTAGTTGGGATTCAATAATCACATAAATGAATCGAAGCTGTGCTCTATGCCTCGTCGGAATTCTTTTTTCAACCTCCCGTCGCCTGCTTTTATTCGTCGTGCTTGCTTGTGCTCCCTTTTTTTTTTGGCGCTTGCCTGGATCGCTATCGTCACGGGAAGGGGGGATGTTTTCTATTGGAGCCCCCCTTATTCCTTTGGTAGAGCATAATGATTCAAATCAGGCTTTGTTGTATAATTCTTTGCCGAAAGAGGTCTCCGCCGACCCAACGACTTTCCGATGTGATTGACAAGCAGCGGGGCATGGAACGGAGTAGGAGTCATCGCGACAGGAGTTCACCGACGTCTGACGAATGGGCTGGTCATCCAACGAAAATGGGTGACGGTCAGCCAGCTGAAGGCCCACTTTCACCGTCAGACGATCGACGGTCTGTGAATGAAATGTCCTCTACTCGGTAGTAGTAGGAACAAGATGTAACTGATTCATCCGTGCCAACGAGAAGAGAAGGCGGGCTTCACCTGATCAGCGGATTCTGAGTGATTAGGAAGAGAGAAAGGAATGAATAGGTTTTATCTTTAGATAAAGCGGAAGCTCGTTCCTGGCCTCTTTGGCAGTAGCAAATCGTCAATTCGTAACCCGCCAATATATATTGGAACAGACATGCTGATAACGAGAATATATATGCCACTGACTTGACACAAGAGGAGGAAGATGATGCTTTCTTTGACCAAGACTTGCCAGCTGATCCCACTGAGCAAAATTTGTTTTACCAAGGCAAGGTCTTGGAAAAATTTGGCACTGGTTGAAACAAATTGATAGGGGTGAGTCTTCTACAGTACGAGCACGTCCTGCACCCGGTGAGTCTAGTAGAAGGCAAAGAGGACGGCACCAATGATTTGTGTATGAGGGCATACACAAGTTTAGGTGTGGGGGAGTGTATTAGGAGATTTTTATTTTATTTTATTTTTAGGATTTTAGTTTTATTTTTTTTATTAGGAGATTTTTATTTTATTTTATTTTTAGGATTTTAGTTTTATTTTTTTTATTTTTAAGTTTTTGGGCTTCTTTATTTTACACTTAGGGTAGTTTTTAGGGTGACCAACCATAAAAAAAAAAAAAGATAAAAAAAAATTTGTTTTCATCAATAGATCAAACTAATTATAGATAAAAGGAACAAAATTTAGATTTGAAATTGGATATGAGAGTAGATTGGACGATAAACTTTGAATTTTATGAAAAAAGATTAAAATCTGAAAAATAAATTCGCTAACAGTAGTTTTGAGGCAAGTATACATTTATTTTTTCACTTCACAATAGTTTATTAGGTTAAGGATAAAGATGATAACGAATAAGTAAGTCTTCTCTCTCTAAAAAAAAAGTGAGAATAAAATAATGGGGTGCGCCTGGTATTAAGGCAATAGCCTCAAGAGTGAAAAAAAAATATGATCCAAGTAATCGGGTATTTTGCGCCTAAGTAAGCGTAAATATTCGCATGAAAGGTGAAATATTCTTAAAAAAAGAAAAATAAAGAGAGAGGATGAACTGAGTAATCGGGTATGTTGACCTAAACAAGCGTGAATATTCGCATGAAAGGTGAAATATTCTTAAAAAGAAAAAAAATAGAGAAAAAAAATTGTTATGAGAGAGGAGATGAATCATGAGTTAGAGTTGGAGTCCAAAACCAAAGTAGACTATCACACATGCACGTAGATGTATAGGAGCCAATAGATTATCTGTTAGTAGGTATTGAAATATAAGATTTAAATTTTTGATTAAAATGATAAGTGTATCAGATATGACGCTCGATTTAAAAATTGATAATCTAAATGCGTTCTTGAGTTTGTATATTAGTGAGACCAATTGATGAAAATATTAAAAAAAAAAGATTTTTTCTTTCTTTTGTATAAAATTTTTATTTTTCTTGATTTTCGGTTTTCCTTATTTTTCATTTCTTTATTCCTTAATCTATCTTCTTCATGAATTTTGTGGGTATATTCACTACGAACCCTCACGAGACAACACTCGTCCACTAGGGGAACTTAGGGGTTTAAATGCTTGTTGCACGTGCCAAGTGCAATCGCGATTCCTGCGAAAGTGAGTTAGAATTTTTGTTTTTCTTTTAAGGTTTAGCTTTTGCTCGAGGACTAGTAAAAGATAGGTGTGGGGGTGTGATGAGTATCATATATTGTATTTTTCCTCTCATACTTTATCTATTTTTGAATATAAATAAATGCTACTAGGGTATTTTTAGTGTCTTTTGCAGGTAATACGAATTATACAAGGAGAAGGCATGAAACCAGAGTTGGACTAGGAAATCAAACGCCGAAAAATTTCTAAAATGGGCGAGACTACAACATCAAAGTACTGCAGGAAGTAGAAGTCAAATAAAGTCAAGCAAATAAAGAGTACAAGAGAAGAAACTTCTGTAGAAGAAACATCAGCCCAATTTGTCATATCTGAGCCGCTATTTGGCAATTTCTGCCACCAAATAGCGACCAAACCGTGGCCTTCTCAGAGGGATTTTTGTCGTGGGCTTAAATGTAAATTTGTAGTTGTTGTGGTTCTTCTAGAAATAGGGTTTGGTTTCCGAGGCCTATTTATTGGCCGACCCTTGTATTTTGACGGTATTCTGGAATTTTTGTATTCGATTCTTCTGATCAATAAAGTTAGGGTTCTTGCTGAAGGTCGACGGCCACAACACCATGTCCAGAGGTAAACCATTGTTCTTGAGATTTTTAATTGCTTTCTAGATAAAGTTTATTGCTTTCTAGTTTAGTTTTTACCGCTTTCTAGATTAGGGTTTATCATTTTATGAATAGAAATTTGATCTTCCTTAGTAAAAATCATGAGTAGCTTATTAGATTAGCTCTAGGATGTAGATGAAGCTAAGATCCACTATGTAATTATTTTTTAATATTTTTCTTCTTAAATAAAATTAATAAAGCCATGATTTTTCAAATGAAAGATTAAAATACAAGGACCCGAAGTTTAGAACTTTGATAGGTTATACTTGAATTAGGATTCTTGATAATCTATGCTTAGTTAGGGTTTGGGGTTGCTAGTTTTGTCTTTTTATTTGAATTATCTAAAATATTTAGTTTATTTTTATAAGAAGTAGCATCTTTTGATGAGTTATACTTGCACAACACTTGATAGCTCATGCTTAGGGCACTTTAAGTAAAAATTAAATTAAAAAGATTGAATTTTTATGATAGAAGAAAATAATAGAAGTAAGAACATGGTTGGAAATTAGTGGATTCTAGATCCTAGGCTACTTAGATTAATCCGACTTCAACCTAGAACCTTTGGTTAGTCCGTTAGATTGTAGAGAAAGTAAGAAACACAGAAACACCTTAGATCCCTGTGAGACGACCTGTACAGCGCTACAACAATACTGTGCGCTTGCAGTAAATATAACACATCATAGGTGCACTTCACCTATCTTACATCTTATAAAGAAGGAACAGGAGATTAAGCATTGCTTGGTCTGGGGGATCGTTGCATCATGAGCTTGTGGTAGTTTATCCAAGCCAATTCTCTTTTTGACATTCAACTTTTATCCCAGTAGATTCAAATATCTGAAAGACACTTCAAGTTTGTGTTCGTATTATGGCAATTGTAAACCTATGTTAGATGGCTATATAGATGCTGATATAGCCAGCGATATTGATTCCAAAAAATCTACCTCCAGATATATAATGACTTTTGCAAAGAGAGCAGTGTCATAATAGTCCAAATTACATGAATATGTTGCTCTATCTACTATAGAGACAGAGTACACTGCACTAGTTGAAGCTTGCAAGAACATTTTATGGTCAAAAAGATTTATGAAGGAGCTGAGCTAAAGTAAAAAAAGTATATTGTCTACTGCGACAGTTAGAATATCATCCATCTTAACAAGAATCTAGGACTTCATTCGAAATTTAAGCACATTGATGTTAGATATTATTGCATTTGTGATGTGTTGGAGATAAAGTTATTACATTTCATAAAGAACTATATTGATAAGAACAAACCGGATATGATGACTAAAATATTGCCTAGAGAGAAACTAAACTTTTGTAGAAAATCAACAGGGTTAGAAGAATCCTCTTTGCGAGTTAGAAGGGGGAGATTGTTAGGGTGGGCTAGCCTCATGAAAAGTTAATTATCTTTAGTAACCAAACCTTTATGGTTAGAATAATATTTTTAAAACTATCTACTACTATCCCTTCCTTAACCTATGGAGGGATATGACCTCAACTTGAGATTGGATTGAAAATGTAATTGGAAAAATTCACTTCACAGGTTGAAAGAAAAAATTGAAAAAGAAAAGGAGAGCAAAGGTTGAGAGAAGGAGAATAGACTATTGTTCATTTGTTGATAGTGCAATTATCTATGGCCCGATTTGGCTCAAATTTCAGGAGCGTGTTTCAAATAACGAGATCTATGGATCAACTGTTTGAATAATTGTTTCAGCCTCCGTATAAGTGTGATCCATCCTTTACTCTTTTTGGTATTTGTCAATATCCACCTCAAAAGTGATGTTTGTTTAGCCAAGAATTGATTTCTTGATATTGTGATTCTCTAGTATTATCTAAAGAGCGTAGAATTTTATATCCCATTATTTTTATATAGTGGAAGAAAGAAAGTGTCATCTATATTTTTCCTATAAGGATTTTCGCATAAATCCCACGTGTTTGCATTGTCTATTGATTTATTGCATCTTATGGTTATTGTTCGCTACTAATGTTTTGTTCAAGGCAATCCTATTTTATCACCCTAACATCATCCAACTGTAAATTCTCATTATTGAATAATAGCACATTCTCCATATAAGAATGATGGGAGTGATAAAATGAGATTAGTTTGAATAAATTACCAGTAAGATTAGTACCTAACAACAACCACAGGATGCAATAATGATCAAATCAATAAACAATGCAAACACACGGGATTTACATATAAAACCCTATGGGAAAAAACCACAGATGGCACTTGTCTTTTTCCACTATATGAAATAATGGGATATATAATTTTACCCTCTTTAGATAATACTAGAGAATCACAACATTAAAAAAATCTGTTCTTGGCTAATCAAGCATCATTTTCGAGGTGGATTTTGAGAAATATAAGGGAGTAAAAGAATGGATCATACCTTATACAGAGACTAAAAATATGTTCCAAACTATTGAATGCATAGATCTCGCTTTCGAAATTTGCTCATGAAATTTGAGCCAAATCAAACCCCCAATGACTACCCGATTAATCGATGAATAATGGCCTCCTCTCCTTCTCTCAACCTCTGCTCCTTGTTTTTCTTTCCATCTCCCTTCTACATGACTATAAAATGAATTTCCATCTACACTTTTAATCCAATCTCCAGAATAAGGTCATAGCCCACTTTAGATTAAGGAAAGGATAGGAGTAGATTATTCTAAAAATATTAACCAAACCATAAAGATTTGGTTAACAAAGGTGATTGCCTTTTCATGAGGCAGGCCTACCTAACAATCTCATCCTCTAGACTCGTGAAGAGGGCTCCGCTAATCCTGCTAATTTTCTGCAAAAAATTAGCTTCTCTCTAGGCATGCTTTAGTCATCATATCCGATCCATTCTGATGCGAACCCTGTCAAAAATAATGAGACCCGTAGAAGAAAAGGAGAAAAATCCAAGAATGTTCTCGATCAGGTTTGGATGGGAGACCTCGACCCGTTGCTTCAGCAAAAATAAGAACCTCGGTATAACTGACCTCAACCCGTTGTTTAATGCGAAGTAAGAACCTTGGTATAAGGAAGACGCCACAAACGGTAGTGGAAAACCGTTTGATAAGTCGATGATGAACGCCACGGAAGAATTTCGATAAGTTCGAATAGTCCTTCAAAGAACCAAAGAGAATAAACTCACCAATTATCTATAAACTGTCTCCCTTCCATTCCATTAGACGCCTTTTAATAGGCTAAAAAAATGCAAGGAAAGTTTCCTGCAAGGAAAGTTTCCTACAAGGAAAGTTCAAGAAATAGAAACAAAACAAATGGAAACAATCAGCCCCTTAATTTGGCTGATCAATATAAGGAAAGTTCTAGAAATAAAACAAAAGGAAACAATCAATTTTGACCAGATTCTTCTACTAGTTGAATCATATTGATGCATCTTTGTTGAACTCGTGAACCATCCTCAATGGGCCTCCACGAATTTGCTTGAGCCCAAACCTCTTGAATCAGCCCATTAAGTGCATCTTTGAAATTCTTTCCTTGTGCTCTTGTAACCGGCCCAGTTGGATTTGAACTGGCTCCTTTATAGTCAAGCCATTATTTGCATCATTCCCCTCCTCTTGAAAAGGATTTGCCCTCAAATCATCACCTACATCAAAATGACTCAAATCAGTAACATTGAAAGTAGCACTAACATTGTACTCACCGAACAAATTTAGCTTGTAAGCATTGTCATTGATGCGCTCTAGAACTTGGAACGGACCATCCCCTCTTGGAAGTAGTTTGGAATGTCTTTGCTCCGGAAATCTCTCTGTTCTCATAAGCAACCACACCCAATCTCCGGGTTCAAAAACAAGCTTGTGACACCCCTTGTTGGTTTGTTTTGCATACTGCTCCGTTCTTCTCTCAATATTGAGCCTTGCCTTCTCATGTATCTGCTTAACAAAATCAGCCTTTTTCTTTCCATCAAAATTAACACGCTCAGAAACAGGTAATGGAGATAAATCCAATGGAGTCAAAGGATTAAACCCATAAACCATTTCAAACGGTGAGAATTTAGTAGCAGAATGAATAGATCTATTATAAGCAAACTCAACATGTGGTAAACACTCTTCTCATATTTTGATGTTCTTTTTAATTATTTCTCTCAATAAAGTAGACAAAGTCCTATTTACTAATTCGGTTTAACCATCAGTTTGTGGGTGATAAGTAGTAGAAAACAAAAGCTTGGTACCTAGCTTACACCATAAAGTCTTCCAAAAGTAGCTCAAGAACTTGAAACAATGGTTCTAGACATGCCATGCAATCTCACAATCTCTCTAAAGAACAAATCAACAACATGCGAAGCATCATCCGTTTTGTGACATGGAATAAAGTGTGCCATCTTAGAAAATCTATCCACAACCACAAAAATTGAATCTCTTCCACGTTTAGTCCTAGGTAATCCTAACACAAAGTCCATGAAAATATCAATCCAAGGCTCACTAGGAATGGGCAAAGGAGTATACAAACTGTTGGGCTGCACTCTGGATTTAGCTTGCCTACATGTGACACATCTACCACAAATTCGCTCAATATCTCGTTTCATGTGTGGCCAATAGAAGTGTTCCTGCAAAATAGCTATGGTCTTAGAAACCCCAAAATGTCTCATTAATCCCCCTCCATGGGATTCCTGCACTAACAAATCCCTCAAAGAACAGTTAGGCACACATAATTTATTTTCTCGAAATAAAAACCCATCATGTCTAAAGAACTTACCACAAGCGTTTTTCTCACAAGCCCGATACTCTTCACAAAATTCATGGTCATCAATATATAAACTTTTAATGTGTTCAAAACCAAGCAATTTTGCATCAAGTGTAGAGAGTAATGCATACCTGTGAGAAAGTGCATTGGCGACCACATTCTCCTTACCTTGCTTATACCTGATGACATATGGAAATGTCTCAATGAACTCAACCCAACAAGCATGCCTTTTATTTAGATTGTGTTGGCCCATCATGTGTTTCAAGGACTCATGATCAGTGTGAATCACGAACTCTTTAGGCCATAGGTAGTGCTGCCATGTCTCCAAAGCTCGTACCAATGCATACAACTCCTTGTCATAAGTCGGGTAATTTAAGGTTGCCCCGCTTAATTTCTCACTGAAGTAAGCAATTGGTCGTCCCTCCTGCATAAGAACTGCACCTATGCCAATACCTGAAGCATCACATTCAATCTCAAACGTTTTAGAAAAGTTAGGTAAAGACAATAAGGGGGCGTTGGTTAGCGTCTCTTTGATTAGTTGAAACGCCTTTTCTTGTTCTTCTCCCAATCTAAATCCGACATTCTTCTTGATCACTTCGGTAAGTGGTGCGGCTATGCTACTAAAGTCCTTCACAAACCGCCGGTAAAAACTAGCAAGTCCATGAAAACTACGAGCATTGCTTACACTTGTGAGACTCGGCCACTCTCGGGGATTGCACGTACCTTCTCTTCATCAACCTGTATACCCTGTGCACTAACAACAAATCCCAAAAATACAAGCTTATCGGTGCAAAAAGTACACTTTTTCAGGTTAGCAAATAACTTTTCTTTCCTAAGCACATCTAAAATTGATTTCAAATGTACGGCATGATCAGCCAAGTTTTTGCTATAAATGAGTATATCATCAAAATAGACAACAACAAACCTGCCTATAAATGCTCGCAAAACATGATTCATAAGTCTCATAAAAGTGCTTGGTGCATTAGTCAACCCAAAAGGCGTAACTAACTATTCATACAAACCATATTTTGTTTTAAAGGCAGTTTTCAATTCATCTCATTTCATTCTAATATGATGATAACCACATTTTAAATCAATCTTAGAGAACACACAAGAATCATGCAACTCATCTAACATATCATCTAAGCGAGAAATAGGATGACGATACTTTACCGTTATGTTGTTGTGGCTCGGCAATCAACGCATATTCTCCACGTCCCATCCTTCTTAGGTACAAGTACAACCGGAACGGCGCACGGACTCATGCTCTCCCTCACATACCCCTTCTCTAACAACTTACTTACCTGCCGTTGAAGCTCCTTTGTCTCCTCGGGATTGCTCCTATAGGTTGGTCGGTTTGAAATTGTCGCACCGGGAACAAAATCAATTTGATGTTCAATCCCTCGAATTGGTGGTAATCCATGTGGTGTTTCCTCGGGAAAGACATCCTCAAATTCCTGCAAAAGAGAAACAACAGAACTGGGCAAAGCAGAATCAAGTTCGTTAGTATTTAAAAATGCCTCTTTGTACAAAAGTACAATCATCGACTGATTTGAAAACATTGCTCGCTTAATCTCACTCACTTTTGCATAGAAATTATTTTGTTTTCTCTCTGATTTTCTCTCAATGGTTGAATTTTGATTTTCTCTCTCTCATTTTGCTCGGCCACTCTCTGATTTTCACTCTTTTTCTTTTACTCACTCTCTTTCTTGATCACTCTCTTTTTTTTTATCATTCTCTTTTTGCAACCTCACTTGATCTTCATAAACTTGTTTAGGTATCATTGGCACAAGAGTGATTGGTTTTTGTTTGAGCACGAATGAGTATTTGTTGGTGAAGCCATCATGTTTAACTTTCCGATCGAATTGCCATGGTCGGTCTAATAGCAAATGTCCAGCTTGCATCGGAACTACATCACAAAAAACTTCACCTTCATATTGTCCGATGCGGAATGAAACCAAAACCTGCTTATTTACCTTTACCTGACCACTATCCTTCAGCCATTGTAACTTGTACGGCCTAGGATGTTTCAGTATGGGCAGTCCTAATTTCTCCCCCAAGGTTGTGCTTGCAATATTAGTACAACTTCCTCCATCAACAATCATACTGCATACCTTATTTTTGACGTAGCACCTAGTATGAAAGATGTTCTCCCACTGCACTTCTTCAATTTCTTTTGCTTGCAAGCTTAGAAGTCTTCTTGACACCAACAATTCACCTTGAACTGCATATTCTTCTTTATCTACGTCCTTCAACAGTGGCATAGAGTCGGTATCGGACACGTCGTCGGTTTCAATCTCTCCATTACCCCTTATTACCATGACTCTTTTGTTCGGGCATTGACTTGCTATGTGACCCCTGCCTTGACATTTAAAACACTTAATGTCACGATTTCGAGAAGTAGAAGGGTCAGATTTACCTTAAGTGCCATGGTTGGTTGTCGCTTGTTTTGGCTCGAATTTAGGTTTTGCAGTTGGTTTCTCCTCTTTCTTCACATGACTCGGTTTCCATGGGAAAAAATCCGAATTATGGGATGCACGTGTACCACCTCTCCTCTTGATTTGTTGCTCCACCTTGATGGCCATGTGCACCATATCCTCTAATTCCACATAATGCTGCATCTCCACCCTGTCATGAATTTCTTAATTCAAGCCATTCAAGAACCTAGCCATAGTAGCTTCTCGGTCTTCTTCAATATTAGCTCGGATCATAGCAATTTCCATCTCTTGATGATAATCCTACACACTTCAGTTGCCTTGTCGAAACGTTTGCAATTTATTGTACAACTCCCGGTGGTAATGCATGGGCACAAACCGCTTCCTCATCACTATTTTCATCTCTTCCCACGTCTCAACCGGTCGTTCCCTATTTTGCCGTCTGTTCAATACTAATTGATCCCACCACACAATAGCATAGTTAGAAAACTCAATGGTAGCAAGTTTTACCTTCTTCATCTCAGAGTAGTTGTGGCAATCGAACACTAACTCCACCTTTTTCTCCTACTCAAGATAAGCCTCGGGGTCGTTTCTCCCTTGAAATACTGGAATCTTCATCTTAATACTACCCAAGTTGTTATCTTCCTGATTCTTATCTTCTCTAAACTGCCCTCCATATCTCCTATTACCAACAACTGAACCCCAATCTTCTTCTTCATCAAAACTAGCCCCATAATATTCTCCATCTTCATCTCTCACTCCCCGATGTTGAACTCTTTCCCTCCTATGCACCTTATGAGTGTTTTGTGGCTGCTCCAAATATGTATTCTCCATCCGATCAATCCGCTCATGTACCTGCTCCAATTCTAACCTCATCTCATGCCTCATCTCACTCATCATGGCTTCCATGAGCAACTTTGGGTCAGCCATCCCTGTAGCACCTTCGGTGATGCTCTTTTCGCTGTTGTGAGACATGATTGCTGCAAATCAAAGTTAGAAAACAACAAAAAAAGAAAAGGACCTCACACACTCCCTCACATGTTTTCACTCAAAGAATGATTCACTCTATTCCACTCGTGTTTCACTCAGTATAATCGGCTTTTACCCTCTAATATGCTAACCACTCTTGCCTTTTTCCACTCAATAATTCTCTTTCAGTTCTTTTGAAACTATTCGAACAATATTCAAAATTCCAGCAACAATTCACCAAGAACTCACCAAGGGAATTCAGGTTCAAAAGGTAAGAAAATAAGGGATATGAGTGATTAGATTTTCAAAGCACAATTCAGTAAAATTTCCAAAAAAAAAATTTTTTGGTCTTTGGGATGAGGAGATTTTCTGGCCTATTGGAAACAAACGAAAGAGAATCTTTTTATTTTTTTGACCTTTTTTTTCGGATCTTTTTTTTTCGGATCTTTTTTTTTCAGATTCTTTCTTTCGTTAATCACAGAACAAGATTTAGAATGTAGTAGAAGAAAGAAATTCAGCTACGCCACGGAAGAATTCCGATAAGTTCGAATAGTTCTTCAAATAACCAAAGAGAATAAACTCACCAATTATCTGTAAACTGTCTCCCTTCTATTCCATTAGACGCCTTTTTATAGACAAAAAAAATACAAGGAAAGTTTTCTATAAGGAAAGTTCAAGAAATAGAAACAAAACAAAAAGAAACAATCAGCCTCTTAATTTGGCTGATCAATACAAGGAAAGTTCTAGAAATAAAACAAATAGAAACAATCAATATTGACCAGATTCTTCTACTAGTTGAATCATATTGATGCATCTTTTTTGAACTCGTGAACCATCCTCAATGGGCCTCCACGAATTTGCTTGAGCCCAAACCTCTTGAATCAGCCCATTAAGTGCATCTTTGAACTTGTTTCCTTGTGCTCTTGTAATCGGCCCAGTTGGAATTTGAACTGGCTCATTTGTAGTCCAGCCATTATTTGCATCACATTCTTATTGGTATGGATATTCATTAGATATAATAACTTTATCTCCAACACATCACAATCCTAATGATATCTAACATTAATATGCTTAGATTTCGAATGAAGTCCTAGATTCTTGCTAAGATGGATGGCACTGTGTCATAGTAAAAAATATACTTCTCTTGTTTCAAGTCCAACTCTTTCATAAATCTTTTTAACCACAAAGTTTTCTTGCAAGGTTCAACTACTGTAATGTTCTCTGCCTATGTGGTAGATAAAGCAAGACATTTCTGCAATTAGACTGCCATGATACTGCTTCCCAGCAAAAGTCATCATAAGTCCGGAAGTAGATTTACTAGAATCAATATCACCAGTCATATATTCATCGATGTACCTATCTAACTTTTCTTTACCACTGTCATAACACAAACACAAACTTAAATTGATTCTAAGATATCTGAATATCTACTTCACTGCAGCCCAGTGTTATCTACTTCACTGCAGCCCAGTGTTATCTTCCCGGATTGTGAGAAACCGACTAAAAAAACCAACTGTATGAGCGATATCTGGCCTCGTTCATACTATAGCATACATCAAGCGACCAACTACAGATGCATAAGGCACATTCTTCATTTTTTTCTTCTCCTTTCTCACTTGGAGGACATTGCTTAGAACTAAGCTTGTAATGACCTGTAAGTGGAGAGTAGACTATTTTTGCCATACTTCTGCCAAACCTTTCCAAAATATTTTCAATAAATTTTTCTTGTGACAACCAAAACCTTTTATTATGCCTGTCATGAAAAATTTTCATACGAAAAATTTGCATTGCCCATCCTAAATTTTTCATTGCAAAGGACTTACCAAGCTCTCTCTTTAATACATCAATTTTAATAGCATCATGACCAACAATCATCATGTTATCAATATAAAGTAAGAGACTAGTAAAATCAGTAAAAAAATTCTTACTAAACACACAATGGTCAGAATTGGTTCTATTGTAACCATGATTTGGCATAAAGGAGTCAAAATTTTTGTACCACTGTCTTGATGCTTGTCTTGAGACCATACAAGCTCTTCTTCAATTTGCATACAAGGTTTTCTTTATCATTTTCTCTAGACCATTATGGTTGTTCCATATATATCTCTTTGTTCAAATCATAATGGAGGAATGTCGTTTTACATCAAGTTGTTCAATTTTCATATTCAAACTAGCATCTAAACCAAGAACAACTATAATAGAAGACATATTTATAAAAGGAGAGAATATCTCATCAAAATCTATACATTTCTTCTGACAACATCCATTCATAACCAGCTTTGTTTTGTACGAGCTATTCTCCTGAGCTTTCAGTCTATATATCCATTTGTTTTTCAATGCTTTCTTGCCTTTCGGTAGTTTTACCAAATCATAAGTATGATCCTCATGCAAGGATTTTACTTCATCTTGCATAGCTGAAAGTCATTCTTCCTTCTTCTCATGAGACATGGCCTCATGGTAGTCTTCTGGCTCTTCCCCATTAGTAAACAATAAATACTCACTGGAAAGATATCTAGTAGTGGCTCTTGCACTCTCTATCTGATCTTCTTAACGAGGCTTTACTAGTAGTACGTACTCATGGTGTCTGTTTTATCTACTCTTCTACTAGCATATCACATATAGGAATATCAATCTGTTCTAGATCTTGATGATCTTCATCTAATACTGGTGGAGAAATTGGATCCAAATTAACTAGAGCATTAACTGAGCATGGAGAGTGCTCAGTTTTCTCAATATCATTAACTGTCTGACCTTCGAAGAAATTTAGATATCTACTTTGGATAACCTTTCTTTTTTCTGAATCCAACAATCTATATCCAAACTCTTCATGTGCATAACTCTACAAAATACACTCTTTTACTTTACTATCAAGTTTGGATCTCTCATCTCTAGAAACATGAATAAATACGCTGCAGCCAAACACCTTAAATGCTATAAGAAACATCTTTCCTTGTCCAAACTTGCTCTGGAATGTCACCATCCAAAGGAACTGAAGGAGAATGATTGATTAAGTCAATTGCAGTTCTCATTGCCTCGCCCCAAAATGATTTTGGTAACTTGGTGTGGAACAATATACATATGATCCTTTCTATAATTATTTTATTCATTCTTTATAACACCATTATGTTGAGGAGTCTTTGGAACTGTCTTCTCAAGCCTAATGCCATGGATATTGCAATATTTTTTGAATGGCCCTCTGTACTCACCACCATTGTCCGACCTTACATATTTCAATTGCCTTCCCATTTCCCTTACAATTTGACATGGAAATGCTTGAAGACATCTAGCACCTGGTCTTTAGATTTCAAAGCAAAAGCCCAAACTTTTCTGGAATGATCATCAATAAATGTAACAAAATAAAGTGCACCACGTAAAGTTTTGTCACTCATACTGCATACATCTGTATGGATTAAATCAAAATTATTTTTCTTCTAGATGGAGAAAAGCTATGAAATGCATGTCTATGTGCCTTTCTATATAGACAATGTGAGTAAGGTTTTAGAGATGTACTTTTCATATATAGAACATTCTTCTTAGTAAGAATTGAGAACCTGTTCTCGCTCATGTGGCTGAGGCTCTTATCCTAAAGCCCAATAGAGTCTAAATGAACTGCATTCATCTTTCATTTACCGAGCTTTACTTACATCACATACAATGTGCTTGACTTCTTTCCTCTGGCTATCATGAGAGAATCCTTGGTGAGTTTCATTTACCTTCACCAAATTAATTACTGAAACCTTCATCATCAAGCTTGCCAATAGAAATCAAACTCAACCGAATATCAAGAACATGTCTGACATATCTGAGAATCAACCTGTACCCAGTACTATAATCTTGGATGCACCATCATTTCCAATGCCTATAATCTTGGATGCACCATCACTTCCCATCATTACATAGCCAAAGTCACCGCTAATGTAAATGTGAAAAAAATCTGTGTGTGAAGCAACATGGTATGAACCACCCAAATCAATAATCCAACTACTATCTTGGCGTGCAATATTAACACAAGTTTCATCAGATACAATAGCTACATCAATATCAGTTACAATTGCAGTAGTCTCTTTCTGTTTCTACTTCTTTCCATCGCCATTGTTATTTTTCTACTCCTGTTTGAGCTGTCTGCATTCACTTTTCAAATGCCCAAATCTCTTCCAATGATAACACTGCTTATCTTTTCTTGACTGTGATTTTCCTCTAGATCGATCTCTATTGAAGTTATAAGTTGCGGCTCCGGCTTCTTCCCTGTCTGTATTTCCTCTCTGAAACAAGTGCATCACCATCAGAAGAAGTCATACCGGATTCTTTTCTTTTGGATTTTTTATTCAACAAACTATCTTTGAGCATATTCAAGGCTAACTATCTATTCAGTACTGAATTACTTAGTGATACACCTAGAATGTTCCAATTATCAGGCAAAGAACTAAGCAATAATAATACTTGGAGTTCATCATCAAGAATCATCTTCATGGAAATTAACTCATTCACCAAGTTTTGTAAATCACTGAGAAGTTCTGCAACATTGTTTCCATCTTGATATTTTAGATTTACAAGCCTTCTAATTAAAGAAATTTTATTCTGTGTAATTTGCCTTTCATACATAAATTCTAATTTCTTCCACAAGACATTAACTCCAGATTCTTAGGAGACATGGTGGAATACACTTTGATCAACACACTGACTGATATAAGCAATAGTTTTTTATGCATCAAATCTCACTCTTTATCGGTTTTGTTAGCTGACCTAGCATCATCACCTTGAATGGACTCATGCAAATCCTTACAATACAAAATATCTTCCATTCTAGATTTCTAAATTGAAGAATTTGAAGAATTCAATTTTATCATACTGGCTCTCGTTTCTTCCATTTTATCCATTTTAAAATTTTATAAAGCAATCAAGACTGTGATACCAATTGATGGGAGTGATAATATAAGATTAGATTGAATAAATTACCGGTATTAACCATTGGAAAAGAGTAATTGAACATAAATTGAGGCAGACTGCTAAAATATTAGAGAATCAGTTTGGATTCATGCCGGGACAATCAATAACAGAACCTATTCATTTACTTCGTCAATTTATAGAGCGATTTAAAGAGAGAGAGAGAGAGAGAGATTTGCATATGATATTTATTGACCTAGAGAAAACTTATGATAAGGTACCACAAGAAGTGTTTTGGTAAATATTGATGAAGAAAAGAGTCTCAATCAAGTATATAGATATAATTAAGGATATGTATGATGGAGTAGTAGCCAATATCAGAACATGTGATGGTCTAACAATTGATTTCTCTATCACAATTGGATCTATATTGAAACCATTCATATTTGTTATAATGATGGATGTGATTACTAGAGCTATTTAGAATGAGATACCTTAGTGTATTTTATTTGCTGATGATATTATCTTAGTTTATGAGACAAGAGTAGAGATAAATGTCAAGTTAGAATTATGGAGGCACACATTAGAATTAGAGATTTTAGATTGAGTAGGTTTAAAACAGAGTATATGGAGTATAAATTTAATAATCAACGGACCCTAGACTATAGTGCTTAACACTGGATGGGTAAGAGATACAAATTAACAGTCAGTTTAGGTATTTGGGTTCTATTATTCAGAATGATGGAGAGATCGATAGTATACCAACTATAGGATACAAGCTTACTGGTTGAAATAGAAGAGTGTAATGGGAGTTATATGTGATCGTAACAGTCCGTAAAGGCTGAAAAGAAAATTTTATAGGACTATTATTAGGCTAGGTTTATTATATGACACGTAATGTTGCGTTATAAAGAAACATCATTTACAGAAACTAAGTGTAACAGAGATGCACATGCTTCGCTGGATATGCGGCAACACTGGGAGAGATAAAAGTGAGAAATAAAGATATTCGTGCTAAGATAGACATAACCCCTATCGATGAGAAGATGGGAGAAAATTGCTTTTAATGGTTTGGTCATGTGTAACGTAGACTTATAAAAAATACCAATTCGATGAGAAGAGCTTATTAATGTAGAATAAGTTAAAAGAGCGAAAAGAAGACCAAAGAAAATATGAATGGACGTGATATATAGATTTTAGATATTTAAATGAGATATTACTTGATAGGAATCAATGACATGTTATTAGTACTTCAAAAAAACAATAGTACAACTAATGAAGCATGCAACAAAGTTACGAAACAATGTACAACCAACAAAATTTCGCATTAACAAATTAGCCTAACAACTATTTTCCTAGTACCCGTGGGACATGGACAATTTCTAAGTTCAAACCAAATAATTACTAACTAGTACCACATATTATTAGCACATAATCGAGTTTTCGTCAAAACATAAACAGTATAATTGAGACCTTGAACTTGAAGCTTAGAGAATTGAAACTGAGAATGCTTGAGTTTTGAGATAGCAAAAGTCCCTAATAAATGGCATTCACACAGATTCGGAAGTATCTGCATCACTTATCCACAACTAGTAATTTCTGAAGCATTGGAAAAATTGGGTTTTAAACCTTGAATGCCCGTTAAAAATTATATCAGAGATGAGAGAGTTGACAAACTCTCAGCAAAGAGCTCAGGAGAGCTCTCAGATTAAGAACTTGCTGACTGTCAGTTCCACTGTGATGAGACCCAAATCTACAAGAAACTCGAAGAAAAATTAGAACCAAAACTCATAAAGATCATAGATAAATATTGTACATAGAAGACGCAAGATAATTGATATTACCTTTATCGAACTTTTTATAGTGCCAGCCAAATCTTATTCAATACGAACTGTTGCTACCCTCATTTGCGGCTGTCGAAAACAATCTTCCGCACAAGTAGGACTTTAAATCGATCTTGTAGACAACACATGAATGTATAAATGGATCAAAAACTCTTCCATTGGTGCTAAAAACTTTAATTATGAAGCAACCATCGAAATTGGATTGCCAAAACATCCCGACTCGTTCATGGGATAATAGGAAATCATGCGCTGTTGACCTAGCAACGGTTAAGGATAGAAAACTTGACGTATCCTCATCTTTTATTGCAGGCACATTGACTTCATTCAATAATAACAACTAAGCCTTTTATCCCAAGTAACTGTGTAGGCTACACGAACCAAAAGAGAATCACGTTAGACTGGTTACATTGATAATCCTTTTCCATTCATTCATATCGAGTAATATCTCCATATTTAAATCTCAACAATCCATATTTTCTCGGATCACCTCCATTTATATTTTCTTCGGTTTTATCATTACTCTAGTAACTTATCAAATGTTGATAATCTCCCCTTGTCGAACTGGTGCATTTGTAGGTCTATATCGTACATGACTAAACCATGGTAAGTAATTTTCTTGTATTTTCTCTTTGATGAGGGCTATTGTAACGACCATTTTTTTTCAAATTTTTGAAATGAAAAAAAAAATCTGAAAATAATAATAATATAATAAATATAAATATATATTGGGATTTGTTTGGATATAAATCTGAATAGTTGAGAGAAAATCGGATAGAAATCTAAATAGTTGAAAGGAAATCAAATCTTAACCAAAAAAATATTTTTGTTGGATCTCAACTAAGTAGGCTATATCTTAATCCAAGACCTCATTCTCATCTCTCTTCTGGAACGCTGAGAAATTGGAACACTTGCAGGACGTACGGGAAGAAGAAGAGCGGAAGTAAGTAAGGGGAACGACTCAGCCAAAAGTGAGTTTTTTTAAACTCACTTAACATGCTATGCTTGTTCCTTATATAGTTCCTATTTTATTTAGATGCATAAATATTAAATCGAAAATAGTCCTATAGATTTAGTTAAAGATCGTTCTATGAATTTTACAATCGCGATTGATTAGAATATTTATATTAATTTGTTTCAGGCGAAGGTATATTTGACAAAGAATAAAATTTGAATTTTCACCATTGTCAGCTTGCTTGATTAGGCAATCAAATAAATTGTCATTAGGATAAATTTCATCGATGCCTATGAGGTTTATAGATTGGAGTAGAGTTGGGCTTACAGTTTGAGTTTTGTAAGATTTGACCGCATAAAGGATTAGTCTGCGATTGGATTGGTATTTTTGATATTATGCCCTTAGAAATTTTAAGTGTGCCTTAAGAATTTCCCTTCTCATTTATAATTGCAGGTTAAATTTTTCTCCCATTTTTTTTGGGGCCCAAAGTGGAAACAGTTATGCTAAATTGGTACAAAATTAATCAACTTGCAATCCAAATCACCATCTTGTTGTCTTTTGAACAGAGATATATGAGCCAGCTCGATGTTCCCTCTTTGCCCTTCAATCCATTTCCAATTTTAGATCCAAAATCCTTTTCCAACTCCAGAGGTAAAACACATATCTGAATCCAAGTTCATATCCAAATCTAATTCCAAATCTAAAATTCACAACCCAATTCTTTAAGGCAGGAAGGAAGGGTCTTGGGGGTCAAACCTGTTGTTGGGGAAAATATTGTTGATGGATGTCTTACCTGATCAGGCATGTTTCAAGATTTTGTTTAGAGTATATTGTTCTCTTAGAAATTGGGGCGTGCTTTTAGAGTTGCCCACCTTCAAACTCTCCCTTCTCAGGGATGATGATGAGTTGCCCTTGGTGTCCCCATCTATTATTTTTGGTTCTGATTCTACCCAAAACCATGTTCTCATTGGACTGTCTGTAGTTGCATTTAAATTGCGAGGCATTTTTGGCAGCCATTGAGAGAGAGAACATCACTAATTTTCATTCAACCTTGGCAAATATGTCCAGTAATTGGCCAAGGGAAGTTGTTTCCTTTTGGTGACAGACTTCATGGTTCTTGGTTTCTTCCGCATCTACTTGTGCTTCTTCTTCACCTTCTGTTTCTGCATCTGCTTGTGCTTCTTCTTCACCTTCCGCTCCCACTTGCATTTCTTCTTCATCTTCTTGCTTCCGCCTCGGTTTCTGCTTGGGCTCGCGCTTCTTCTTCACTTTCCGCTTCGCTTGCGGCGGTACTCCTTCTACACCTTACGCTTATGCTTCTTCTTTTCTCCGCTTCTGCTCGCGTTTCCGTTGCTCCCCCACCTTTCTGCCCCTCCCTGTGTTTGGGTTGCGAAAGCTAGGCAAACAAACCAGGCTTTGATGTATGGTTTGGAAATTTCTACACGCACACCTACTTGTTTGTGAGCCCATTTTTCCTCCCCTGTTATAAGCCGCCATATTTTTTTTGGCAGAGCCCATTTAGACTTTCCCCAATTTCATTAGCTAGGGCCCTGGTTTTTCTGGAAATTCTAAATGCCCACGCGAGCACCCTTTTTCCCCATGTTGTAACCACTACTACCCATCATGTGGTGCGCAGTTAGCAATACCCTCAATCCAAGGGGCTTGTGTTGGCTAGTTTTGGGACCTCTAAATGCACACATCACTATCCGTGAGCACCTTCTTCCCTTATGTTGTAAATCACTTTATTATTGATAATAGGGTGTACGCTTAGAACCACCCCCAAGTCATGATACTGCATTGGCTGGAATTGAGGAATTTTCTTTTTGCGCACACATTTTCCAATGAGCACTATTCCCCCCCTATGTTGTAATTCACTTCATGTACGACATATGATGCGCGTTTAGAGATATCCAAATCTTATGCATATAACTGCTATTGCTATCCGAATTCGCGGACATATAGAAAAAAAAGGGGGTGATTAAATAAAAGCGACATGTTTCTATATTTCATAAATATGCATAAAATCCAACATGCGATTTTATAAGTTTTAATTCCAGTTGCTTGCTATATCTTGAAAAGAAAGGAAAAATAATACTAATAAAAGGTATGATAAGACACCATATAAATGCAAATTGTTACTGTATAAGATTGGTGATAGATAATTAAATTACCGCAACGTTATATTGTCAATGATATTGTTACTGTTCACTGAACTCTAATTATTATCACCAATCTACATACTGAACTGAAATTTACTGAAATCATAAATTTATATTGAAATTGATAATTAACACCGAACTTTATATACACTGGGGATTTGGGGGAAAATTTAGGTTTGTATGAATTAGATGGCTGAACGTAACTGTACTGTGCCACTGTTTCCCATTATGGGAGGATCGGGATAGGCTCCGATCAACTTACTGCGCTACTGTTTCCCATTTTTGGGAGGATCGGGATAGGCTCCGATTAACTTACTGTTCCATTTTCCCAGGGGTAGACGGAGATGCGTTCAGACCAGCTATATTCATATTTCCTGAATTTTCAAATACCATAATTAAAAGACATTAACTGAAATAATAAAAATAAACACAATAATATTACCACGTAGAGCCTTGCATTTTTTTTATTTGCATAACTGTTTATGACATTGAGTTATCATTACTATCCTTTCATGTTTTATATGAGATCGCTTTACTGACGATCCTAGTTATGCATGACTAGATGCAGACCTTTATGAAGAAGTAGATCCTCCAGATACAGGACATGATATGGCATATTTTAAAGAACAAGCGGATCTGCAGGAGTGATTACTTCCCTTGGTTAACTGCTTTCTTTTAAAAAAAAATGTAATAAGTGCTGATGACACTTTATTTAAGTTTATGCGAGACAATCCTTTTCTTTTATTTTGAAATAATTTAACTGTAATGACATTTGTTAATTTTATTTTGAGGGAATTTATTATCGCTTTGTTTTGATAAAGAGAAATTTCATTTAGTTTCTGCATGTTATTCATATTAAATTGGAAATGGTGACTGTAATATTTTGTTTGAGGCTCGTTGAGTTATCATTCGACGCCGAACGTTCCAGCTTTCCACACTACTGGAAGTGGGGCGTTACAGGTGATATCAGAGCCAGGTTATTTAAATATGTTCAAGTGATTTGAACAAACTTGAATATCATTACAGTCAGTAAAATGTATATGTATATAATAATAGTTTAATTTTGTTAAAGTATTTAAGGTTCGATACGACTATACACATATATGCGTAAATATGATTTGCTACATATATCTATTTACTTTTATTATGTTTATTTAAGTAATACTTACGTTATTTTGTTCCTCAGAAGGATGGCTCGTCAGGCAAATAGGAATGGGGGAAATTCCGGTTCGACCTCAAACTCCGTTGATGCCAATGAAATGTTGGGACTGCTTAGCAAGATGGTCGATACGCAACAACAGCAGGCCGAAGCCTTTCGAGCGGGAGTGATGGCAGCCCTAGATCGTGTGGCGGAACTGAGGGACCAGCGTCCAGGAGGGATATCTGATTTCAGACGTCTTCATCCAGCAACTTTCTAAGGAACAGTAGAAGCCTTGGAGGCTGAACAGTGGCTCATGCAAATGGAAGACTTATTAAGGACTGCTCGGATTCCTGAGGCCGGCAAAGTAAATGTCGTCAAAATTCAATTGACGAATATTGCAAGGGCTTGGTGGTAAACAGAGGAGAGCAGACTATCCCAACCAATCTCGTGGGGAGCTTTCACAATGAGCTTCCTTGCAAGGTTCTTTCCGAGAGCAGCCAGGAGGGAAATGGAGCACCAATTCATTAACTTGAGGCAGGCCGGGATGACAGTAGAGGAGTTTGCATCAGAGTTTGTCCATCTGAGTCGATTTGCGCCGTACATGGTGTCAAATGAGGCAGATCATGCTCATCGCTTCCAACAGGGATTGAGGATAGATATCCAGAAATATTTAGTAACCTCCAGAATAGAGACCTATGCTGAGGTCATTGATGCAGCTCAGGATGTAGAGCAAGTAATAAATAAGGAGAGGAGGATTCAATCTTCTGTGCCCAAGAGGTCGGCCAGTCAAATGTTGGGTGGAACTTCAGCTAGGAGTGCGGAGAAGCGGCTGGTTACTTCTTTGCAACAGAAGGTCACTTGCACACATTTCCAAAAGTCAGGACACACTATCAAGAAGTGTCGGTATGCCAACAACTTATGTTTAGCATGTGGATCAAGTGACAACTTAGATTTCCAAATCTAAATAGCCATAATCTTCAATTAAAAATTTAAAAAACAAATAAAACATTACAGTGGTATTTAATTTCTTATTGTAAATCTGTAAACAAAAGATTGAAAAAAAAATTAACGATGCGAACTCTACAGCTAAAATTAACCAAAAAAATATCAAATATTTTGTCCCAAATTGTAAGGTTTGGCAAGAAATCAATAAAAAAGCAAGTAACCAATATACAAAATAGAACGTCATTAGGGGTTTTATCGGGAGTAATCTTTTCGAAAATAAGAATCAGAGAAAAGATCTGTGCAAGAAGAGCTCCAATTAAATAACAACTAAAACCCTAAACTTGATTGAACTCAAAATCTAAACTCGTCAAAGATAAAATTTTAGATTTGTCGGGAATCAAATACGGAGATCAAACTTAGACTTGAAAAAGAAGACTGATAGAGACAAGATAAGAAGGATGGCGGCTTCGCTGATTTATTTTTAAGAAGAGTTGATAAATTATTTGTAGAGAGATTTCAGTTTTGATTGGATTCATTTTAATTATTTTTAAGAAGAGTTGCTAAATTATTTGGAGAGAGATTTTAGCTTTGATTGGATTCATTTTAAAAAGATAGAATTGTTAATTGACAAAAAATGAGAAAAAGTCTGATCCAAAAGCAAAGAAACTGATTCGATCCAAAACCTTAAATTGTTATGTCAAAGCCCAACTTTGTATTTAAACTCATAAATTTTCTTTGTCATATCCAATGTGGGACTATACTCACATATAAACAACTAACAATCTCTTTCTTTATTGTGAGTATACTAGCTTAAGTTTGACAATCTCCCCCCTGAACACCATGTGGGTCTGCCCCTACACGCTGGTGACTTGATGAAAAAACGCATTAGATGCAACACCATATATCATAATAGAAATTCATTAAGAACTACAATCCACCAACATATATACTCCCAACCATCTTTATCCAGCATCCTTCACCATCTTCAACCAACTGAAGTTCTTGCCTAAATATATGATCCGATAACTCAAATTGATAGAAAAGATGTCTTAGGATTTTATAGTGCTTTCACCATAAGATTCATTATGTGTTCAGCACATCGATATCAAGATATTCACAGCACATTCACTAGTCCCTACTTGTGTCGCTATGCATTTTGCCTTGTGCTAGATCCAGCTACAAGTGTAGGGACCCTAACTACTATCATTTTTCCTTTACGCAACTTAATTTTTTAAGTTGACAATATTATATTTACGATATAAATATTGTCTAGTCATGTAATCGTTAGTCAAAAACTTGAGTTATTAGGTAAAGTAAAAAATTGTATATCAACAAACTGATCACTTTACACTTTTCCATGCACAAGGGTAATTTGGCTATATATTGCGTCTGAAATGTTTTGGTCATAAGTAGGTTTTGCTCAGAATAGCGGAGTTAATAAAGATATTTATAAAACTGAAACATAACATTATTCCCACATAAGGTTAGAAGTGAAATATCATTTATAATGATGCAGATATCATTTGTAATGATACATTATGAATGACTACTTTACCCAGAAGTGTAAGATAATGAATTGCATGCTAAAAATGTTTCTTTTATAACCTGTACAGTCTACAACAAGTATTCAAAGAAGTTACATTACTTTCCTCTCTTGCCTTGATTTAAATATCATATGCATGTGATGTATATAAATCGAAAGAATTTATATTGGATATCGCATATAGGATATTCACTATAGAATGTTCGAAGTTATATCAAGATAAATATGCATGTCATTGTCTAGAAAAATGATATAAAACTATTTGAAACATGATTATGCATTTGGGGATACTTACCTTGACAATGACTATGTTGACAAATCCGCCTTGCTTTGCAAAGATGATCCAAGAGGAAAGGGGCTTGAGACAAATAGAGCCCTAATTCTCACTCTTTCATTACATAGTTCATATTTATATACATGGATTAAAGGTATAGGTGGCAAATTTATTTATCTGAAATGAGGTTCACGATTTGTTGATAATCGCTATTTGAAAGACAAGATATTGCACAATTATTGGGTTCGAGCCGATATATCAGGAAATATCAATCGGAAAAGAGATATTATTTTAAATGAGGGATATTTATTGACAGTAAAAGTAAATGAAACTTAAAAGTATAGAGCAAAGAATAACAATTTAGCCAGAGAAGGAAAGAAACTCACGCAATGCAGAAGTAATTTAGGATTTTAATTCAGATGAAGAAACTTTACATGTCAAGAGGAAACTCGGGCAACAAATTCAGCTTGGTTAGCGCTAGTTTACCACCAGATAGCGGTCAATATTGTTATCCATCTATCAAAGCATGTCAAACCTGATCGAAAGCTTTTGGCGATCCTCACAGCAATGGGAGCTTGTGTTTAAAAAACTAGTTTTGTAAAACTCAGCCTTGTGGAAAATAGTTGATAATAGAAAGAAGGTAGGATTCTAATTTTATCTAGGATGCAGTTAA